>JAKSZT010054030.1:2460361-2561368 GCA_026826555.1 Tolypeutes matacus | reverse complement strand
AAGATTTTATTTATTTATTCATTTATCCCCCCCTTGCTGCTTGTGCTTGCTGGGTCAGCTAACCACGCCATGCGGGCGGGCTTGCCTTCACCAGGAGGCCCCGGAAATCGAACCCGGGACCTCTCATGGTAAACGGGAGCCCTACTGATTGAGCCACAGCCGCTTCCCATCAGTTTCTTCATTACTGCCTTTAAGCGACAGCTGGGAATCTAAACACAGTTTTTTCATCTGACATTTTCAGCTATGACACTTGGTTCCTGTTATGGCTGTTTCTTCAAACTTAAGTGATGTTAAGATTTCCGGGGTCGGATGTGGCTCAACTGGTTGGGCGTCCGTCTCCCATATGGAGGGACCCGGGTTCGATCCCCGGGACCTCCCGTTAAAAAAAAAAAAAAAAAAAAGATTTCCGTAGACCCTTAGTATTGATTTGCATTTACTTTTACTGTAACATTACTTAGATTTAGTATAAACATAAGTGTTGGTATAATAAGTTCCTTATACTTTCAGCTTTTTAGCAAGTGTAAAACTAATAAATACATAGATTATATACAATAAAATTGATTAATTGTGTTAATGCATTGTATTGTTTGGCTAAAACCAAATTGCTCCTTGTTATGTAAATATGGTACAGATGGCCCTGCTGAAATTATCTTGAATTCAGTTTGTGTGATGACTCAAATCTCCCACCATATTTTCTGATGAGCTCCTGAGAGCCTTTGTACGTTGGACTGTGATATCATTTAGGTATTAAATCTGTCTATCCATTTTTCATTAATCCGGCACTAAAATAATGCTTCTTGATGTCAACTTGTGCATTGATACAATTGTAGGCAGTGAAATCTCTTGGCATTTACTTGATTTTTAAAAATAACTTTTTTAGGTAAAATTGACATATCATACAATTCCTTCATTTAAAATGTACAATTCCATGGTTTTTAGTATAGTCAGAGTTGTGCAGCCATCACAACAGTCAATTTAGAACATTTCATCACATCAAAAAGAAATCTCTTAACTATCCCTTTGGTACCAGAAACTGAACCTGGGACCTCCCACATGGGAGAGAGGTGCTCAATTGCTTGAGCCACATCTGCTCCCTGCTTTATTGTGTCTCTCATTGTGTTTCCTCTTTGTGTCTCCTTATTGCATCATCTTGTGTCAGGCTCGCTGCACCAACCTGTTGTGCCAGCTTGCTGTCTTGCTTGTCTTCTCTAGGAGGCACTGGGAACTAAACTTGGGACCTTCCATGTGGTAGGCGTGCGTATTTGTCAGCCAAAGGGGTGCTAATGTGAAATACCAAAAATGGGTTGGTCTTTATTTGGAGTAGAAGTCCACAATTACCAGGCCATAAAGTGTAAGTTTCTTCCCTCACCAAAGTCCATTGCCACGTGTTGGAGCAAGACAGCTGCCGATGTTTGCCAGGGTTCAGGCTTCTTGGGTTCCTCTCTTCCTGGGGCTGCGTTTCTCTCCGGGCTCAGCACCTCTCTTTCCTCCACAAGGTCAGGTGTAAACTATCAGGCAAATGGCTCACTTCTTTTCTCCTGGGGCCTTCTCTCCATCATCAAAACTCTAACATCAAAATTGCTTCTCAAAAACTGCTGCAACTCTGTTCTTTGTGATGCCTTTTATATTCAATTCTCCCACCCACCAAGGCGTGGGGCTCAATGCCCTACTGATGTGGCCCAGTCAACGCCCTAATCATAACTTAATCATGTCCAGATAACAGATCAGTTTACAAGCATGATCCAATTATATTTTTGGAATTCATAATTACATCAAACTGCCAAACAGCTACAGTGCACTCCCAAATGCTTCAGCCACAGCCGCTTCCCTTGTAATAAGTTTTTTTTTTTTTTTTTCCTTTTAAAGGTTTATTTTATTTATTTATTCCCACCCCCCCTCGTTGTTTGCATTTGCTGTCTGTTTGTCTTTATTGTTTCTTTAGGAGACACCGGCAACCAAACTGGGATGTGGGAGGGAGGCACCTAATTGCTTGATCCACCTCTGTTCCCTGCTTTGTTGTGTCTGTCATTATGTTTTTCATCTTCTTGTGTCTTTTTTTAAAGACTTATTTATTTATTTATTCCCACCCCCACCCCACCCCCGGTTGTTTTGAGCTCACTGTCTGCTGTCTATGTGTTCTTCTCTGCTTGTCTTCTCTTTAGGCAGCACCGGGAACTGATCCTGCGACCTTCTGGAGTGGGAGAGAGGTGCTCAATCTCTTGTGCCACCTCAGCTCCCTGGTCTGCTGCGTCTCTTTTTGTCTTTCCTCTGTGTCACTTTTTGTTGCGTCATCTCGATGCGCCAGCTCTCTGTGCGGGCCAGCACTCCTGCGCAAGCCAGCACTCCTGTATGGGCCAGCATTCCGCGCAGGCCAGCTCTCCACTTGGGCCAGGTTGACTTTCACCTGGAGGCCCTAGGAATCTATGGGTGCCCAATCGCTTGAGCCACATCCGTTTCCCTTCTTGTGTCTCTTGTTGCATCATCTTGTTGTGCCAGCTTGCTGTCTTGCTTGTCCTCTCTAAGAGGCACTGGGAACCTCTGCTTCCTGCTTTGTTGTATCTCTCATTATGTTTTTTTTCTTGTATTTCTTGTTGAGTCAGCTTGCTGTGCCTGCCCATTATGCCCGCTGGCTGTCTTCTTTAGAAGGCACCAGGAATCACACCAGGGACCTCCCATGTGCTAGGCAGGAGCTCAGTTGCTTGAGCCACATCAGCTTCCCTGTAATAAGTTTTTTTTTTTTTTTAAGATTTTATTTATTTATTCATTTATCCCCCCCTTGCTGCTTGTGCTCGCTGGGTCAGCTAACCACGCCGTGCGGGTGGGCTTGCTTTCACCGGGGCCTCCCATATGGTAAACGGGAGCCCTACTGATTGAGCCACAGCCGCTTCCCCCTGTAATAAGTTTGAAATCAGGAAGTGTGTGTCTTCTAACTTTAGTTTTCTTTTCCAAGATTATTTTGGCTATTTGGGGTCCCTTGCTATTCCGTATATATTTTAGAATCAGTTTGTCAATTTCTACAAAGAAGCCAGCTGGGATTCTGATAGGGATTGCATTGAATCTGTAGCTCAATTTAGAGAGTATTGCTATAACAATATTAAGTTTTCCAGTCCATGAACTTGGGATGTGTTACAGGACTCCAGTTGAGTTCATCTTCAATGAATCTATCAGTCTCCTTCCAATTGCCTGCACTGTTATTGAAAACACTCTTAGGCTTGAACTTCCCCACATTCTGTTGTAAATGAAGTCAGTTCCTTTGAGGAGAGGTTCAGAGCTGTCCTTGGGCAAAACCTCTGAGGCAGAGCTCTGTTGCTGGAGCTGCGGACAATGGTGTGCTTTGGGATCTGAGTGCTTAGTGGATGGGGTACGGCAGCAGCTCCTGGTCCTATCTGCTTGTCTCTCTTGGGGTGCCTCTCCTGGGATGCCGGGGCCGGGGCCAGGGCCAGGGCAGGTCAGGCTCCAGCATTGTTAGCAGTGCTGCACCCGAGGCTTCCTCGGTCTGTCCCTGGCGAGTGGTAGCTGGGCGAGAAGAGAGCCCCATCTCTCCACTACACACACCCAGGACTCAGCCTTGGTAACAGGTAGCTGGGGGTGGCATGAGAAATTGATGTCCTGAGAGTTTGGCCCTCTGCCTAGAGCTGTGGGGAGAGGGAGCCTGAGTTCTTGGCCACCTCAGTCTGGAGTGGAATTTCCCTCTTGCATAACTGGGAGGGAGATCGAGGTAGTGGGTCTCTGTTAAAATACCACAGACTCTCAATTTTCTTACCAAATTTTAGATTTTCTTATATTAACATTTTAGGGAAAAAACAATAAAAACATTTTTTTTCTTTAGTAAATGTTTCTTTGTTTGCTGTATTCCCTTAGGACCATTTCCAGAGAAGTTAATGGTTGGTTCTTTTAAAAATAATTTTCACCAGATTTGCTAGGGTGGGGGGGCACACGTGGATTACAGAGTGCCTCACACTGTCTTGCCAGAAGGGGAGCTCTTACTTGATAGTTCAGTTGTCCTAAATTTACCTTAAGATTTTATTTATTTATTCATTTATCCCCCCCTTGCTGCTTGTGCTCGCCGGGTCAGCCAACTACGCCGTGCGGGCGGGCCTGCCCTCACCAGGAGGCCTCGGGAACCGAACCCGGGGCCTCCCATATGGTAAACGGGAGCCCTACTGATTGAGCCACAGCCGCCTCCCCTAAATTTACCTTAAAATATTTTCCTGGGAAATGCAGAGTTCTTGGAAGGGGTTTACCAGGTCCTCCAGGGTGCTTCTACTCTAGAGAGGAATGCCTGTGTTGGTGTTCGCTCTTTGATCGTGACTAGTCTTTCACTACTGACTCTTAGATTGTACTAAACTAAACTGCATTTGTGTGGAGGAAAAACAAATCCATGTTCAGTAGCTTTTTTTTTTTTTCTTCTTTTTTTTTTTTTGAGGTACCAGGGCCAGGGATTGAACCCTGGACCTCGTATGTGGGAAGCTGGTACTCAACCACCAAGCCACATCAGCTCCCCTGTGTTGGTTCCCTTGTTTGTTTGTTTGTTGTCTTTTCTTGCTTCTAGGAGGCACCGGGGATCGAACCCGGGACCTCCCATGTGGGAAGCAGGCATTCAACCGCTTGAGCCACATCTGCTCACTTTGCTATTGCTAAGAGATTGTACTGGGTCTTCCACCACTCCACCTCTTCGCATGGGCTGAGTGAGCCCTCGTAGGTGTCACCTGGCAGACTGTGCTTGACCTGAGACTAATGGAACTTCTGGGGGGAAGGAACATGGGAGGTGGGTCGCCACGTGTGCTGGACGCCCTCACTGTCTCAGCTGTACTTGTCCCACGGTGTACCCATCTAATGGGCAGAAAGTTCAGCTTCTCATAAATTTCCTTTTTCGTTTGACAATTTTGTGTTCTTCATGGAGGGCAGTACCTAAATTACTGGTCAGAGTTCAATAGTATGATCGTGTGCTCCCAAAACATAGCCCACAGTGAGATAATTTAATTGGCCGTAGCCAGATTGCTAATCCTAAACCTCATATGTGGTTTCTGGGATTAGGTGACTTCTAAATTCTCTGTGCAAAGCAGGATTACATTTATAAAAATAAACTAAAAAGAACTCACGTTCCTGCTCCAATATTTACTGAAACTCCAGTGCTAATTTGATCATTTTCTTTTCTCTCTTTAGGAATATAAGACTTACAAGGAGAACTTTCTGAAGCGTTTCCAGCTCACCAAGCTGCCTCCATATCTAATCTTTTGTATTAAGAGATTCACAAAGAACAACTTCTTTGTGGAGAAGAATCCAACTATTGTCAACTTCCCTATTACGTGGGTATCACTTTGCTTTGCTCTGGAGGGGGCGAGAGTAAGCTTGGATTTCTTTTCATATTCTTGTATCACTATTACTATTGGTTTGTCTTAGTTGGGGATTGCATGGAACAGATCCTACCTGCGCTAAGTTAAGGGTTTTTTTTTGAACGATACAGATATTTCAAGGACCCCAAAGATAGATGTTTACCTAGAAGCAGTACCCTTTTTACTTTCTGTCCTGTTGCTTGCTGGGATTTAGTCTTTCCACGTAAGGAAGAACACTTGATGAAGGAGGGCTGGGACAGGTAGGGCCCTGCCTCGCTTAGAAGACAGTCCTGGTAGAGCTGGCCCTGGTGGTTGCTGCTTGTTCCCCCTTCTTGCCTGCTAGAGCTAGTCATGGGCAATGGGGAGGACACCACATTTATCCCGCCTTCTGTGGGCCTATCTGAACAATTTTTCCCTAGGGTTGAAGCCTAGAATGTGCTCAATTTCTCCCTATTGACAAGGTAGTTGTACATTTTGATGTCAAGCCTTATTTTCATTTTATCATGCATTTGTCTTTTTGTGAACATTCAAGAGTATTTTAAAGGGAAATTGGGAGGAGTTGTACCAGGCGTTTTTAGTTTGCTGCCTTCTAACTCAGCTCCTGCAAGACCTCTTTGAGGGGTAGAAAGCTGGTCTTCATTTCTCAAGAGACACGATTTTTCACTCATGGAAATAGATGTTTCTTTTAAAACATGGAGAAACCTGGTGGCAGGGCTGGGAGGAAGAAATGTGGGCCTTTGTGTGCTGGAGGTTAGATATGGTGAACACGTTAATGAGAATGATTTGGTTGGATACAAACATGCTTAGCTCAGAATTCTTTTTTTTTTTTTTAACTTTCACAAAGTGATTTGGGAGCTGTGATGGACAAATGCTCACCTCTTTCTCTTTCCACCCTCCTTCTGCACATCTTAAGCTGCTCAGTTCCCCAGACTACCAAGATTGCCAGTTTTCTCCTCTGAAAATAGGTCTGGTTCTTAATTCTGTGTGCTCTTGAAGAGGGTAGCGTCTAAAATTCAAGCGGCCCGAGTTCTGGGCCATCCTAGTGGTGTGACCTTGGGTAGGTCATTTGTGTGTTTTCTGGACGAGTTCTCTCATGGATAAAATGAGGACCTTTGATTAGATGAGCCCCAAGGATCCTTCCTGCCGCAACGTTTTATTATTTACAGTTTCCATGGTCACCAAGAATCTGAGAATGGTGGAGGGCGAGGAGAGAAAACCTTTCTAATGAGGATTTCAGGAGAATTTCTCTTTTTTTTCCCCCACACTTTTCCTCCTGTTCTTCACTATTCTCTTGTTTATATGGCGAGTAGAATGAAACGGGAACATATTAGCCAGGTTTCTGCTACCTTGAGAGATATCAAGGAGGAACTCTCTTCTGAAGTCCGTGAATCAGGGATTCGTTTCAGAACTGGACTTTTGTGAATTGCCACAGTGTCTAGTCTGGTCAGGTAGGAAAGGCATGGTTGTGACTCCAGTACAGCCCTTGGAGAGCTTTGTAGTGAAATCAGTGCCTGCTTGGTCTCCATGGAAATTTCACCAATATAAAAGAAACCATTGTGGGTTTGCCTTTTTTTTCTCCTGCCATCAGTTGCGTTGGATTTTTTGTTAACTTTGATTTCAGTAATTTGTCCTTCAGAAAGCTTTCAAGTAGTTTGTCCTTGAGGAAAAGATTACTGCTTAACTAGTCAGGCTTTAGAGAATATCAAACTACGTGACTAGTTCTGACACCTGTACTTGTGAAGTCACTTTCAGAGTTATATAGTTCTAGGTTATCCAAAATCTCCACTTCTACTTTTAAAAGAAATTTTTATTAGAGAAGTTGTAGGTTCACAGAAAAATCATGCATAAAATATAGGTTTTCCCTATACCACCCTGTTATTAACATCCTTGCCTTAGTGTGGTACCTTTGTTGTAATTAATGAGAGCAATTATCTAATAGTTTTATTATAATTGTACTATTAACTGTAGTCCATGGTTCACTTTAGGGTTCAGTCCTATGGATTTTTTTTTTTTTAATTTTTATTCTAGTAATATATATACAATCTAGATTTTCCATTTTTAACCATATTCAGATATATAATTCAGTACGGTTAATTATATTCACAATATTGTGCTACCATCACCACTATCTATTATCAAAAACTTTTCCATCACCCCAAATAGAAACTGAGTACAGTTTAAGCATTAACTCTCCATTCCCTACCCTCACCCTGGTCCATGGTAACCTGTATTCTAGTTTCTAACTCTATGAATTTGTTCATTCTAATTATTTCATAGCAATGAGATGATACACTATTTGTCCATTTGTGTCTGGCTCATTTCTTCAGAGTTCATCCATGTTGTCACATGCATCAGGACTTCATTCCTTTTTTAGGGCTGACTAATGGAGTATTCCATTGACTGTACATACCACATTTTGTTTTTGCATTCACTTGTTGATGGACAGTGGGTTGCTTCCATCTTTTGGCAATTTTGAATAATGCCTTTATGAATGTCTGTGTGCAAATACCTGTTCGATTCCCTGCTTCCAATTCTTTTTTAAATACACTTTTTAATTTTTTTTAAAAGATACTTAGATTCCTAAATGTTATATAATATAGGGATTCCCATATGCCCCGCTTCCAACCCCTTCCACATTTTCCCACATTAACAACATCCTTCATTAGGGTGGTACATTTGTTAAAATTGATGAACGCATTTTGGAACATTGCTACTAAGCGTGGATTATAGTTTATATTGTAGTTCACACTCTCCTGCACAATTTTATAAGTTATGACATGATACATAATGGCCTGTATCTGTCGTTGCATTGTCAATCAGAACAATTCCAAAGTCCTGAAAATGCCCCATATTATACCTATTTTTCCCTTCTCCCTCCCCTCAGAACCTCTGGTGGCCACTGCCTCCACATCAATGATAAAAGTTCTTCCATTGCTAGAATCAATTAGCTATACTGGAATGCCAGTAATTCTACTCTAGTCCATCGTTCATTCCCCAGTCCTGAGGATTCTGGGATGGTGATGCCCACTCCACCTCTAATTGAGAGGGGGCTTAGATCCCATGGGGCAGATGGATAGGACTGTCTTGCTTACAGTTGTAGACTCTCTGTTCCTTGGGATGGTCGTCGTCTATCATCATCTCCTTGTTAGTTGTCCTGGGTGAGTCCAATGAACTGGAGAGTAGGTGTTGCAACTGTTGAGATTCAGGGACCAGCTGGCACACGGACAGCCCAAGATTTAAGTCTCTTGGACATACACCTATCAGGTCTAGTACTAACTACAGGTTCAAATAGAAGGGGCAGAAGAGCCATGTATAGGGAAACCACAACTGAGTCCAGCTCTGTCACACTGGGGAGCATAAATTCCCAAGGAGGGCCCACTGGCAGGATGCCAAACTCCTGAGCTGTTAGTCCTGTCTTTAGTGTCTGAATGTCTCAGCTATTTGAGACAATATTTACTGTGGCAGTCAATGAGATCCTGCCGAGATGTGCATAAGCGTAACCTCTGGAATGACCTCCCGACTCACTTTGAAGTGTCTTAGCCATATCTCATTTGTCTTTACCTTTTCCCCTTTCTGGTCAGTGTCTTTTTCCAGTTGCATTGCTAGTTGGTGCTTGGTAGTAATCCCTTGGTGTCAGGGAGGCTCATCTCTGGGAGTCATGTCCCACGGTGGGGGGAAGGTAATGCATTTATATGCTGAGTTTGGCTTAGAGAGCAGCCACATTTGAGCAACAGGGAGGCTCTCAGGAGGTAACTCTCAGGTACCCTATAATACTAAGCTAAGTTTTAGTTTCAAAAGTAAAGGTTCATAAGTACATTCATCAGTATTGAGGGCCGGCCCATCAGTGGTCCATCTTCCTTCACTAATCACTGCTTCTGTACTCAAGGAATTCTTGCTGTCCCTTTAGGGAATGTGGCAGAGCTCCCCAGGATGGGACTTTCAGTTTTTGGGGGTATATACCTAGTAGTGGGATTGCTGGAACTGCCAAACCGCCTTTCACAGAGGCTGCACTATTTTACATTGCCACCAATGATTTTTTTTTTTTTGAGGTACCAGGGGCTGGGGGTTGAACCTAGGACCTTGTATGTGGGAAGCTGGTTCTCAACCATGGAGTCATATTGGCTTCCCTGAGTTGGTTTTTTTCATTTGTTTTGCTTGTTGTTTGATTTTGGTTTTTTTCAGGAGCCACTGAGAACCGAACCTGAAATCTCCCGTATGGGAGGCAGTAGGTCAACTGCTTGAGCCACGTCCGCTCCCTCATTGTGGTTTTGATTTGCAATTCCCTAATAGCCACTGATGTTCAACATCTTTTCAGATGCTTTTTGGGCATTTGTATATCTTTGGAGAGATGTCTATTCATGTCTTTTTTCCATTTTTGAATTGCATCGTTTGTTTTTTTTTTTTTTTTTTTTTTTAAAGATTTTATTTATTTATTCATTTATCCCCCCCTTGCTGCTTGTGCTCGCTGGGTCAGCCAACCACGCCGCGCGGGCGGGCCTGCCTTCACCAGGAGGCCCCGGGAACCGAGTAAACGGGAGCCCCACTGATTGAGCCACAGCCGCTTCCCCATCGTTTGTTTTTTTGTTGTTGAGATGAAGGATTTCTTTATATAATCTGGATATTAAACCTTTTTCAGATTTGTCACTTCCAAATATTTTCTCCATTTGTGTAGATTGCCCTTTTACTTTCATTTAAAGTTCTTTGAAGTACAAAGTTTTAAATTTTGATGAAGTCCAATTTATCTCTTTTTTTCTGTTCTTGCTTGTGCTTTGGATGCAATGTCTAAGAAACCATTGCTTAATACCAGGTCCTGAAGGTGCTTCCCTGTGTTCTCTTCTAGAAGTTTGATAGTTCTGATCTTATATTTAGGTTGTCTTTGATTCATTTTGAGTTGTTTTTTTTGTATATGCTGTGAGGTAAGAGTCCACCTTCATTCTTTTGCATCCAGGTCTCCCAGCTCCATTTGTAAAGAGACTCTTCTTTCCCAATTGAGTAGACTTGGCACCCTTGTCAAACATCAGTTGGTCTTTTAAGTGAGGGTTGATTTCTGAGTTCAGTTCACTTCCATTGGTCTATATGTCTGTCCTTGTACCAATACTGTTCTATTTTGCTTACTGAGGCTTTGTAGTAAGTTTTAGGATAGAGAAGTGTGAAAAAAAAAATTAAAAAAAATAAAATAAAATAAAATAAAAAAAGTGTTTAAAAGAATGGGAAACAGATGTGGCTCAAGAGGTTCGGCGTCCGTCTACCATATGGAGAGACCGGGGTTCGATCCCCGGTACCTCCTGGTTAAAAAAAAAAAAAAAAAAAAAAAAAAAAGTGTTTAAAAGAGAAGTGTGAGACCTCCAACTTTGTTTTTCTTTTTTAAGATGTCCAAAAATACCAAAATTTCTTAATGTAAACCATGTAGTAATAAACATATAACTTTGTTCTAATTATATTACGTACCTTTCAATGTGTTGGTGATAGCTATTTCTTTCTTTCTTTTTTTTTTTTTAAGATTTATTTTTATTTATTTTTCCCCACCCCCTTGTTTTCACTTGCTGTGTCTGTTCATCTTCCTTTGTTTCTTTAAGAGGCACCGGGAACTGAACAGGACCTCCGGTATGGGAGAGAGGCACCTAATCGCTTGAGCCACTTCTGTTCCCTGCTTTGTTGTCTCTCTCATTATATTTTTTCTTCTTGTGTCTCTTGTTGCGTCAGCTTGCCGCGCCTGCCCCTTGCGCCAGCTCGCTGTCTTGTTCATCTTCTTTAGGAGGCACCAGGAACTTCCACTCCCTGCTTTGTTGTGTCTTTCATTATAGTTTTCTTCTTGTGTCTCTTGTTGTGTCAGCTTGCCACACCTACTCATTGCGTCAGCTCACTGTCTTCATTAGGAGGCACCAGGAACCAAACCAGGGAACTCCATGTGATAGACAGGAGCTCAGTAGCTTGAGCCACATAAGCTCAGTAGCTTGAGCCACATTTGCTTCCTGATAGCTATTCATTTCTGTAATGTCCCATATCTAATATAGTCAGACTGAAGTAAATATTCATTATTAAAGATAATTTAGATAAGAGTTCTAAGAAATACATGTGAGTTCTAGATACCCAAACTGCCTGTCTCTGCTAAAAGCAGACTTCCTGTGTTGTTTTCTCCTCAGCTTTATTTTTATTTATTTTTTATTTATTTATTTATTTATTCATTTATCCCCCCCCCCGCTGCCTGTGCTCGCTGGGTCAGCCAACCACGCCATGCGGGCGGGCTTGCCTTCACCAGGAGGCCCCGGGAACCGAACCCGGGCCCTCCCATATGGTAAACGGGAGCCCCACTGATTGAGCCACAGCCGCTTCCCTTCTCCTCAGCTTTAACAACAGCTGTCAGGACTTGTCTGAATGAGTCCTGGAAAAATCACACGGTCTAAAATTCAAAGGAGGGTCAGTTGGTCTGTCTGTCTGTCTATCTAAGTCTATCTATTGTGAATTGTTTCCCTCCCACCTTTGGAAGTCAGCATTGTTGCATTGTTAGCAGTTTCTTGTGACTCCTTCCAGAGATGACATTTTTTTGTTTCATGTTATGAATGGTAGAACATCAGACAGTGCTATAGAGATTAGAAACATAATCTCTTATCCTACCTTGTACTGTTTAAATTTTTATAAATATCTGTAGGCTCAAAGAGGGTGTATTTTTCCTAAAATTATGTAGTTAATATATTCTCTTAATAGTCATGTTAACTGTTAATCTATTTCCCCTAACTACTTCAAAGCTTTTTTTGCTGTTTTTTAGAGCAGTTGTAGGTTTATAGAAAAATCATGCAGAAAGTACAGTGTTCCCATATTACCTGTCGTCCCCCCCCCAGTTTTCCCTATTAACATTTTGTATTAGTGTTATAATTGATGGACCAATGTTATTATAATTATGTTAACTGTAGTCCTTTATTTACATTAGGGTTCATTCTTTGTATTGTACAGTTCTATGGCTTTTTAAAAACAATTTTTATTGTAACGTACATACAACCTAAAATTTCCCATTTTAACCACTTTTTAAGTATACAATTCAGTGGTGTTAATTACATTCACAATGTTATACTATCACCACCATCCATTATCAAAAGTTTTCCTTCATGCCAAATGGAAACACTGTACCCATTATATATTAACTTCCATCCCCCCCCCCCCCAATAACCTGTATTCTGATTTCAGACTATGAGTTTGCATATTCGGATTATTTCATATCTGTAAGTTCATATACCATTTGTCCTTTTATGTCTGGCTTTTTTCACTCAGCATGTCTTCAAGGTTCATCCTTGTTGTTGCATACATCAGGACGTCATTCTTTTTTATGGCTGAATAATATTCCATTGTATGAATTTTTTAAATGCATTAATTGGTTGATGGACACTTGGATTGCTTCTGTCTTTTGGTAATTGTGAATAATGTCCATATAAATATTGGTGTACAAATATCTGTTTGAGATCTTGCTTCTTTCAGTTCTTTTGAGTATATATACCCAGTAGTGGGATTGCCGGGTCATATGGTAATTCTCTTCTTAGCTTTCTGAGGAACTGCCAAACTGTCCTCGGCAGTGGCTGTACAATTTTACATTGTCATCAGCAATACACAAGGGTGTTTGAAAGTTCTTAATTATTTTTGTACCATCTCCACAGTAAGCATTTATTATAGCACTTTACTTTGCAATAACTGGTGTACATTTGTATTTCAATTAGCTGATAGAATTCATCATCTAAAACACAGAAGGAGCGATTTTACTGCATATACATCAGTAATGATTCTGTATGTTTCGAAAGTGTATGTTTAGACATTAAAAATAAACCAGAAGTTTCTCAGTCGTCATTGAAGGAAGCTAGTCAGCTGTTTCTTTTGGCAGGCCTAAGAAATTGGGAAGCCACGGGGTAGCCTTGATGGGTTTCATAACCAAGGAGAAGAAGAAGTCTGGCTGTAAAAGGAGGGAGAAGAATAAAGTTGGTGTGCAGAGGGAAGCAGGAAAGAAAGCCAGAATCTCTCATGGATTTTGCTGCTTACCCAGTTCCTTGTCTGAGAAAGTCTAACAAATACCCTTTTGTGCTTGGGCAGATGTGGGTGGGTTTCTGTCATTTACTTGACTAAGACAAACAACGAAAGAAGCCAGTTCCCAGAGAATAAAAGAAAAAAGTAAATTGGGTTGGCCTGCCTGGTTTGTTAGGTTGAGGTTGCTACAGTGATCACGCACAGTGGCCACATACCCAGTCACTGCGGTCAGGCATTCCACAGCCCGAGGCAAAGGTGGGACAGCGGTTCTGCTCATCTCCTTCCTCCCCCTAGCAGAGGAGAGGCCTAGATTTTGTCACCAGCGCACACCTCTGTATCAGCTGAGCCAGGATTCTGGTTGAAGTCTGAATGCCTCTAAGCCCTGCGTTTTTGACTGTTAAATATGATTTTTTGTTTGTTTTTTTTAAAGGAGGTACTGGGGATTGAACCCAGGACCTCGTACATGGGAAGCAGACGTGCAAGCACTGAGCTACATCTGTTCCCCTAGACATGCTTTTAAAAGTGTGATTTCCCCATAGAACCTTCCTTTCTAGTAAAAGGCCTCATTTTTGGGGGAGAGCAGGGGAGAGATACTGGGGATTGAACCCAGGACCTTGTACAGGGAAGCAGATGTTCTACCACAGAGCTACATCCATTCCCCTAAAAGGCTTCATTTTTATGACAAATTATGGGAATTCCCACACCCCTGGGCTCCTGTGGTTCTGCCTGCCTACCTAGGGTTAGCATTCTGAAGTAAGGGTGAGCAGCCTTGTGGAGGACAGTTTCCCTAAGCTCATAAAGCCTTTGTCTGACATTGTGGTTTTATTTTCATCATCACCAGAAATGTGGATCTGAGAGAATACTTGTCTGAAGAAGTACAAGCCGTGCACAAGAATACCACATACGACCTCATCGCCAACATCGTGCATGATGGCAAGCCCTCAGAGGGCTCTTACCGGATCCATGTGCTTCACCATGTGAGTGGCTGCCAGCACCTTGGGGCAGAGGACCGAGAGCGAGTCTGCTTCTTTGGCCTTTCAGAAGGCAGTGCTCTCAGTTGGTGCTTTCTTGGCCTTGACTTTGGGACTTTGCAAGTAATAGAGCAACCAGTGGTTAGTTTAAGGCAGTGGTTCTCAATTTTGGGTGCACATTGGACTCACCTTTTTCCAATCCTGTGGCCTGGTCACTATCCCAGACAAATTACATCAAAACAGTGGTTCTTAACTGGGGTAGGGTCCAGGGATGTTGCTAAATGTCCTTCAGTGCACAGGACAGCTCCCACACAACACTTATTTAAATTCCCAGGTTGGTTGTGACGTGTGGCCGAGGTTGAGAACCACTGTTCTCTATTAGAGCCTTGCTACTCAAAGTGGGCGCCATGGATCAGCAGCATTGGCCTCTTCTCAAGGCCAAATCTCAGGTCTGAATCTCAGTAGGTCTGAATCAGAATCTGCATTTTTAACAAGATCCTCTGATTTGTATAAAATTAAAGTTTGTGAAGCAGTGGTCTAGAGACTCCTTTTCGAGCTCAAAAATTTTATGAAATTTGTCTCAAGTTGAAAAACTGATAAAATATGTGCTTGAGATCATGTTTGGTATCACACAGATTGTTCTGATTTAATCAATCTCTTCCAGAACTGTGGGGTTAATAGTAGCTAGCTTTTGTTTATAAAGTACACCAGGTGTTTAAGGTATGTTTTCTCATTTATATCCTTACAGTGCATCTCTGAGATAGCTGTCAATGTCATCTTTTTACAAATGAGGAATCCTAGGCTGAGAGTTGATAACTTACTTGAAGTCAGTAGAGCTGGGATTTGGACTCAGGTCTCTGCCTTCAAAGCCCGTGTTCTTAACCAACCCTTGAACCAGGAGTGGGGACTTGCCTACATGATTCTGAACTTTCTTTATGTTTCCTGCATTCTGAAATATTGGAATATCTGGATCCCAGAATATGTCTGTATTCTGTAAGATTGGTCTATGACATTTCCTAGAAGTTTGGATGGGTGAGGCAGGTGGGCTTACAGAAGTGCCTCTGGTATGTTGAAATTTAAAAGAAAGAAAGAAAGAAAGAAAGGAAGAACCTTTGCTGTAAGCCAGAAATCTTTTTTCCGCTAGTTCCTGGAAGCTTGAAGTGGGGTCATTTTTTGCTGTATTTGCAGCAGTGGTTTACAGGCCAAAGGAAATGGGTTAGAATGGTAGATGGTGTTCACCAGGGACACTTTTTCTTGACTCTATTGCTTTTGTTTTTTGGGGTGTAGAGGGTGGCCCACTTTGATGGTCCCCTCCAGTCAGCACTGTACCTCCTGAGTGAGTGTATCTAGTCTGTCATTTTTGAGCATGGAGACCTCTTAGGTGGGGAGTAGAGGGCTTCCTTGTTCTACTCTTTATTGTCCACTTAAATTCTTCTTAAAAGGTGTACGGAGACTCCACTGTACTTCAGGGACCCTGGGCGGGAATTGAGTCTGCCATTGTCAGCATATCGAAAGCTCTGTAAATTGAGCGAGGTCCAGCAGAGGTCATGCACCCTCACATTTCTGACTTGCCGGGTGATGGTCTAGTGGCTTCTCTTATGCTTTTCCTGACTCTGGGCTGTAATCCCTTGTGGTTTCAGGGAAGAGACTATAACCCAGCTTTACATTACTCTTGCAGGGGACGGGCAAATGGTATGAGCTCCAGGATCTCCAAGTGACTGACATCCTCCCTCAGATGATCACACTGTCGGAGGCCTACATCCAGGTGGGCTGGCCCTGAGTGGTGACCGAGAGGAATGGCTGGGAGGAGGACGGAAGTAGGATGGAAGCCAGGGTGGCTGGGAGGAGATGAGGAACTCTACCTCTGTTAGAGGGCCAGGTGCCTGGTAGTATATACTAAGGAGTAAGGTGGGAAAGAGTATGTGGTCCTGGTGATCAAGCAGAGGTTTTCAGATGGGAAGAAGAGCAGAAAAGCAGGGAAGAGAGCTGCATGAACAAGGAGCATTGTGTTTCTGGCCAGGTTAGTTTTACAGAGGAATGTGGTCTGGTGTCAGAGGGAAAGCCAGCTAGAAGTCACCTCTGAAGCCCTGACCACATTACCCTGACAGTCTTCTCCACTGGGCTGAGAGCCCATGAAGGAAGAGTATCTCTGTCCACTCTTTGTAACTGTCCTATTACCTGATGAAAGAATGAGGACCAAGACTAAGGAAAAGCTGTAACTTTGTAAAAGAGAAGAGTCACCTCTCCCTCTAAGAGCGAGCTCTTTTTCTCCACAGTAGCTTCCTGTGAGTCCCGTTTGAGGGGATTTAGCAGATCAGCATGTGGAGAATAGCATGTGTGGCAGAGAATAGGTACTGATAGGTACTGATAAAAATCTGTTGATTGACTGCCTCTTAGATCACCTTCTAAATGTCTGTTACATCCTTTTCTTACAGATTTGGAGGAGGCGAGATGGTGATGATACCAACCAGCAGGGGGCCTGAAGGAGAAACTCTTTGCCTCTTGACTGGAGATAGTAAACTCAAGTGTGGCAGCGGGACTGAATACAGGCTGACTGGCAGGATCTCTGGGACAGCACACTTTTTAGGGTTCTGACTCACCCCTCCTGGGACGGCCTGTGCCATCACCCAGCTGCTGTAGGTCGGTGCTCCCTCTGTCTTCCTTCTAGCTCCCTTCTAGATTCAGCAGGCCAGAACAGTTTTTACAAGTGTGTATGTAATTTATTTCTGAGTAGTTGGGAGTGTCTGAAACACAAGGTAATTCCTCCCAAAAATCAAACCTCAGATTCCAGGAATAAGGGCATGAAGCCAGTAATGTCATTTTTCTGTCTACTGTAGATTGATGATTTTCCACTGGTTCCCTTTCATTTTATGATGTGTTTTTGGGGAATGGATTAAATATTTTCCTGCTTTTCAACCAGCCCCTTGTTTTATCTTCTTCCTGCAGCCTCTTATCTAAAGGAAGGGTTTAATTTTTTATCCTCAAACTGTCTACCCTGTCATCTGGTGGATGTCATGCTTGCTCTTCCTGTCAGTCTGTGGATGGTGTGTCAGTTTGGGTGCGTTTGTCTCTAAGCCACAACATGTCTGACCGAAAGTGATCAATGGTTGTGCTTACCTAGAAGTCTGAGGTGAAGCTTGCAGACCGCACTGGAGGTCTGGCCCATGGGTAAAGGGAGAGGGAAGATAGGAAGCCTGGGTAAGTTGAGCTTCTGGCTGCAGTGCAGAAATGGCTTCCACCAAGCTCCATCACTGACCTAAGATGTGGCGATCAGAAGGTGCAGCAGCTGGAGGCAGGTGATCGACTCCGCTCCCTCCCTTGAGTTGTCTTGAAGGGAACCCTGAGTGGTGTCCCTCTGTGGCTGTCACTCTGGCTTCTGGGACATAGCACAGTCCTTACTTTCTCTTACCTCTCTGGCAGCTCCCTTAGTTCCTCTGCAGGCTCCTTTTCCTTTCTCTGGCCAGTCAAAGCTGAGATTCCTCAAGACTCAGTGCTAGGCCCTCTCTTCTGACTGTCTGCTTTTTCCCTAGGTCATTTCAACTGTGTCTGTGGCTTTTACTTCACCTTTAGGGAGATAACTCGTAAACACATCTTAATCCCATATTTCTCTAAATTCTGAGCTTTATAGCAGCTGCCTACTTGGGTATATTTTGGGTGTGTGAAAGTCACCTGAAACCCAACTTTGTTAAAAACTGAGCCTGGGATTTCCCCTCTCAAACCGGGTCCTTTTCCATTGTTTCCTGTCTAGGTGAAAGGCTCCACTTTTCATCCAATTATAGAAGCTGAAAATTCAGCCAGAAGTCATCTTTTCAGCTCCCCTCACTTCCTTTGTCCAATCTCTTACCAAGTCCTATCAGTTTTCACTTAGTATTTTCTTGAATCTACCCACTTCTTTTCATTCTTTGCCATCATCTAGTTTTAAGATTTGCCAGCTTCTGCTGGCAATATTTCTGTTACGGTTTGTGTTGGTTAGACTAGTGTGTCAGCTTGGCCAGGTAATGGTGCCCAGTTGTTTGGTCAAGTAAGCACTTGGCTAATTGTAGTACAAGGACATTTATGGACTTTAGTCACCAGTGAGCTTACAGCATAGCCGATTACATTTACATCAATCAGGGAGATTGCCATCAGCAATGAGTGCCGCTTTATCCAATCAATTGGATGCCTTAAAAGGGGAAGTGATTTCAGCATTCAGAGAGAATTTCCCAGCTCATCTTTGGACCGCCAGCGTCTCCCAGAAATTCATCAAGGACCTTCATTGGACTTTCATCGGAGCCCCTCGTTTGCAGCCTGCCTGCGGAACCTGGATTTGTGCATCCCCATGGTCACGTGAGGGACTCTTATAAAATCTCATACTATTGACAGATATCTCCTGTTGATTGTTTCCCTGGAGAACCTTGACTAATATACGGTCCGAGTGCAGTTAGGAGAGAGAAACCATGCAGTAATCTGAAAAGAGCAAGTTTAACTTCAAGAATTATGAAGTACAATAGGGGGTTGGAGTGATGAGGAATTGGCTAGTAATAAGAAAAGAGAACTCTGAAGAATAGGAATAGCATTTTATAAGGAGCAGCTGCTACCCCTAGGGCAGAGATCAGACCTTGCTGGAAATCTGCCCTCTAGTGTGGTTTTTTTGTTTGTTTGTTTGTTTTTTTGAGGGCATGGGGCAAGGCCTGTTTATTCCTAAGGTGCACACATACCCTGTGGCTTAGAGGTGGACAGCGATGCCAGCTGGATTTCAGGTTGGTAGGAAGGGCAGAATCTCACTGGTGGCACTCTACTACAAAACTACCTGGGGAGGGTGGTGGTGCCAGGCAAAGCCATGCACTGCAGCCAGGTGCAGGAGAATCTGCCAGCTGTAGTAGCCTGGTGCTGGAGAGACCTGGCCTGCTGCTTTCAAGGGATCAAAGCCCTTTCATCCGGCAGTGTTTCTCCAGGGCCTTCTACTGACAAAGCTTCAATGCCAGCTGGCAAGGAGAAATGTAGAGGGCCCAGATCCATTTTCACAGAGTAGGCAAATAGGGTGAATTTGGAGCAGAGAGGTAATAAATTGATAACTGGCACGATTTGACCGCACAGCTTTGCTATGTACCTTTCTACCCACATTAGAACTCCCATACAAAGACAAAGAAAATAACTTTGTATATCTGCCTAACAAAATCCAGCTACCCTTCTTACCGACCCTTGCCCAAAATAAGGAAGCTGCACAGTCCCAAGAGTGATTATATCAAGTGCTGGCTCTATTAATTACTCCTCAGATTTATTCATTGTCCTGCTGAATAGTTACCTAACGGCTGAATTGCAAAGTTAACTTCTAACAACTGGTATATAAAATGAAAATGGTAAGGAGAGAAAAAAAACAATTAGAATATACAAATGGTCATGGATTCATAACTATCCAATAGAAGCCATGTATCTAGTTGGGCACAAGACCATAATTGATATTTATGGCTTCCTTCTTCTACCACCCCTTGATGATTTCTCAGACAGGAGCCTCATCTGATTTTGCCTGGTAGGATGAGCCAAACCTTCAGTTTTTTTGTTGTTTTGTTTTGTCTTTAGATTTTATTTTTTATTTATTCCCCACCCTACCCTTGCCACTTGTGCTCACTGTCTGCTCTCTGTGTCCATTCGCTGTGCGTTCTTCTGTGTCTTCTTATATCCCTTTTTTGCATCATCTCGCGCCACCCGCAGGCGCGGGGCATCAGCTTTCCACGGGCGCAGGCCAGCTTGTCTTCACCAGGAGGCCCTGGGAATAGAACTGGGACCTCCCATATGGTAGACAGAAGCCCAATCGTTTAAGCCACATCCACTTCCCCAAACCTTCAGTTTTAAAGGATCTGACCTCATAATCATCCTGCCTTTTTTTGTTTGTTTGTTTGCGGTAGTTTTCCGTTAACTTTTATTATTGGCTATAGTCCATCTTGCTTCCATTATGTAGAAGCGACCCCATTTCTACTTGGTAATCAGGACCAATCACTCAACAAGCAGATTAACTTTCCCCCTTCCCCCATTTTTTGCCTATCTGGTTCAGTAACATAAGGAGCCAAATATGTCCAAGTGGTAGTCTCATCTTCCAATTTAGTGGAACCATTTGTTGAATCTTAAGGTGAAAGTAGCCCTCCCTTGGTGACTAAGATCTTAAAACTAGCAAAGCTCAAAGTTGCCAGGACAGGAAGCAGAAAATTCAGCTGAAATGTTATTAGGTCTGTGACAGTTTGAGATTATTTATGAATCCCAAAAAGAGAAAGATTATGTTTGTAAGCTAATCTATTCCTCTGAGTGTGATACCCTTTGATTGAATTAAATTCACTGAGGGGCCTCTAATTAAGTTTACTTGATAAAATCAATTTAGGGCTTCCGATTGGGCTGCGTTAGTAAAGCGTAACTCAGGTTGAGTCCCCACCCCTTTGGTGGGCTGATATAAATGGACACTCACTCAAGAAGACACACAGGAAGAGAGAGAGCTCTGGGACCCTGGAGAGAGATGAGCCGTTCACCTGATAGTTTGCAGCTGACTTTGGGAAAAGACCAGAACAGCTGAAAAGGCCTGGAAAGAAAACGAGTCCGATGCTGGGAGAGAGAGGAAGCTCTGAGAGACTAGCCCTATGCCAGCCTGTGGCTGAGAGAGAGGAAGCCCAAAAGGAAGAGCTGAACTCTTGTAGAGTCCAGCGACCATCTTGATTCAACATGTGCAACTGACTGTGGTGAGAAAGCAACCTTGAGTTGTACTCTGTGGCAATTCAATATTATTTATGAATACCAAAAAGAGATATAGATTATGTTTGTAAACTGGTCTGTTCCTCTGGGCATGATGCCCTTTGATTGATTTAAATTCAAAGGCTTTACATTTATTTGATTAAATCAAGATTAGCACTTTGATTCGACCACATCATTAGGGTGTGCAGGGTTGAGTTCCCGCCCTCTTGGTGGGCTATATAAATGGACACTCACACAGAAGATACACAGAGGAATAGAGAGAGTTCCATAGACACGGAAGAGGAGAGAACTTGTCAGCTTTGATCCTGTGGCCCCGGGAAGAGAGATGAGCCTTTTGCCTGATAGTTTACAGCTGGCTTTGTGACGAGACCAGAGCAGCTGAGCCCAGAAAGAAATGAGTGCTCCAGCTGACAGCTGAGATTGGAAGAAGCTGGGCCCATGGAACCTTAAGAGGAAAGAAGGCGGCTAAGAACCCTTGCAGACATTGCCCACCATCTTGCTTCAATACGTGGAACAGACATTTGGTGAGAAAGTACCTCCTTTTTTTTTTTTATTTATTTATCCCCACCCCCTACCCCACCCCCGCCCTTGCCACCTACTTTCTATGTCCATTCACTGTGTGTTCTTTTGTGTCTGCTTGTCTTCTCTGTAGGTGGCACCAGGAACCAATCCTGGGACCTTCTGGAATGGGAGATAGGCGGTCAATCTCTTGCACCACCTCAACTCCCTGGTCTGCTGTGTCTCTTATTGTCTCTCCTCTGTGTCTCTTTTTGTTGCATCATCTTGCTGCACCAGCTCTCCACACAGGCCAGCAGTCCATGCGGGTCAGCATTCCTGCGCAAGTCAGCACTCCTGCATGGGCCAGCTCGCCTTCACCAGGAGGCTCTTAGAATTGAATCCTGGACCTCCTATATGGTAGATGGGAGCCCAATTGCTTGAGCCACATCCACTTCCCAGAAGGTACCTCTTATGGTACCTTATTTATTTATTTATTCTTCTCCTCCCCTGTTGTTCTGCGTGCGCTGTCTGCTCTCTGTGTGTTCTTCTTTGTCTGCTTGTCTTCTCTTGAGGCAGAACTTGGAACCGATACTGGGACCTTCTGGAGTGGGAGAGAGGCGCTCAATCTCTTGTGCCACCTCAGCTCCCTGGTGTCTCTTATTGTCTCTCCTCTCTCTTGTGTCATCTTGGTGCACCAGCTCTCTGTGCGGACTAGCACTCCTGCGTGGACCTGCACTCCGTGTGGACCAGCACCCCACATGGGCTGGCATTCCGTGTGGGCCAGATCGCTGCATGGGCCAGCTTGCCTTTCACCAGGAGGCCCTGGGAATCAAACTCTGGATCTCCAATATGGTAGATGGGATAAAGAGCAGACAGTGGGGGATGGGGGATAGATAAATAAATAAATCTTTAAAAAAATTTGTTGGGGGAGCAGATGTGGCTTAAGCGGTTGAGTACACGCCTCCCACATGAGAGGTCCTAGTTTGGTTCCCCGTGCCTCCTGAAAAAAAAAAAAAAAACAAATAAACAAAACAAACGAAAAAACCAACTCAGGGAAGTCGATGTCTGCTCTGTGTGTCCATTTGCTGTGTGTTCTTGTGTGTCTGCTTGTCTTCGCTTTAGGCGGCATTGGAACCAATCCTGGGACCTTCCAGAGTGGGAGAGAGGGCCCCTGGTCTGCTGCATCTCTTATTGTCTCTCCTCCGTGTCTCTTTTTGTTGCATCATCTTGCTGCGTCAGCTCTCCGCGCGGGCCAGCACTCCTGCTTGGGCCAGCATTCCTGCGTGGGCCCGCTCGCTACATGGGCCAGCTTGCTTTTCACCAGGAGGCCCTAGGAATTGAACCCTGGACCTCCCATATGGTAGACGGGAGCCCAGTTGCTTGAGCCACATCCACTTACCACCCAACAGATATTAAAGGCAATGTTTTTAAGACATTTTACTGAAAGGGCTATCATTTTGAAGACAAGATCACTGTCTCCACACGTTTTTCAAAAATTGAAAAAATATATAAATAGCTGGTTTTAATCTAAGAGTGCTTATTTTGTCCAATACAATGATAATGACCTTCTATTTCTTTTAAAAAATTACTTTAAGCTATAAGTATCAAAGAAGCAAAGTTATCTGGAGTAGTCAACTTTCTTGTATTAAGCAAAAATAGTGGTGCTTTTAGGATTTACCTTATTGTACTCTCCAATACAAAGTTTATGGGGTGTGTTAAAGTATACTGTATGCCATTTTCATATATGTACAACATTGGTGGATGAAGAATGTCTCTTAAGCAGTAATACTGCCGTAGCCTCTGGTTTTACCAGCTGCATACTCTAGGACTATTATATAAGTAAAAATCTTGTGGTACTGGAAAGTGATTAGAATGTGCTAACTAATGTAGAAGTTTTCATCTCCCTGGTAAAGGGTACCACCACAGGAACGTCCATTTAAGATGTTGGTAGGTGAAACAAAGTTGGAATGCTGGTGCTGTTGAATTGGGCAACAGTTCTTCAGACCTGGCTCAGAGCTACAATGCATTTAGCATATTAAAGCAGTTGACATGATGTCTGTTAGCGGGCCTTCCCAGGCACTGGAGTTTTTCTGTTAATTTGCTGTACAAGGTCATAAAAGATCTCAAATATTTATTTTTGATTTTACACAAGATTCTAAGAATGCACAGTTGTTCCATTGTCTTGCTAGATTTTGACCTTGCTCCTTTCCTGCATCTCTTTCATCCTCCAAGGCACACTTATTACCAACCAGAATCACTGGAACATGATCAGTGTCTTTTACTTGAAGAATCTGTTCTCTCAGATCTTGTAAATCATTAAATGTGGACTGTGCTGTGATGGGATAAACTAATGCAAGGCCTTGTCCGCTTTTCAAGTACAAATCTCTCATTGCTATAAATTGTTCCATTCTAAGATTTCAAGCATACATGGTTGGGCATCTACTTCAACTTGCTTTCTGTAAGAATCTTCTATTGTAGGATATTTTTTGACAAAAATTCCTTGAACATGGATGGATTTATGCTTTATTAATATGTATCAGAGCAGATGTGGCTCAAGTGCTTGACCACCAGCTTCCCACACGGGAGGTCCCAGGTTCGGTCTCCAGTGCCTCCTAAAAACAAAAACAAACAACAAGCAAACACAAAAAAAAAAAACAACTGAGGGGAGCCCGTGTGGCTTAGTGGTTGAGCACTGGCTTCCCACATACGAGGTCCTGGGTTCAATCCCCAGCCCTGGTACCTCAAAAAAAAAAAGCATCAATAAAATTTTAAAAATTCCTTGAACAAACTGCACAGTCAGAGCAGACTTTGCAATGCCTCTTGAGCCAAGAACGGCTAGCTTATACTCACACGGTGTGAAGTTGTCCAAATCTAGTACCTCCCATGCTGTTACAGGTCTGTGCAGCCAGCACCACAACTGTACTGCTGCCCTAGAGTGATCTTTTAAAACACAAGTCTGACCAGGTCATTTCGCCCTTAAACTCTGATCTCCTGTTTAACATACTTCATTGGCTCTTAGGTAGAGACAGCCTTTCTAGCCATATATCTTGGGAAGTTTCTTCTTGTCCTGGGCTGCAGGGTCCCTGACTGTCATTCCACTGTTCAGATGTGCCGCAGGACACAAGGCCCACGTGTCACCTGCCTCCCTTGCTAGGGATGTTCTTCCTTTCCCTTTTAACTCCTCCTTTCCCTCACCTCCCTGACCTCTGCTGTGCCCCCTCAGTACTCCTTGATAGCACATATCACAGGTAAATTATTTCATTTTTTCCCAGGTTCTCTGATTAGTGTCTGTCTTCCCAACCAGGCTCTTAAGTTCCAGAAGGGCAGAGAGGAACTGTTTTTTTTTTTGCCCAGCACTAAGGAGATGCGTGGCTCTTGGGTGTCAGTTGTCGATGCTTGTTGAACAAATGGTGGAGTGCCAAGTCTCTGTTCTCTATATCCTTCTTTTGCACAAATGATTTTGTGTCTGCACTTTTCCAAATGCAACCATGGACACTGTGGCCAAAAAGATTGGAGACTACTTCTCAGAGCTGCCATAGTATGTGTGCAGTAGCATAAGGGGCTTTGTAGGTGGCCCAGGGCTTGTTCCCACCATGGCTGTCTGAGCCAGGGGCCTGGCCTGCATCTCTTTATGACTATGACCCCAGCATCGACTTCCCCTTTTGGAGACCCCAGGGTCTGAACCCCAAGATGAGTACGCAGTGAACTTCATGCTTTCTTAGTATGACCCTAAAGCCAGAAATCACGAAGGAAAAGATAGGTACCTGGAAAACATATCCTAAAGTGAAAAGACAGGAGGGGGGAAAACTTGAAATATATAGGACAATCAATAAATGAATATGTTTAATATATTCTTTTTTTCTTTATTTTAAAAGAAGTTTTAGATTACACAAAAGTTACATAAAAAACAGGGTATTCCCAGATAAACCACTCCCCCCCCCCACTTCCCCCATTAACAATATCTTTCATTAGTATGGTAAATTTGGCCCCCAAAATGGCCCATGTTACACCTATTCTTCCCTCTCCCTCCCCTCAGAACCTCTGGTGACCACTCTCTTTATATCAGTGTTACAGGATCTTCCATTACTAGAATAACAATGTCTACTTTGGTCCATAGTTGCATTTCACCCCTTATGTTTGTTCATTCCTCAGTCTTGGGGACCTAATTTATTCGTAGTGGTAAAACAAGGAAAAAGGCACCCCAATAGAAAATTGGACAAAAGACCCCAATAGGCATTTCACAAAAGATGAAATATAAGTGGCCAACAACCATGTCAAAAAGTGCTTATTTAGTAAGCAAAGAAATGCAAACTAGAACAACCATGAAAGGCCTTTTTATGTATTTAATTAGCAAATATTCCTAACAATAGGGTTGGTGAGAATGGAAAAGAGGCACTTGTTTACTATTAGGAGAGAAATTGGCATGGCTGGTACAGAAGGAGCAGTTTGGTAATACAGTCAATATTAAAAGTAGGGAAGCGGATGTGGCTCAAGTGGTTGAGCTCCTGCCTACCACACGGGAGGTCCTGGGTTTAGTTCCTGGTGTCTTCTAAAAGACAATGAGCAAGACAGTGAGCTGATGCAACAAGAGACACAAGGAGAAAAACATAATGAGAGACCAACAAAGAGTGGAGGTGGCTCAAGCGGTTAGGCACCTCCCTCCCACATGGGAGGTCCTGGGTTTGGTTTCCGGTGCCTCCTAAAAAAAAGACCAGCACACAACAAACAGACACAGCAAATGCAAACAACGAGGGGGTAGGGAAAAATAAAATCTTAAAAGTAAGACATATCTTTGGCCCCAGAATTTCACGTCTTGGAATTGATTTTAAAGAAATAATCAGACTAGTGAACAAAGATTTAAGTGCAAGGATGTCTGTTCTTCATAACATCATTGTTGCTAATAGTTTTAAAAGGAGAAAGTTCACGTAAATATTGTCTTGCAGTTACTAGCAATGATGATAAATATCGACATTTATTGACCTGGGAAGGTTATTGTTAAATGAGCAGGGCAGCATGTAGAAGATGTCCCAGTTTGTAAATCTGCTGTATCTGTTTCTGTGTATGTGCTCAGACAAGTTTGGAATTATAAATCTTATAAAACATCAATAATGATTGAACAGTAGATTTAAATTTCAGCCTTTCATCAGGTAGAAATAAATGTAACTGCCTTAATTTTTCATCTTGGCTATGAGTCCCCAACACTTAATATTTCCATTTAAGGCAACTCAGTTCCTTGTTTAAAGATCAGGCTCTCTTGGGTAACCAGCCACTGAATCCTTCCCTTTTTACTGGGAATGATTTATAAGTTGCCCTCTCAGGAGGAGAGTCATACAGTGACTGTGCTGTCCCTGCTCTGACCTCCAGCCCTCTGTCTTGCCTGATGCCACCTTCCAGCACGGCATTGCCTACACATCTGATTCCTGCTCATCTCAACATGCGTGTACTCTGTTGCTGACTTGTCCCAACCATGGGCTCTTTTGGGGCCGCCATCTTGTTCAGAGCCAACTCTTGACTGCCCCTTGGGCTGTGGGCCGTGGGGGCCCTTCTCTACCACGCTGGGGGCACAGGTCGCAGTGAGGTAGTCCTCAGGACTGTCTACCTTGGCCCCTCCAGAAGGCCGTTCCTCTGTCATGTTCTTACACTGTGAAGAACAAGTCTGCTCTTGGGCCCTAATCCCGCTTTGGGTTTCTTCCCCACTTTCGTCTGTTGCGGGGGCAGGATGGATACCATGATCACGAAGTTGGTTTTCCCAGGGTGAGGCTGATGCATCGCACTGGGGGATCTGCTGACCCCTGAGATTTCCCCAAATGTGGGAAACCTGGCTGCATAATTTGTGGTAGTGGGGGACTGTGTTCATGCTCTCCCTGGATTTTTGGATTAAGAAAAAATAGCTTGTGTCTTGTTATGGTCAGCTCCCAGCTTAAAAGCTTAATATAAGTGCCTGTTGGCTTCTGTTTTTGTGCACCTGCAGGCCTTCTGTAAGGAATGTGATTGTTCTTTAGTCTTCTTTGAGTAAAGCCAAGTCCTGGGTTTTAGCTCGTATATATTTTATATGGTTGTGAAAGGTTTTAAAGCTGTGTTATTCTGGTAACTGGATCCAGAATATTTTATAAAAATAAAAAAATAAAATTTTCTACAGTAGACGTATTTCTTTTATCATTAAAAATATGGGGGAGTGGATGTAGCTCAAGTGGTTGAGTGCCTGCTTCCCATGTACAAGGTCCTGGGTTCAATCCCCGGTACCTCCTTAAAAAAAATATTTGACAGATGACAAGACAAAAATTATTTTATAAATAAAGGGACTCTTCTTGGCATTAGGTGTTTAACTAAAAAGCTTCATTTATTTGTTTATTTTGATGATTATTTTTGGACCCTAACAACATCACTTCATCACAGTGAGTGCAGACACTTTGGGGAAGGGGAGCATATCACTGTGGGGGCCTGGCTGGAAGCAGTTAAATGGGAGAGAGGAGATGTGGGCATTTCTGTCAAGACAAGAGAGCACCAGTGGGGCACGTCCGTGGCACTCCTGCAGGGCCTGAAAGGACACTTTCTTTTATTTTAGTACAAGAAAAATAGTATTGCACGACATAGGAGCTGATCCTTAGAATGTACAACCAGCCCCAAGTGAACTTTGAGCAGATACATCATAGCAGATAAAGAATCCCCCTGGAATTTCAGACAAAAACTGGAATTCCACCTTCCAAAAAAGAAAAGAAAACCCTCAGTGTTGTGACGACGAGATTTTCCAACACAAAAGCCCAGTCATCCCCACCGCATCTGGTCATCATCACAAGGTCCGCCTCAGCCATGCTACATTAAAAAATCTCATGTCTGCCTCCTCTTTCATGTTCCCGCTTTTTATTTGTATGAATTTCGAATTTGGGAACAGTGCTGAGTATCTTGAGCATATGAGGGTCATGCGAGGCAGGGTCTGCCCTTCTGTTCTGAGACCAGGAAGAAGCCGGCAGACAGATTTCCCCCCAGCTCAGCTCCAGGGAGGCGGCAGGGCTGGGTGGGCGCGCAGACCACCTCCAGAAGCGGCTGGCCTGGCTGCAACTATACCCGGAGGGAGAGAGGAACTGGGTCAGAGGCAGGCGGGACTCACAGCTTGGGGACTTCGAAGTCGCAGAGGGCGGGAGGCTGAGGGAAAGCCGCAGGCCTCTGGGTGCAGGCAGCTGGTCCACGGAGGAGCCTTGTCTCAGACCCCGAGAGGGGACAGTGGAGCTTGCCTCTGATGGCGGAGCTGGGACCAGAGCCCAGGCCCTCCGGACAGTCCCCCGGACAATCCCCCGGCTCCTTGACCCAGCTCTCCTTGGTCCTGGGAACTCTGGGAGTGCTGGGCACTGGGAAGAGGCGACTGCCCAGGGCCTCCCTGCGCACCCCCAGTGCCCCCCATCTGTCCCTGGTAGGGAGGGGTAGTATTAAACTGGTCCCTGCAGGATGGATTTGAGTCAGGGCAATTCTCAGAGTTCTGAGTTTGCCTGTATCCTCGCCAGATTTTCCACCACCTCCAGCTGTGGCTTGGGATTCTAGAAGGTTCCAGGAGCAGACCTGGGCTTCCTCCCCTCAGAGGGAAGAGGCAGAGCCTGGGATGGGAGCGCTATGAGGGCACAAGTCTTACTGTTTTATTTGCTCCTCAAACGGGGCCTGGCCACAGGCATGTGCTGAGCCGAATGAATGAATGAGTGAATGAATGAATGTCATCGTTAGGGGCTGGCTCAGGGTAGCAGCTCTCCTTCGAGCCCACCTGGTCACAGAGGAGGCATCAGACCCACTCCTCACCGTAAGGACTTTGTGACAGCGAGCAGATGTGCCTTAGTGAGGGGAGAGCAGAAGATGGAGGGTACCTGGCATCTGAGGACCCAGCTGAGTCCTGTTTCCCCAGTTTCAGGAAAGGTATCATCCCGCAGAGCAGTGAGTTCAGAGGGTGGGCTGTGAGGGCGTGATGCCCCCCTGAGGGGTTGGGACAGGGCAAGGGGACCTGGGAGGTGGGCCTGGCACGGAGGTGGCAGGGGCTCTGAGGACAAGGCAGGGGCAGGCCCAGCTCCCACCTCTGTCCCCCCTCCATTGGGAACCCGGACTTACCTGGCACAGCTTTGTGCTCCCATCAGATGTGGGGGCTGGGGGCACACTGGAGTGGGCTGAGCGGTGTGGCACACAGCCCCAGGGCCTGTCCACAGGGTGGCATGAGGGCTGGAGGCCTCAGAGCCCCGCTCCCACCCCCTGCCCTGGGGTGCCTGTGACAGTCCCTGGGGGTGGTGGGATGGTGGGTATGCCTGGTGAGCTCTTGGGCCCCTTTGGTCACTCCCTGGAACTTGGGGGCCCTCTGCCTCCCCCTCCCCAAGCACACTCCTTATGGCGGCCCCGCCCTCCCTTTTCTGTGCTTTTGTGACTTCCCAAACCCCTCTGGGACTGCCTTTTCTGTCTTAAAGCAGTGGGTGGACCACCTCTCAGTGCTGGGCTGCGGCACCTGGGGCAGCCTGAACCCAGGGAAGTGGGGGGCCCTGGGGGGCATGGACCAGGGAGGGGGACTCTGGGAGCTGAGCAGTCCCAGGGCCAGGTGGGAGGGTCACACACCTGACAGGTGGCTTGGGCATCCCAGCCCCCAGCCAGCAGCACCAGCAGCTGAGGGACGTGCTGCCTCACGAAGTGTTCGCACTGAGGAAAGAGACGCAGGTGAGGGGAGGACCTGGGCCCCTGGACCCCTGGGGTATCCAGATCATCCCGGATGTGAAGGCTCAAGCTCTGAGCAAGCAGGGTCAGCTGGCAGGGAGGGTTACTGCTGGGAAAGCCGGGGACCTTGGAGATGGGGGCCCTGAATAGCAGGCAGAGGGGCAGATGGTGGGAGCCTCCCCACCCTAGAATTTTAGGGCTGGGGGAATCTTCTAGAAGGAGGTTCAATGGGGAGCACTGAAAGTTACTGAGCTGGGGAGGCACGTCTTCGGGAGACCACTGGTCGGCTGGCCTCAGGGTGCGCTCTCACTTTAAGAAGGGAATGTACTGCCATCAGCTCTGGACATTAAGGAGGGTCCGAACTGGGGCAGTACGGGACCCTCTGGGGCTCCTGTCAGCCCCGTGAGACTCATCTCTGGCCCTCGTTCTCTCGTCCCACGTGGAGCGCCTGCTGGTCCCCTGGAAGCCACCGCCCTTTGCCCATGTCACACGTGGCCCTCGACTTCAGCCCCAATTTCTGCCCCACATCCAAGGGCAGGAACCCGCCCACACTCAGGCCCACCCCACAAGCAGCCCAGGCCTTGCGCGCCTGCCCCGCACCTCTTGCCTGTCCGGCCAGGAGCTGAGGCAGGCCTGGAGCGCGGCCTGCGGGGTGGCCTGCTCCGTGCTGTTCTCGGCCTGGGAGGTCACCGACACGCAGAGGCGGCACTCTGAGCCTGGTAGCAGCCACTCCCCAGGCAGAGCCTCCAGAGCAGCGAGGGCTAGAGAGAAAACAGCCGGGGCGGCCCTGCAGAGGGATTCGGATCCCTGTCCCCACAGGTCGTGCAGGCCAGGGTCAGGGTCGGCCACGAGCCAGGGCTGGGGGCCAGCAGCCTCACCTGTCCCGGGGGTGGACTCGCTGGAGCAGCGGAGGATAAGACCACAGACGAGCTGGGGCACTGTGCGGCCCAGCAGGGCATCCAGAAGGAGGACACTGTAGCGCTCCACTAGGCACTGGCAGATGCCTCCCACCACCAGGGGCACGACGTGGCATGCCTGGGCTACGGCCATGGCCAGTGTACCCTGGGGCGGGACAGAGAGAGGGCAGGGTGGGACCTCCTCTTGGCAAGGTATCCTGCTCTGCCCAGAGTAGCACCCTCTAGGTGCTTTGTTCCCTTCCAGGGTAGGGGAATTGGTAAGCTGGTTTACAGAAAAGGAGACCGAGGGTCAGAGAGGCTGGGTGACAGGCCCGAGGTCACTTAGCAGGTGCAGGAGTGGGGCATGGGCCCAGGTGGTCTGACTCCAGACTCCAGCATCACTGAACGGGATGTTTCTAGCCCAGCCTTCTGAGGCTGCACCCAGAGAGGCACAACTTGGGATGGAGCTGGAGCCAGAACCAGAACCTGTGGCTCCCGGCTTTCGACCCACGGCTGGCTCTGATTCCCCACAGGCGTGTGGGCTCCCGTTTCAAGAGCCCACTGGGGGAAGCTGGCAGTCTCCCCACCCCACCCCAATTCCAGACACAGCTCTGGGCTGACAGGCCAGGAGAGAGGTGGGAAACATTCTGGTTCATTCCCGCCAGAGCTGGTATTGGCCCTTCTCCTGGACCACGGTGCCAAAGGCATGGGTACCTCTCCGGGGTGTGATGCCTTCCCTTCACCTGCTCCCATCCCCTCCCACCCTCTGCCTCCACCAAAACGGGACCCTTGTGCGTTCAAAGGCCAGCCTTTCCTGTGTGCCCTGGGGCCCACCCCTGCCCACCCTCCCACAATGACCTCACTCCTCCATTACCCTCCTCCCCTCGGCCAGGAGGTGCCATTGGCAATGGAACTTGCAGAAACAGCTTCCATCATCAAGCCTCACCCATCTCTGTGCCCCCTTCCCAGAAAAACTTCTTGGAAGAGGTACCCTTCCCGGCGGCTCTAACTTCCCCTCCATTTCTCTCCCTAACCCACTCCATTTGGGCCTTTATCCCCACCATGCCTCCCAAACAGCTCACATTGAGGTCACCGACAACCTCTCTTTTGCCAAATCCACCCATCACATGTTGCTTGATCACTTGGCAGCTTTCAGCTAGGGGAGCTGTACGTGCCTCTCCAAATGCTTTCTTGTCTTGGCTCCCGGGGCACCAGGCCATGGTTTCCCTCCCACGTCACAGGCTGTGAGCTTTCCGTGTCTAGAAGTCCTGTGGACCCCATCTGGGGCATGGCTGGTGGACAGGGCCTCTCCTCACTTGGGCCCACTGGGTGTCGGGTCTGGAAGATCCCAAGTTGGATGCAGGCGGGGGCGGGGGGTGGTGGGGAGGGCCACCTGTGGAAGTGCTCCTTTTAAAAAGTGAAAGCAACTTTTCTACAGAGACACCTGGGAATCCTCCATCAGCTGGCGAACTCCTTCCTGGAGGACCAGGGCTGGGTCTTATCATTTCTGTCCTTAGACACCTGGGACTGATGTGTGCTGAGCTTTAGGCCTGACGCAGGCCAAGCCTGAGCCCGTGGCTGGGCCCTGACGGGTGGGGGCAAGGGAAGCGGGCACTGCTGGGGCCTCACCTTGGGAATCATAGCTTGGACGCGTTTGAGCAGGGTCCTACAGAGCCAGCAGAAGGGCAGGGGGATGGGGAACTGCTGCTCGGAGAGATCCTGTCGGAGAGAACCACGGGCAGAAGAGGGGAGGCGGCTGGGAGAAGGTGTCCCCAGTGGGGCGCCCCTTCTCCCACCTCCTGCCTCAAGCCATCCTGGAGCTTCTGTCCCTTCTCGGCTCTGCCCCTCCAGCCTCCTCTTTCCTCCTGCCCGGCTTCTAGCAGGAGTCCCCTGTTCTGGCTGCTTCTCCAACCTCCTCTGCCCTGCCCCAGGTGCTTGTGGGCCTCGGCTGGGGCCCTCTGGGCCTCCCCTGTCTCCCTGAGGGGCCCCTCACCTGTGTGGACGGTCCAGGCCTCCTCCCGAGGACCCCGGGCAGCTCGGGGAGCACCACCTTGTCCAGCAGGGGGCCCGGCGGCCCCGGCTGCTGCCCTGTCTCCGGGCGCCTGGGTTTGCATAGGCCCAGGTGCTCACAGACAGCCTTGGGGCTCTAGGGCGCAGTGCAGAGGGGTCGGTCAGGGCGGGGAGGGGGCAGTTGGAGGGTGGAGGGGAGGGGACCCCACTCCGGCTCCGGGCAACCCCAGGGGCTGGGGGCCTGGGGCCCCTGGAAAGTGGGTGCTGGCCGGGTAGGGACACTGCGGTTTAGAGCTGTGTGTGTGGTGGGCGTGAACATATGTCTGTGAGAATGAGTAGAGGGTCTGTGTGGGACGGAAGAATGTGTGCGCAGGTGTGAGTGTGAGCTGGCAAGGGTGGGGATGGGGGGAGACCGAGCATGCAGCATGTGTGAGGGTGTGTCTGGGTGAAGGATGTGAGCGTGCACGAGGGTGCGGGCAGCCCCTGCCATGCACTGCTGAGCCTGGCCGAGGGTCCCTGGGTTTCCTGGACATGCTGTGGGCAGACGCTGCGCGTGTGTGTGTGAGACGGGTGCCACTTGGGGGGTGACTCTGAGCGCGGGGGGGCAGGTGCTGGGTGGCCTGGGGGCTCGCAGGGAAGGTGGTGGAGGGGGGGCTCACGATCTGGCTCTGGAAGTAGTCGACAAGCCGTGGGAAGTAGATGTCGAGCAGGTGGTGGCACTGGGGCATGAGCAGCTTCGTGGGGAGGGCGGTGCACTCGTTTTCCAGGAAACCCCTCATGGCGTCCTGGGTGGCAGGTGGGAGCGGCGATGGGGAGGGGTGGTCAGCCAGGCCTCTCCGAGTCCCTGGACACCACTGACCAGGAGACCCCAGCCCCTCTCCTGCTCTGTTCCCCAATCCTCGCCCAGCACCTGGGCCTTGTCACCTGGAAAAGGGACTCCTTGGTCATCTTGGTGAGGATGAAGGTGACGTCCTCGCATTCCTGGCACAGGTCGTCCTGGGAAGGGGACCCCAAAATGGGACCACAGGAATGAGGTGCAGTCTCCCAGCGCCAGCTCAAGTGGTTGAGTTCCCCACCATCCCCCCAGCCCAGCACACCCCCCAGGTGGGCTCCAACCCCCTTAGGCCCATCCAGAGCCCACGGGACCCCGTGTGTCCTCGGGGTACTCACAGCCTCTGCACCTCCCCAGACTTCCCGTAGGCAGTGCCCCAGGGCTCCACACTGCAGCGCCTGCTCCAGGCTTTGACACCAGAACTCCGGGCCCCGGGCACAGGCCAGGCCTGGGCCCATCAAGGCAGCTGCAGCTGGGGGGCCAGGGTGACATTCTCAGTCCCACCCAGGCTACCCCCTGCACCCGACGTCCCCTAACCCCCAAGCCCAGCTGAAAGCAGGAGATAGCTCTGGGTTCCACCTGCTCCAGTCCCCACCAGTGAGGGACCTTGGGCCAGCCCTGGAGCCTGTCAAAGCCTCAGCTTCCCCTTCTCTAGAGTGGGGATAACATCTGGACTTGGGGCCAGTGCTCGTCAGCGGTGGCGATGGCCAGGAAGCTCAAGGAGGTGGGTGGGGGGTGGGCTGGGACACTCACCTGCCCCTGGGCCACAGAGTACAGGCAGCAGTAGCCACAGCAGCAGGTGTGACTTGGCCATGACACTTCCCCAGCCTGGGCACTCTGCCTGGGAGGAGGTTCTTATAGTGTGGGTGGGGGGAATAGGGGGGTGGGGACAGGGCCCCCTGGGAGCGGCAGGGCTATTTGCTTTCAGCCTGGAGAGCCCTTCCAGGTGCTTTGATCCTCACCTCTTCCCAGCAGTGACGCTCCTGCCTCCCCAGTCCCCCCACTGCCCCTCATCTCCTGCCCCCTTTGCTCCCTGCCCTAACTCCCACAGGCCTGGACTCCTGGTTACCTTGAACCAGGGGGTTTTCAAGCCTCCACCTCTGCAGCTGTGGGAGGGAGATGAGCTGGGGCAGGGCCAGAGACTTTCCAAGTGACCCTCCCCACCCCCAGCCCCAGGCCTCTTATTCCCTCTCTTGAGCAACGCTGGAAGACCTTCCTGCCTGGCTCTTGATCCAGGCAAGCAGCGGAAGGGGCAAACCCAGAGTCCTCCTGGGGCCCCTCCCCCCCAGCCCCTCCAGGCCTGGTTCTCTGGATTCATGGTTGCATTAGTCAGAGAGTGGTTTCATGGAAACAAAGAGAAAACAAAACACCCCCAAGGTATTTTGAAAATGTGGCTCCAGAGTGGCTGCCCAGGAACCTTCAGCTCCAGGCGCCCCCAGGCTAGGGACTGGCACAGAGCTGATGGCCCCCAGGGCTGGCGAAGAGAAAGCAAATCTTCTCTGCAGGTGCAGAGGCTCTCTCAGGCCAGGCCCCCATGGGGCAGGACACACAGGAGAAGAAGCCCAGCTTGCTCATAGCCATGGGAAGAGCATGGGGTAGAGCACCAGCTCCTGTCACCACTTTGTGGCCAGCTTCTCTGGCTACTGGGGGTGTCCCTTCCCTCTGGGAGGCTCATCCTTTAACACTCGGGGTGGTTAGGGTAGGTGTTATTACCATGATGACAAAAACTGGACACAAGATGGCTGACACACCGTTCCTCGGGGATTTGTGTCATTTCCATCAGCCCCATGATAAATACACTTGCCATCTTGGGGTCAACCAGGAGATTGGTACCCAGTGGCTTGCATCCAGGCTCCGGAAGGTGGAACTGGGATGTGCTTGGAAGCAGCAAACAAACAAGCCAAGTTGTATACCATTGGGATAGGATTGGGGTTCACTGCACGGGAGAGAAGGCTTGGTGGATGGCTGCATTCAGGACCGTATCGGGCAGGGGAGTTTACATGCCATAACAAAGAACCCTGGAATCTCGGCGGCCTGACATGATAAAGGTTTACCTCTCACTCAAGTCACAGTGCAGAAGAGGCTGGCTTTCAGTGGTGACTCATTCTCCCTCCTCTCCTTGCACGGTGTCTGGCCAGCAAGAGATGGAGGAGAAAGAGTGGAGACAAGTGAGGGCTTCTTAGGAGACGGGCCTGGGAGTGGCCTATTGTTTTTGCCCAGAGCTCACCCGCCCCACTTACCAGCAGGGAAGGCTGGGGCACGCTGTCTACCCATGTGCCTGGAAAAAAGAGAAACGGGGCTGGCAGACTCATAGCCTTGTCTCAGATCCATAAAATTGTACACAAAATTATGTGTTTTTTGGGGTTTTCTGGGTAGAGGGTCTTTGGCGTCCATCTGATCCTCAACGGGGATACGTATCTCCAAATTTTAAGAGCTGCCATCCTAGGGCATACCCAAGAGAAATACTAAAAGGCAGGCGTTGGCAGGTGTCCCGGCTCGTGGGCCCTGCGGTCAGCACATCCCCCAAGTCTCCTTCCTCTGGCGCCACCCTCATCGCACAACTTCTGATAAAAGTTTGTCTTCCCGTGGCGTGGCTTCAGGGAGAGCCTGCACTCCCGGCCCACCTCTCTCTCACTGTGAATGAAGACACAGTCTGATGGCCGCTCCGGGGTCTGGGAGCTGGTTAAGTTGAGTTTGTTTACAGAAGATGCTGCCCCTCCTGGCAGGTGGACGGTCTGACATTTCTGAGGACCAGCTGGCTGAGCTACGCACACATGCACGCTGCCCAGAGCTGTCTGCCCCCCACCGCCTCACCTGGAAAGCCACCTCACTGCATTCCTGGAAGGGGCCTCCCTCCAGCCACCCCCACCCCCAACCTCCCTCCGTCAGTGCTGATGGGACCAGGGATTGTCACCTGAGCTAATCGCACTTGGAATTGGGAGCTGAGAGCAGACTCAGCCGGCAGAGGGGCAGAGAAGAAGCAAACACTTGGAGAGCCAAAGCCAAGTTCATGGGGCATTAGAAGGAAGGCAGCTGCCCTGGGTTCCTGCCCTTCTGGCGAGTGCCACTTTTCCTAGACCTCCACGAGATTTCTCCGAGGCCTTGCAACTGTGACAGGAAAAAAAATTTAATTTTTCTTAAGGTGCCGGGGCTCCCTTTAGCCCAGCAAACACAATCCCACTATTGCCAAGTCAATGCCACGGACAGTCTATTTCTGTAAAATCAGTTCTTGGGCCACGTAGGGAGCATGAAAACGGGCAGAGAGGTACAGGCTCAGAAGGAGAAGGAAGGAAGGGCTGGAGAGGTTATGACAACCTACTTTATTAGGAGAGGCCAGCGAGTGAGAGGACCAACTGAGCTGGGCCTGAGGAAAGTTTGCTTTTACTCTTTGGTTGTGGCAAATGGGACTTCAGTGTGTAGGACTTCAGAGAGTTGGAGGCTGAGACAGGGGATCAACGAAGGGTTGTGACAGCGTTAAAATATCGTTTATACCCTCTGAGAGATGCGAGTGAAGGATGGAGTTCCTTTTTAATTCCTTTTGTGGTTTTTTTCAGCTGCATTTCCTTGGCATTGCTTTGAGAAGGAATCATCAGGGCCTATGACTTTAATGAAATTACCGACAAATCTCCTCCCCTTCCCACTCCCACTCTTTTTATTTGAATTTATTTGAATGCAGTTTCTATTTTGGGGGTCAAACCAATGGGAAATCCAAGGCAAATGCTACCTTGGGATCAACTCTTGGTAGCCTTTTGTAGCACAATTCCTTTCTTATGTCTTTTTTTTGGGGGGGGGGGGGAGCAAATATTTTTTTTCCCAAAGATTTATTTATTTATTTATTCCTCCCCCTCATTGTTTTTGTGCTCTCTGTCTGCTCTCTGTGTCCACTCGCTGTGTGTTCTTCTGTGTCTGCTTATCTTCTCTTTAGGTGGCACTGGGAACTGATCCTGGGAACTTCCGGAGTGGGAGAGGCGCTCAATCTCTTACACCACCTCAGCTCCCTGGTCTGCTGTGTCTCTTATCGTCTCTCCTCTGTGTCTCTTTTTGTTGTGTCATCTTGCTGCACCAGCTCTCCGCACAGGCTAGCATGCCACATGGGCCAGCTCTCTGCTTGGGCCAGCTTGCTGCATGGGCCAGCTTGCCTTTCACCAGGAGGCTCTGGGAATCGAACCCTGGACCTCCTATATGTTAGACAGGAGCCCAGTAGCTTGAGCCACATACACTTCCCATGGAGCAAATAATTTTTAATGTTTTTTTTACACAAATATACTGAAGAATCATATAATGCTAACAGCATTGGATGCAATCCTGGGCCACAAGTCTGCACACTCCTTTGCAACTAGTCCTGTAATAGGAGAACCTTTCATCTCTCCTTTATTGTTTACTATGACCCCTGCTCTATCTTCAAAACAAAGGAACACACCCTCTTTTCTCTGATATGCCTTTTGTTGTTGAGTGACCACAGCTGGATGGACCTTCTTTATAAGTTCTGGTTTGCCCTTTTTGACTGTGGCCATCACCATGTCACCCACATCAGCAGCAGGAAGCCTATTCAGCCGTCCCTTGATCCCCTTTACAGAGATAATATATAGATTTGGGGCGCCTGTGTTGTCAGCAGAGTTGATCACATCTCCTGCCAGAAGACCCAAGGAAATCCAGAATTTTGCACTGGAGGACACACCACGTCCTCGCTTCAACATCTTGAATGCCAGAAGAGGACAGAAAGCTCTTATGTCTTAATTTATTTCAAAAGAGGGAATGTCCCTGGAGAGTTGGTGGGGTAGGGAGAGAAGACAGGGCGTGTGGCCATGAAATTTATAGTTTATCAAGAGTTTCATTATTCATTCATACAATTTAAAGAATGGCTAAGAAGCTAAGAGCTGGGAGTATGGTGGCCACTGCCTCGGTGGACCCAAAATCTGGTGGGGACACAAGTCTGTAATCAAGCAAGGCACTGTGAGATAGGGGGAGGGGCAGCTAAGCAGAGCCTTGAAGGAAGCTCAGGAGGAGCCAGTGTAGCTCAGGTGTCGAGTGCCTGCTTCCCATGTATGAAGTCCCAGGTTCAAACCCCAGTACCTCCTAAAAAAAAAAAAAGGACGGCAGGATTTGGACTAGTGAAATGGTGGGTAGGATCTGGGATGTGCTCCAGGTGAGGAACAGCTTATAGCTTGGGGGAAGATGGAGCCTGGGGCTGGTGGAGGGATGATTTTGTCCCCATTTGATGGAGGCAGCAACTGAGGCCCCACTTCACAAGTGGTGTTCAGGAAAGCTGAGTGGGGAGGAGTGGGCAGCCCCAAATCTCCTGCTCTCTGTTCTATTACTGAAAAGGCTCTGGGGTCCTGAGCATCAGTGAGCTCAAGGACCACCCTCTTTTCTTCCCTCTGTCTCCCCAGGTGCAGCAGCAAGGTAGGTTAGTACAGGATAATGGGAGAGAAGATGACCTACAACGCGGCCGGCAGACCGCATGGCCAGCAGACAACATGGCTGCAAGTCCTCACTGGGACCTTGAGTTTAATCTTGAGGTCCCAGTTTCTTTTTCCGGGACCTCCTCTTGGCCCCAGATAGTCCACAAAGGTGGGGTAACCAATAACCACTGGGGCCCATCCCCTTATCATTAGCAAGGGGGTGGAATAATTAACAGTTTAAAAGCTAATCACACAAGGCAAAACCTGCATTCTCTGCCTAGAGGGTCCCACACCAAATCTTGGTGTGTATTTCTGTCTTTCTCTCCCATTTCTCAGCAAGCTCTGTTCTTTCCCCTATTTCCCAATAAATTCTTTTTACTGGCCTAACTAAACTGGCACGTTCATAAATTCTTTCATGCATCATAGCCAAGAACCTAGAGGAATCAAACGCTTCTCCATCTTCAGCAGGGAGGCTCTAACGCCAACAGTCCATGAGGGCATTGCCCACATTGACTGGGACCTTCCTCGCACCCCCTTTGCCTTTCGCTGCTCACCCTACATTCAGCCCACCCCATTCCCCACCTCCACCAACCAGGAACCTGAGCCCGTCTTGTCAAATGGAAGTGAACATCTGCTAGTACTGGCGACAAACGGGCCTGATCACAGCAGAGACCAGCGAGCTGGGCCTTGCCTCTCAAGGAGGTGTGGAGAATATGCCCCAAGTGGGTGGCGCTTGGCTGCAGAGATGTTATCTCAGCATCTGACCCCAGAAATAAAAAGCAAAGAAGAACAACAAAAAACCCTGAAATAAATAAACAAAATACAAGAAAAAGGGGAGTGAGTATAGCTCAGTGGTTGAGCGCCTGCTTCGCATGCTTGAGGTCCTGGGTTTGATCCCTGGTACCTCTTATTTGAAAAAAAAAACAAAAACAAAAAAACAAAACCAAAGCTCATCTACTTATCTTCCTCCTCTCCCTCTAACTGGATACTCCCCAGGAAGGAAATGTACCTGCCTTGTTCACTGCTAATCCTCTGTGCCTGGCTTGGTGCTGGGAGCAGAGGGGCTGCCTCACGCATGGACCACCATTCCTTCTTTCCTCTCTGCTCTGGATGTTAGAAGAGCTGATCCCCTGCCCCAGCCCCAGGGATGCACCGTGACAGGCCAAGCCATGTCCCTTGGCCAGGAACGACTTTAGGCCAGCCAGACCAGAGGGAAGTCTGCTGGGTGTGGCAGAGGGGTGTGGGTACTTCCAAGAAATGTTTCCTTCCTAGTTAAGAGAGTCAGACTGGGAGAAGTGCCTCCTTCTTCCTTTGGACATTCTGTGCAAAAGATGTGATGTTGGAGCCATGGCAGCCATCCTGCCCCATGAAGGGAGAGAAAAGAGAAGCAGCTCAGAGCCTGGACCTGGTTGAGTGCTAATTTAACTAGTTCTAAAAAGTTCTTGTTCCATTTATACAATTTCTAGCCAGATATTCAGTTACGTCAGTCAAAAGTATCTCAAAGGAAGAAGGAAGGAAAAAGAAAGAAGGAAGGAAAGAAAGGAGGAAGGAAGGGAGATTTCCCAGGGAGATTGGGTTAGGTCTTGGAATCTGAGAACCCTGGCTCTGTGCCACTGCTGTGCTGGGCATGGTGTGTGTGTGTGAGAGAGAGAGAGATGAGGGGGCTGCAGCCCTGCTCTTACACATCTGGCTGTCTCGAGAAAACGTAACCAACACACCCCTTCAGCAGCCAGCAGGTCTTCAGCAGGTCTCCAGGAAACTGTGACCACGAAACCCCAAAGCTTAGATGTGCAGGACCACAAAAGTTTGTGTCCTGCTCACTTTGACCACATGGGGCCCAGCCTGACACACAGCCCCTACCTTGAGCATTGTGACCCCCAGCCCGCAAGTCACACACTTCACAGAACTGTCATCTAGATCCCACAGGGCTCCACCACACCCCAGGGCATCCAGGAAGCTCAATTCTGCCCCATACCCAGGAGGTGGAGACCTGAGGCCAGGTGTGAACTGCTCGGAGAACCCCGTGCCCCTGCCCCTTCTCCCCTCCAACTACAGAGGGGCCCACCCCCTCCCCCAGGGTTCACTTTACTGCAGATGCTGTGATCTGCTGAGGCAGGTGCCCTTTCACAGCAGGCAGGTAAAGAAACCTCCTGTAATTTCTTGTGGCACCGAGCACCTGAGCTTTCGAGCGTTTTAAATTGTTTCTTGTGCAATTGCTGTCTGCGCCCCCCACTGGAAAGCAAGCTCCATGAGGCAGAACCCTTGCTCATTTTTTGTCACCTCTGTGTCCTGATTGCCTGGTGGAACACCAGGCATGGTGTGGGCAGTTGATAAGTATTTGCTGAATAAATGGACGTGGTCCTGTAACTGATCATAAATTAACAAATATGGTTTAGCCCATTAAATTGTATTTTAGGCATTTTCTAACCCTCTGATAGATTGCAGTATGTTAAGCTTTAAAAGTAGTCAGAAGCAAATATCTGTAACTGTTGTGACTCACTGAACTGTAACCCAGAGGTTTTGTTTCTCTGATGCTGATGCTATGTTTTGTAAACTGCATAACCTTTACCTTGTAACTGAACAGTAATGAAACAACTTGTAATTGGCACCCCCCTCATATCCCCTTATCTTGTTTTGCAACCCTGAAATCTTTTTTTTTTTTTTAAAGATTTTATTTATTCATTCATTTTATCCCCCCCTTGCTGCTTGTGCTCGCTGGGTCAGCCAACCACGCCATGCGGGTGGGCCTGCCCTCACCAGGAGGCCCCGGGAACCGAACCCGGGGCCTCCCATATGGTAAACGGGAGCCCTACTGATTGAGCCACAGCCGCTTCCCATGCAACCCTGAAATCTGATACTCCTGGATGGGGCCCTCAATGTTTATTAATGAAATAACATGATTCAGCCCAGAATTAACCAAGAGAGTTCTTTTTTTTTTTAGGAGGTACCAGGGATTGAACCTAGGACTTTGTACATGGGAAGCAGGTGCTCAACCAATGAGCTACATCCGCTCCCCAAGCCAGCTCTCATCAGTTAGCCCGCCTGACATGCGCGCTAGCCTAAACCTCAAACTTCAAGTGAACTAAGCATGCCCTCAGTCTGCGCAGACACAGAGATTAGACCGTCTCCAACCAAGTCATCTGACTGCGTAGTGTTCTGGCCACGCAGCATACGAATCAGCGTGAGAGCGCCTGCCAGGTTCACCGCTATCACACCGCTCAGCGTCACAACCCACCTCCCTTTTTGCTCAATCCCGTAAAAATCCGAGGCACTTCCATCCCAGGAAGGCAGATTTGAGGGACTGCCCTCCTGTCTTCATGGGGCTAGCCTTTGCTGGGTAAATGCTTTCTCTTCTTAAACTCCTGCGGTCACTTCACTGACTCTGGTGCATGTCTCTTGGGCAAGGACTCACTTTTGAGCTGGGACAGTCCCAGGGCGAGCGTTTGACCGGTCTGGGTGTGCCTCACCATTGGCTGAGGTGAATGGTCAGGAAGCCTGTCAGAGGGACCTCTCTGGGGAAGACGGACCCAGCCTGGACTGCAGCAAAGCCCCAGCGTGTGGGGCTGGACAGGGTGTGGGACTGCTCCACCCCAGCTCAGGACCCGTGGACATTTGTCCACGCCCCAGGTTCAGGATTTCTGTGAAGAAAACCCTGAAGGAGATGCTTCAGCGGCGAGCTCTGGGGGTATCGGGTCACCCGGCTTTGGTTTGCCTAAGAAATTGCGAAGCCAAAGGGGCACGACGCCTTCTCCTTATTTCAGGATAGGACCCTCAGGGATCTGGGGCCCCCAGGGTGCCAGGGGACAGCTCTGCGTGTCTGCCGGGTATGGCCCTGCTGTCAGGGCAGAGGGGACAGTGTCCTGGACTCTCTAGATATCCTTGGGAGAGGCCAGTGCCTGCTAAATGTTGTTAGCTGCAGTGGCCTTGCTGCAGTTCGCCTCACTTGGGATGGAGTCACAGACGTGGCTGGAGGGCAATCTGTCCTGGCCCATAGGGTCAGAGGAAACAACACGGGTAAACATCACTACCTAGAATTTACACACAGGCTGTGTAAGGTGTGTCAGGGCAACTGGGGTTAATAATGAAAAATTTAAAAAATCTAAGCAAAGAAAAAAGACTGGTAGCAAGTAACCCAATTTGTTGATAATTATCCTTCCTTGGTAGAAATATGCGGTCATTACTGAGGATTCTGGGATGGTGATGTCCACTCCACCTCTTACCGAGAGGGGGCTTCGATCCCATATAGCCGATGGATGGGACTCTCTTGCTTGCAGTTGTCGGCTCTCTCATTTCCTTTGTATGGTGGCTGTCAATCCTCACCTCCTTGTTAGTTGTCCTGGGTGACTCCAATGAACTGGAGAGTAGGTGTTGCAACTCTGTTGAGGCTCAGAGCCCAGCTGGCATATGAACAGCCCAAAGATTCAAGTCTCTTGGATGTATACCTACCAACTTCAGCACCAAATATAGGTTTAAATAGAAGGGACAGATGAGCCATGTGTAGGGAAGCCATAACTGAGCCCAACTCTGTCACTCTCAGGAGCATAAACTCCAAAGTAGAGCACACTGGCAAGGCACCAAACTCCGGAGCTATCTGCCCTGACCATAGGACCTGGGTGTTTCCAGAGCCCTCAGGAGCCCCACTATTTGGGATAGTATCCACTTTGGCAGTCTATGAAATCCTGCTGAGATGTGCACAAGCGTTACCTCTGGGATGATCTCCCAACTCACTTTGAAGTCTCTTAGCCATATAAACCCATTTGTCTTTACCTTTTCCTCCTTTTATTCGAGGTCTTTTCCAGTTACAGCCATCACTTTTTTATTGTTGGGAAACCACAAGGAACAGTTTCTCTGGGGGCAAGGCTGTGTCACTCTCCTCTTACCTGGTCATTTCTGTTCCAGCCTCTTCAAACTGTGCAATCTTTCAGCAAGAACTCCCACTTTCCTCGGTAGCTTTGAGTCTTAAGCTTTCACAGGGAGAAGGGTAGAACTGGATCTTTTCCTAATCCCATGAGCTTCTGTGGGTTTAGTTATGCTTTCCTTCCCTCATCTCCTTCATACCCTAGGACCCCTTGCCCAGCAGCAGAGACCCTGGAGCACAGGAAAGTAGGGAGGAGAGGTTTTGGGTCCACCACTGCCCTACATGTGACTTTGCCCAAGTTAAGTCCCCAGCAGGTGAGAAGAAAGCTGCTAACTCCCAGCTCCAGCCCCGGGCTCCTGGCGCCCTGCTTTCCTGCTCAGCAGAGCCCCTCCCATCAGAGATTATGGGTATTTGCGCTGGGGAGGTGGGCTGCTGGCTAGCCCAAGCAGAGGTGAGGTATCCAAGGACTGTTCCGGTGGTGGGGGACTGGTGGGGGAAGAGGTGCTAGGTGAGGTGGAGCGTTGGCTGGCAGCACTGAATTAGCCACTGAAGGGCATGGTGGGGGGGGGCGGTGTAGGTCCTGAGACAACTCCTTTCTTACTCCTTTGCACTCCTTCTCTCCCCTGGTCTATTTCTAAAGTCTCCTTTTCTGTCAGATAAACCTCAAAACTTTTAATTTTATTTGATATATTTTCTTTTAAATAAGAGGTGGATTGAAGCATATTTGAATTGACTTTATATTATGCATAAATATTTATATTTTCTCTAAATAACTGAGCTGTAACAAACTTTGTGTTAGTTAAACGTTTGGAACTGTAACAGTTGGAGGCTCCTTCTTTTTTCCCCATGGCAGTTCTCCCCTGGCATAAAATGTACTAGATTGGGAAGTGGATGTGGCTCAAGTGATTGGGCTTCCATCTACCACATGGGCGGACCCAGGTTCAATTCCCGGGGCCTCCTGCTAAAAGGCATGCAAGCGAGCCGGGTCCACCGAGCCATGCAGCAAGGTGATGACACAACAAAAGAGAGACGCAGGGGAGAGGCAAGGCGAGATGTGCCAGAAACGAGGAGCTGAGGTGGTGCAAGTGACAGGGCACCTCTTTCCCACATTGGAGGTTCCTAGGATCGAATCCCAGTGAAGCCTGGAGGAGAAAAATGAGAAGAGAAGGCAAAAAGAAACAGACACAGAAGACAGATCACCCAGCGAATGGGCACAGACAGCAAGCGGGGGTAGGGGGGAGTGGAGGAGAAAAAAAAAACTAGACTAACTTTATTGTCGGCAGTGAGGTGGGTAGGGAGAGTGAAATCTCAGTTGTTCCTGCTTTGTTCCTTTTTTAATAAAAGGAACATCTCTCCCTAGGGGCCAGGTCCTCTTAAGGTGGGTTGGGGTCCTAGCTTCAGTTTGAAATGGTAGAGGCTGAAGGGTGGGTGGGAGGAGGGCTTCATCAAAGGGGCCATTTCTCACTTGTCTTTCCCTGCCCCTTGGGTTAGGTGGATTTTCTCTTCTTGACAAATAGGAGTATTTGGGCAGGGAAGGCAGGTTAAAACAAAACAAGACACCCACCCCTTGCCCCCTCATTCCCTGCCCCCCTCATCAGTCTGATAACAGGAAGAAACCATACCCATCGATACCAACAAGTTTCCATGTTCCTTTTATAACAAAAGGGACTGACTTTTTATATAACCAAAACTATTTTTGCCATGTGATGTTCCACAAGTGCAGCTGTAGAAAAGTGCTTGTCAGTTGAATAAAAGCCACATTTGATAGAGAAAAAAAAAAAAAAAGGTTATGAAAAAATTATTAAACAGAAGAAAGAAAATTTTTTCTTCTCCCTCAAAGACACTAGCAACCAAGAAGCTGTTAGAAAACAATCGAGGTCAGTCTAGATTTTGTCCTGTTTATTTGTGTGTTGAGGAAGGACTATTGTGAATCAATGGTACTAAGAAAAGGAAGGACCCCAAAGTATGGAGGGTCAGGCTGGGGAATAAAATTCTGGAAGAGGGAAACGGCTGTGGCTCAATCAGTAGGGCTCCCGTTTACCATATGGGAGGCCCTGGGTTCGGTTCCTGGGGCCTCCTGGTGAAGGCAAGCCCGCCCGCACGGCGTGGTTAGCTGACCCAGCGAGCACAAGCAGCAAGGGGGGGATAAATGAGTAAATAAATAAAATCTTTAAAAAAAAAGAAAAAAAAAATTCTGGAAGAATGTGAGCAGAGCCCAAACCTGCTCCAGAAGGCAGCAGGCAGTGTGGGTGGCAAGGAGCAGGTACCAGGACACCCAGAGACAGAAACATCCATGTGAGGCTGCCGGGGAAGCCAGAGTCTTTTGGGTATTATGGGATGGGCGATGCTGGCTGTGAGGGCAGGGAAGCTAGGGGAGAGTACAGAGGGGGTGATGGCTTAGAGGGGCTGACGGCTCAGTGGGGAGTGAGGGTTCAGAGGGGTGTGAGGGCTGGGGTTGGTGAGGGCTCAGAGTTGTTTTTGTTTTTTAAGATTTATTTATTTTTCTTTATTTATCCTCCCCCTCCCCCATATGGGTCTCTCGTCTGTCTGCTCATTGTTTGCTCACCTTCTCCAGGAGGCACCAGGAACCCAACACGGGACCTCCCACATGAGAGGCGAGTGCCCAATGACCTGAGCTACATCTGCTCCCCGTGGGCTACAGCATCTTCTAGCATGTGATATCTGCTCATTGCGGTGGGAGGCAGCGTCTAGCTCGCTGGGGCAGGAGGCAGCATCTGCTCATCTTTTAGGAGGCACTAGGACATGAACCCAGGACTTCCCATGTGGTAGGCAAGCACCCAACTGGTTGAGCCCCATCTGCTTCCCCAGAGTGGGTTTTGATGGCCATTTTGAAGGCCTCTAGATCTAAGGCATCATCTTCCCTAGTAGGCAGAGATGGAAGTTGGCAGTGACTTTGGAGCTCTCCAGAGAAGGGGACCCATGTAAGAGTGGCGCTGGGGTGGAAGAATGATGAGAAAGAGAGCAGAAGATGGAAGCGAGAGAGATAGGGTAATGTAAGGGAATTAGCTTCTGAGAACAGAGGCATGGGTGGAGGCTGGGCCTCTTGTTGGGAGCTTGAGAAAATGGTCATGGGCAGCTCAGATGAGATCAGCTAACTCCCCTGAGAAACTCTTCACCTCTCTTCCATGTCACTCTTAGAGTTGTGACTCAAATGGTGGTGACTATGTGGTCAGGAGCATGTACTCAGCTCTGATCGACAACACCGGGGAGAAGTTCAAGAGCCCTCATGATCGGCTCTGTCTTTGGTTGGTGCACTCAGGATCTTTTGTCCAAGGCACAAAGCAGGGTGTGCCTGTCATTTCTCAACAACCAGTCAGGAGTCCAGGGGCAGAAGGCACCCAGATGACAGAATAGGCCTTTAGAGTCAACTGCTGCATGAACTGCCTCTGTAACATCTAGTTTAGAGGGTGTTCAGGTGGGCACATCTGGGACGATGAGGGGTTTAAAGGAAGCTATGACATCCATTCATCCTTCACTCATCATCTGGATTTTCTTCCTTTGTTTCTTCCTTCTAGACTAACTTCATCCATCCATCCACCTATCCATCCACCCATCTGCCTGTCCATCCATCTATCCATCATTCATTCATCTGTCTGCCCATCCATCCATCTGTTTGCCCATCTGTCTGTTGGTCCTTCTGTCCATCCATCGGGGCACAAGGAAACTTTTGGAGGTGATGGACATGCTCCCTATCTTTTTAAATTAACTAACTAACTAATTAATTAATTATATATTTTAAAAGATGCTTAGATGACATAAATGTTATACAAAAATTACAAGGATTCCCATGTTCCCCACCTCCCACACCTCCCATAACATCCCACATAAACATCTTTCATTAGTGTGGCACATCACCTGCAATGGATATACACATCCTGGGGCTTTGCCACTAAGCATGGACCATAGTTCACATTGTAGACCACACTCTCTCCCACACAGTTCTGCATGTTATATGCTGATGTAAAATGGCCTATATCTGTCGTTGTAATGTAGTACAACTGCTTTTCCCTCTCCCTGTCCTGAAAGTGTCCGGTGGCCACTGGCTCCACATCTATGTTGTAATTTCTTCCATTGCTTGAATCACAATATATCTACAACAGAATACCAGTAAGTCCACTCTAGTCCATAGCTCTTCCCCCAATCCTGAGGAGTCTGGGATGGTGATGTTCACTCCACCTCCAAGTGAGAGGGAGCTTATATCCCATGGATACGGTGGATGGGATTATCCTGTCTGCAGCTGCAGACTTTCTCCATTGCCTGGGATGACCATTGTTATGCTCCGTATCTTGACTGCTGTGATGGTTTCATGGGTGTGTACATGTGTCAAAACTAATAAAATGCACATTTTTTTTTTGAAAGCAGGAAATAGAATTTTTATCTCAAATTTTCTTTGTCATTTTAAAGCTCTGAAAATTCAAAATGGATATGCCATGTAAAAACAGGCTCAAGGTACAATATTTCAAGATTTACAGATCAATAACAACAATTAATATTATCAGGAGGTCAGTCAAGCTGAGGTACACTATGGAACCCTGATCTAAAGGCTAAATGCAAATATAAGCCATATTGCTAAATTGCAAATAACTAGAAAGGGAAGGGAAACAAATCCTAGGAGTTTTAAACATGGAGGGGTTTTCGATCATGGAAACCATTTGAACATTATGGGAGTCTTAGGGATGATTGGGGATCATTTTGGAGTTGGAATGTATACAGCAAAACAAAAGTGATACTGTTAGGTAAAGTATACAAGTTCTAGCAGATCTATGAGGACATCAAAAGTATAATGAAAGGCAGTCTTTTGAGAAGCAGTTTTGATGTTGGAAAGAAGGCCCCAGGAGAAGAGAAGCATGCCGTTCGCCTGATCATCTACAGCTGACCTTGTGGAGGAACCAGGAGCTAAGCCCAGAGAGAAACGCAGCCCCGGGAAGAGAGGAACCCCAGAAGCCTGAACCCGAGTGAACACCGGCAGCTGTCTTGCTCTAACATGTGACAATGGACTGTGGTGAGAAAAGAAACTTAATGCTTTATGACCTGGTATCTGTGGACTTCTACCCCAAATAAATACCCTTTATAAAGACCAACCCATTTTTGGTATTTCACATTAGCACCCCCTTTGGCTGACTAATCCACCTGGGAACATAACAGTGATTCCATTGAACTGGAAGTTAAGACTGCCACCTGGCCACTTTGGGCTCCTCTTACCTGTGAATCAACAGGCAAAGAAGGGAATTACTGTACTGGCTGGGGTGATTGATCCTGACTATCAAGGGGAAATAGGACTACATCTACATAATGGGGGTAAAGAAGAGTTTGCCTGGAATGCAGGGGATCCTCTAGGGCGTCTCCTAGTCCTGCCATGCCCTGTGATTAAAGTCAATGGAAAATTGCAACAAACCAATTCAAGCAGGACTAACAATAGCCCAGAATCTTCGGGAATGAAAGTTTGGGTCACCCCACCAGGCAAAGAACCACGACCAGCTGAAGTGCTTGCTGAAGGTAACGGGAACATGGAATGGGTAGTGGAAGAAGGCAGTGATAAATATGAACTTCGACCACGTGACCAGTTACAGAAACGAGGACTGTAATGGTCATGAAGCCTTCTTCCTTGTTTCGTTATGAATATGATTGTGTATGTACACAAAATGAATTTCTTTGTTTTCTTCCCCAATCTTTTCCCCTATCATGAAAAGTTGTATTAATTCCACATCATAATATTTAAGGATGTCGAGTTTAAGAGTGACTATCATCCAAGGACTTGCACCCTGTTCTGTAGGGAATTAATGCGTTTCCGGTTGTACGCAGGGGAGTTGAACATTGTTAAGCGGAAATATATATGTATGCTTGTCTGTTATTGTTTTTACTTAGAGACTAAGTATGGTTTAGAGTAATGTGTATGATTGCCGAGTTGACAAGGGGTGGACCGTGATGGTTAGGCTAATGTGTCAACTCGGCCAGGTAGTTGTGTCCAGGTGTTAGGTCCAGCAAGCACTGGGCTAATTGTAATACAGGAGCACTTATGGGCTCCAATCACCAGTGAGTTTACTGCGTGGATGGCTGATTACATCTGCATCAATCAGGGAGATTACATCATCAATGGGTGGCACTTTTAAGCAATCAGTTGAATGACTTAAAAGCGGAAGTGATTTCAACATTCAGAGAGAATTTCCCAGCTCGTTGTTGGACAGGCAACTTCTCCCAGAAACTCATCAACGACCTTTCATCGGGCTTTCATCGGAGCCACTGGTTTGCAGCCTGCCTGGGGAACCTGGACTTGTGCATCCCCACGGTCACGTGAGAGACTCTTTTAAAATTTCATATTATTGACAGATATCTCCTGCTGATTCTGTTTCCCGAGAGAACCCTGACTAATACACGGCCCTACAAATACTGATTGGCTGAGGGAGTGCATGCAGACAAGAACATGGATTTCAACCCAAATCTCTCAGATACCCCAAGGCCCAGGTGTTTTTGACCCCACCAAATTGCAGTAGAAGGAAATGAGAAAGGGCAGGGGCAGAGGAGGAGGAGGAAGGAATTTTGGGGTCATGGCCACAGCCACATGAGAATTTCATGTTAATTAAAATCTTAGGGGAATGGATGTGGCTCAAATGGTTGGGCATCTGTCTCCCATATGGAGGGACCTAGGTTCGATCCCCAGGGCCTCCTGGTAAAAAAAAAAAAAAAAAAAAAAAAATCTTAGTGTTGTCCTGAAAATTTCCAAAGCTATGAGCTGGAGACAGTCATGGTAAAGTGGTAAAGTGCAGACCTCCCGAAGATGGCTTGTTTCTGAGTCCAGTACAATTGTTTCTTTCATTTTTTAAAAAACTTTATTTTGTACACTTAATAATTGAAAATATAAACAATTAAAAACTAAAAAGAAAACAGTTGAATAAAAACATACATTTCTCAATTAAAAAAAAAAAGTATAATGAAACTGGCTATCATTTTACTTTTTCTTTCATACCTTAGAATTTAAAGTAAATCTCAGGGAATTCTTCTTTCTAATATGAAGATTCAACTAGCTTTAAAATGTAAATAAACAACAAAAAGCAGATGTTGTTTTCTAGAAACCTATTGTCATGGAATGCAGTATTCCCTAAAGAGATTTACTTTAAAAATTAGAATGCTTGTTTTTGGCAAAGTACATGATGGAAACTCCTGGATTTTAAAATGTCAATCTTAAATGGATCACTGATTTTTAAAAGAATTTCTGATTACATTTTCCTTTCTTTTTCTTTTGTTCAGTAGCAAAAGAAAAATGATATCCCAGATAGGTTTTTTCCTTTGGAATATGGTAGTACCTCTGAAATTCTGGAACAATTTCTAATATTTTACACAGTATAGAAGTGACCATGCATCAAGCTGAAGGTAGTGAGTGATTAACCTGCTTTTTGCTCAAGAGCTGGATCTTTGAGACTATAAATAATGTGTACTGTGTTATGAGTAGTTTTATTAATGCCTCATTAAGATACTCTTAATAATATCCTATTAATCCTGAAAAACTGGTAAAATGCACACTTTAAAAGTGTGCAGGTGAGTGTCCCTTCATTATGTCTCAACAAAGTTGGAAAAAAAGGAATGTAATTAGTAGTAGTTCAAACTGATAACAGGGAAACGGATGTGTTTCAAGCGATTGGGCTCCCATCTACTATATGGGAGGTCCAAGGTTCAATTCCTGGGGCCTCCTGGTGAAAGGCAAGCTGGCCTGAGTGGAGAGCTGGCCTGAGTGGAGTGCTGGCCCATGTGAAGAGCTGGAACAGCAAGATGATGCAACAAAAAGAGACACAGAGGAGAGACTATAAGAGATGCAGCAGACCAGGGAGCTGAAGTGGTTCAAGAGATTGAGCGCCTCTCTCCCACTCTGGAAGGTGTTGGGATCGGTTCCCACTGCTGCCTAAAGAGAAGACAAGCAGACACAGAAGAACACACAGAGAACAGACAGCGAGCATAAAACAGTGGGGGTGGGGTGGGGTGGAATAAAATGAATAAATAAATGTGGAAAAAAAAAAAAAAAGTACTGTTAAAAAAACAAGCAAACAAAAAGTAACCTGATAATAGTCCAAATGCCAATCAACAGGAGACTGGATCCATCGTGTACTATCGGTACCACGGAGTCCTGCTCAGCAATGAACCAGAACGGACGCCTCCTGCGGGCAATGAGGGAGACTCTAACAGGCGTTAATGCCGATCAAACGAAGTCTGACATGGCAGAATCTACTCTCTGTGATTTCACTTACGTACATTTCAAAAACAGAGACAGCAGAGGATCACATGCTTGGGTGGTAAAACTATATAGAAAAACAAGGACGTGATTATTGTCAAGGTTCTGTGAGGAAGAGAAAGTTTCTGGGAGGGCACTGAGGGGGGCTTCCAGAATGCTGGCAACATTCTGGATAGCGTTCACTTCCTAATAAAGCATGAAGCTCTGCATCTTGTCTGGTGCACGTAGTGGAATATGTTTTACAATTTATAATTTAAATGGAGCAATGTATATATACTTACATGGAAAGACAAAGAAATTTTAACAGTAATTTCCTCTGAGGAAAGGAACTATTGAATAGTGGAAATGGGAAGACTTATTTTTTCCTTATGCTGTTTGGTGCTCTTTGAATTTTTAATCATAACCACATGGATGGGAAGCGGCTGTGGCTCAATCAGTGGGGCTCCCGTTTGCCATATGGGAGGCCCCGGGTTCGGTTTCCGGGGCCTCCTGGTGAGGGCAGGCCCACCCGCACGGCGTGGTTGGCTGACCCAGCGAGCACAGGCAGCAAGGGGGGGGGATAAATGAATAAATAAATAAAATCTTAAAAAAAAAAAAAAATAACCACATGGATGATAAAGAAAGGCAGGTGCTGAACCAGAGGTTTGGAATCCAAGCAGAAGAAGAAAGAGGAGGCAGGATGGTTTGTTGTTATTGCTGTGTGTGTTCTGGGGTGGGGGTGAAGGTACAGGAGAGATGAGGGAGAAAGGAAGGTCAGACAAATTAAAAAAACTGCTATTGCTTGTTTTAAAAATGGAAGGGCTGATCTGGCCATCTTGCTACTAGGCACATACCCAAAAGAACTGGAAACAGGGACTCGAACAGATATTTGCACACCGATGTTCATTGTGGCATTATTCACAGTTGCCAAAAGATGGAGGCAACCTACGTGGCCATCAATGGATGAATGCATAGACAAAATATGGTATATACATATGATGGAATAGTATTCAGCCATAAAAAGGGATGAAGTATGGATGCATGCAACAACACGTATGAACCTTGAGGACATTATGTTTAGTGAAATAAGCTGATCAGAAAAAGGTAAATATTGTATGATCTCACTAATATGAACTAACTATAATAAGCAAACAGTTGAGCGCCTGCCTCCCACACAGGAGGTCCTGGGTTTGGTTCCCAGTGCCTCCTAAAGAAAAAACAAACAGACAACGAACAGACAACAAGCAGACTTAGAGCAAAAACAATGAGCAAGACAATGAGCAAACAACAAACAGGCAAGCAAAAAAACAAAGGAGCAGGGAGCAGATATGGCTCAAGCAATTGAGCACCCACCTGCCACATAGGAGGTCTCAGGTTTGGTTTCTGGTGCCTCCTAAAGAAAAAACAGACAATGAGCAAAAGAAAAACACCAAGGAGCAGGCAATGAGTAAACAACAAACAAAAACAACGAGCAAAAACAATGAGCAAATAGACGAGGGAGCCATCTCGGGAGTGGGGAAAGACATTAAAAAATGATTGGGGAGCGGGTGTAGCTCAGTGGTTGAGCACCTGTTTCCCATGTACAAGGTCGCAAGTTCGAACCCTGGTACCTCCAAAAAAAAGATGGTTAATATTGAGGCTAATATGGCTTATAAATGATGACATGATATTTGAGATTTGCTGCAAAATAATCTAAATTGTTGGTGGTGGTAGTGTAGGAGAGAGAAAATGAGATTAACCATGGTTGACTATGACTTGGGGCTGATGGTTGGTTACATGGGAGTTCATTTTACTATTTTCTCTACTTTTGAATATGTTTGAAAAATTTTTATAATAAAAAATAAAAGAAAAGATAGCTAAGAAAACCGTGTTTTTATTTTTCTGTGATGTATTTTGAGTACATTTTAATGGAAATATCAATTAAAATTTAAAAATGTCCACACCCTTTAACCCAGCAAACATCTTTGGGAATATACGTTATGCTTATGATAGCAACATTGATGTATTAGTTAGGGATCTCTAAGGAAACAGAACCCACAGGAGATAAATTAATATTATAGGAATTGTCTCACATGACTGTGGAGATGGGCAGGTCCAAATTCTGTAGGACAGGCTGCAAGCTGGGAACTCCAATGAAGGTCCTTGATGAATTCTCCAGGAGAAGCTGGCTGAAGTAGAGATGAAATTCTCTCTTCTGACCAGTGAAATCATCACTTCTACTTTTAAAGCCTTCAGCTGAATGGATGAGATGTCTCTCGTTGTTGAAGGCAACCTCCTCAGTTGAGTGTAGATGTAATCAGCCAGAGATGCACTCAACTTACTCATGAGGTAAGTCCATGAAATATCCTCATGGTAACAATCAGGCCCATGCTTGCTTGACCAAACAACTGGACACCATAATTTGGCCAAGTTGACACATGAACTCAACCATCACAATTGATATATATAATTCTTCATTCTGAGGGTTGGGTAAATTAAATAACTTGCTTGGGGTCATGGAATAAGTAGCTAATTCTATCTGCATATATGGATTCTATCTGTATAAATGTATAATTCAATTGTATAAATGTATAATTATTTAATCTTTTTTATTGTGAGATAATTCACATACCATAAAATGTATTCCTTTGAAAGTGTACAATTTAGTGGTTTTTAGTATATTCACAAAGTTGTATAACCATCACCACTATCTAATTCCAGAACATTTTTATCACCCCAAAAAAGAAACCCTATACCATTAGCAGTCATTCCCCATTCCTCCCATGCTCTGGCCCCTGGCAACGGCTAATCTAATTTTCTGTCTCTATGAACTTGCCTAGTCTGGGCATTTCATGTAAATGGAATCATACAATATGTGGGCTTTTGGGTCTGGCTTATTGTTTTCAAGGTTCATCATGTTGTAGCATGAATAAGAACGTCATTCCTTTTTTTTTTTTACCGGGAGGTCCCGGGGATCGAACCCGGGTCCCTCCATATGGGAGACGGACGCCCAACCAGTTGAGCCACATCCGACCCCAACGTCATTCCTTTTTGTATTAGTCAGCCAAAGGGGTGCTAATGCAATATACCAGAGATTGGTTGGTCTTTATAAAGGGTATTTATTTGGGGTAGAAGTCCACTGTTACCAGGCCATAAAGCATAAGTTTCTTCCCTCACCAAAGTCCATTGCCACATGTTGGAGCATGACAGCTGCCGACGTTTGCCACGGTTCAGGCTTCTTGGGTTCCTCTCTTCCCGGGGCTGTGTTTCTCTCCAGGCTTAGCTTCTCTGTTTCCACCACAAGGTCAGCTGTAGGCTATGAGGCTCTCTGGGCTTTGCTTCTCTCCACAAGGCCAGCTGTGAACTCTCAGGTGAATGGCTCATCTCTATCCCGGGGCCTTTTCTCCAACATCAAAACTCCAACTTCAGAACTGCAACTCAAAAACTGCTCCCTCTGTCCTTTGCCTTGCCTTTTATATTTGCTTCCCCCATCCACCAAGGGGTGGAGCTTAACACCCTACTGACGTGGCCCAGTCAATGCCCTAATCATAACTTAATCAAGCCCAGATTAACAGATCAGTTTACAAACATGATCCAATTATATTTTTGGAATTCATCAAATTGCCAAACAGCTACACTTTTTATGGCTGAGTAATATTCCTTTGGATGTTTCTTAGTTTCCAAAGTACCACAGATGAATTGGTTTAAACAACAGAAATTTATTATCTCACATTTCTGGAGGCTAGGGGTGAACACGAGGTGTTACCTCCGAAGTCTCTAGGATTCCTGCAATCTATGATATTCTTTGGATTGGACATAACTCAGCCTCTGCCTCCAACATATGGACGTCTCTCTCTCTCTCCCCCTGACTGATTGTGCCCTAATTTCCTCTCCTTATAAGGATACCAGTCATATTCGATTAGAACCCACCCTAATCCAGTTTGACCTCATCTTCAAAAATCCTGTTTCCAAATAGAATCACATTCATGGGACAGGGATTAGGAATTGACTGTATCTTTTGGGGGAGCTACAAGTCAATCTGTAACAGTATTTATATACCATATTTTCTCATCCATTCATGTTTAACCTCCCTTTGATAGGCACTTATGTAGCTTCTAGACTTCTGCAACTGCAAACATCCTTCCATTATGCCCTTTTGCACATGTGTAATCCTAGAAACGAAATTTCTGGGCCAAAGGGTCCTTATCAAACATTTGTAAGTTTGATAAAAGACTGACAGCTGACAAAAACAAAAGAAAACAAAAGTGAATTTTAGCCTTTGCCAGCTTTCATGGTAAACAGGCCTCCTACCATGGCCAATTTTAAGCGACCAGTGTGATGTCACTGAATGTGACATTGGAAAGGGCTCTTACAAACTGGTATGAGCCGCCGGTTTACACTCCTTCCAGCAGCGTATGTGAACGTTTCCCAGTGCATTGTCAAGCTTTCATCTTGATAAAACACATGTCACTGTAATTTGAAATTTAAGTTTTTCTTATTGTGAGTGAGAGTGAGCATCTTTTCATTAAATTTATGGGCCACTTGTTTATTTTTCTATAAACTACTCATATCTTCTATCCCTTCTCATTTTTCTATTGATTTATTGGTTTCTTTTTTTCCTTATTTATTTCCAGGAACTTTGTAGGTATATTAAGGAAATTAGTCTTTTTTTAAATATGAATTTCAAAATTTTAAAAAGCCTTTTATCTTTAATGATGTTGGCTTTTATCCTACAGAGCAATTTTTTTAGGTAGTTGAATTTATCTTTTTTTTTTAACAGCGTTGATTTCAAGGTCATATTTAGGAAGAACTTTCCCATGGTCAGATAATTTTTATAAGTCCTTACGTTTTGCTCTAGTATTTTTGTTGTTTCAATTTTATATTTTCTATCCATCTGGGATTTATTTTAGTTAAAGTTCTAAAGTATGGATCCAACTTAACCTTTCAAACCAAATGGCTTCCCCTTTGCCCCATACAATTTGTGACCAACTCATCTCTTCCCCGATGATTTGGCATTCTCAGAGCTTTTAAAAAGCAGGACCCAATTCTCTTCACAGGAGACCTCAGGGTTCTGGGTGGAGGCTCATGACTCAGAGAACTTTGTCCTCTACCCCTCACACCCTAGGCCAGGACTTACCGGAATATCTGGTTTTACCCAGTTCTCCACATCAAAGAAAGGCATGAGTCACCTTCCGGGGCCTTTCCCCCTTCATTAATGTGGTCTTCACACATGAGGCCAGTTTTTATATGTGGTTAGAACAAGGAGGACTGCTGAGGGGAGCAGGGCCAGCTGTGAGGGGCTCAGCCAGTGATGGGACCCTAGGGTGATGGGAGGGGGTGGTATAATTAGAGTCAGCTCTGAAGGGGGCCCCTCACATAGAGGCTGGGTTCCCGCCTCAGCCTTGCTTCTGGCAGGCTGTGTGGCTTAGGCCAGTCCCCCCCCCACTCCCTTGGCCTCAGTTTCCTCATGGAGGAGTTAGGGTTGCCACATAAAATACAGGATGCCCGGTTTAACTGGAATTTCAGATAAACAACAAATACATTTTTAGTATAAGTATATCCCCTACAATATTTGGGTATATCTATACTAAAAATTAAAAAAAATGTTGTTTATCTGAAATTCCAATTTAACTGGGCATCCTGTTTAGTTATTTGCTAAACCACATAAGGATAGTTAGAGGGGAGAGCAGGGATGGACCCCCAAGGAGAGGAGAGGAGAGGGATTTGGCATGCTCCTAAAGCCCAGGGCCCTCCCTGACCCCACGGTGGGCAGGGGTTTCTCCTTCCGTTACCACACCCTGGGCAGGGTGAGATGTCATGGTAACTGCTGCTCTCTGACAGTCACCCCCAAACCCCCAGCTCTGAAAGTTCAAGTAGTCTGGGGATGGGGAGGGTGGGAATGAGGGGGCATGGAAACTCTGAAATACCACTTCCCTTCCTCCACAAGTTAGTGTTAGGTGTTTGTGGTTTACCAGTGACGTGGGGCGGCGGCCCCCAAGAGAAGCTCAGCTTTCCGGGTTCTCTGCCTCCATAAAGTAGGGTTCAGAGGTCCTCTGCAGAGGTCCACCATGACCACCTGGCCCGTCCTGCTCCTTGCCTCCGTGTTCCTGGGCAGCCCAGGTAAGGGTGTCCCCCTCAGGGCAGACAACCCCCCAGCCCCACCTCCTCAGGTCGGTGACCCTGACGTGGGGCTCTGTGGGTACCCGGACCACCCCAGCCCCTCACCAGCCTCCTCTCCACCATCGCAGGAGCCTGCACCCTTCCCTCAGGTTTGGTCCCAGGGTCCTGGCCAGGTCACTGGCAGGTGGGGAGAGGCAGCCTGTGGGAAGGAAGTGTCCTGACGGTGTGGCCTGGGGCCTCCCATCCCTCTCTGGGCCTCCAAGGCCTCTTCTGTGTCGTGAAGGTCATTGGCCCCCACCGGGGGTCTGATATTCCTTCCCGCCCAGATGTGCCAGTACTCCAGCAGGGCTGAAGAGCAAGTGGGGCTCCACTTCCTGTTCCCCTAACCCTGCTCTCTCCTACCACCTGGGGTCTGAGTGAGCTCCAAGGGCTTGGTGGAAGGTTAGGGCAGTGTGTGGATTTGGCTGGGCCACTGACAAAGATGCTTTCTGGAAGCAAAGAGAAAAAGAAAATCTCTTGAAAGGAGAAGAGGGGAGTTTCCTTCTAGACAAACTAATGAACTCCCAATCTGTGAATCTGTGTGTGAATGGGAGAGAGAGTCTTCTTTTCCTCCTGGTCCTCCAAAAAGACCTTGAGAACATGTCTGTGCTGAATGTGGCTCCCCAGATACCCCCTGGCCTCCTCTCAGGCCCAGCTCCCCATCCTCAGCCCCAGTTACCTCCTGGGCACTGCCAGAACACGGCTATCCCCTCTCCTTCCCCGTGTGGAGGGGCTGCTGACGCTGCTTCTCCCCCAGGCCTGACCCTCTCTCCTTCAACTCCCGAGCCCCATGGCCTCGGCCCTGCTTCATGGTGCCAGGACCTGGCGACGGCCCACCTGTGCGATGCCGAGCAGCTCTGCCAGGGCCTGGCCCGGGATGGCCCCCAGGTATCTGGTTGGCTTCCTGCTGGCCTCCCGTGGCCTCTGTCCTGCTTCTCCTCTCTCGCAAGGAGATGTCTCCTGGGCTGGGGTGGGGGGAGGCTGGGCTGTGAGATGACGCCACTGATTCTGTCCACAGTCGGCCTGGGTAGGGGTGGGGTGGGGGGCCCTACAGGAGTTTCGCTGGACCTTCTCTGAGAGGGTCCTGTGGGACCCGACCCTCCAAGGAACCTGGGTTCCTGCACAGAAAAGGAGCAAGTTCTGGGCTGGGAAAGGTATTGTGGAGGCATAGGGCAGGTTCTGGGGGCCCTCAGCCCCTCTAAGACTAGCCGGAAGGACAGGGACCCACCAGCCCGGTTCAAGCCCAAAGGTACATATCCTGGCTCAAACATCACGGAGAGACCATCTTAAAGGGCTTCCTTTCCTCCCAGGACCACCTGCTGCCCAAAAGAGAGGGGCTGGGCTTCTGCTGTCGGGTCTGTAAGCGGATAATGCAGAAACTGGAGGATCTGGTGGGGAAGGAACCCAGTGAGGTGAGGCCCTCTGCCTGCTGGTCAGGGGAGTGGGCATACCCCCATGTGGGGTCTGTGAAGTCACTGAATCTCGTGGCACTCTGGGTGTGGGAAAGCAGGGTGGTGGAGAGCGTGCGTGTGGTTTTCGTCAAATCCTCAAAGGGGATTTGTCCTCGACGAAGTTGGGAACCCTCTATCCCCTCTATCACTGATGTTTGTAGCCAGCGCAGAGCTTGGAGAGGCCATTTGTGAGGGGGGGGGTGTGTGGGCGGGGGAGGCAGCTCTGCCATGTCCCAGCCCTGTGAACAAGGGCGGGTCCTTTACCCTTTGCAGAATGGGCGCTATCCTAGGCCTTAGCTGGCAAAGTGTCCAAACCTTAAGTGACCCAAGAAGGTGGGGCATGTATGAACCCTATGTCCAGAGCTAAGTAAATACCCAGAGAGTGGATATATTACTACCGATAGTGATTGCTTTCCTCCCCTCCCTTCCAACTTGCCCCCTCCCAAGCCAGGCTTGGGCCAGGGCCTTTGGGGACTGGAGATGGGGGCTGAGCACTGTCCTTCTAAACTCTGCTCCCATGTCACCTGGTGCCAGCTCCTAGCACCCAGCCCTCCCATCACCAGAGCCTCTTGGGGCCTGGAGCTGCTGGAGTCTGCAGGGGACAGAGCTAGGCAAGATTCACCTGGTTCTCATGATATCTTCCCACACCATGGCACTGTTGTCACAGGAAACCATTATCCAGGCTGCATCCCGTGTGTGCACCAAGGTGGGGCCACTGAAAAGCTCATGCAAGAAGATCTTGAAGAAGTTTCTGCAGCGCATCTCTCAGGATATCATGGATGGCAAAACCTCCAGGGATATCTGTGTGGACCTGAAGATGTGCAAACCTGGTGCAGGTGAGTGCAGGGATGATGGCAGGCATGCTTCCCCAAGAACCCAAGACAGGCTCCCTGAGTGAATGGGACATGGTTTCAAAACACAGAAGGTCCTCTCTCATTGAGAACTCAAGCAGCTCATGTGCATCCCTCTGTCTTAGTTTGCCAAAGGCTGTCAATGAAAAAATACCAGAAATGGGTTGGCTCTTATAAAGGAGACTTATTTGGGGTAAAAGCTAACAGTCCCGAGGCCATGAAATGTCCACCTTAAGGCACCATTACAAAATTTTTAAAAAGGAAAAGAAAAAAGTACCATCAGAGATGCTTTCTCACAAAAGTCAGCTGGTGGTGATCCTGGCATCCTGCCATGTGGCAAGGCAAGATGGTGGCAGATCTCTGCCGAGGTCCCTGGGTCCCTGCCAGGCTCACTGTCTCCTGGAGCTCATCTGTGGGTGATCAGGCATCTTTCTCTGGGCCTTATTTCCTTGAGCCTCCTGGGGCTTCTCTGCTTTCTACAGCTGTAGGCAAACCTGGAGTCCTTTCTCACATAGTAGGGTCAAAATGGTAACTCTCTCTCTCTCTCATTCTCAGTTTATTTAAGACCCAGAAAGAGGGTGGAAACCCAACCTGGGCCATGCCTCACTGACATAGTCCAATCAAAGGCCATAAAGTGACCTAATCAACATCCCTTAACTGATTCTAATGCAGTCAAAGGGCCCCACACCCACAGGAATGATTAGTTTAAGAACATCCTTTCTGGGGTTCACACAAAAAAAACCACAACAAAAAAAACAGAAAAAAACTCCAAACTATTACACCTTCTGAACTTCCTTGTCATGTTATAGTGCTCCTCCATCCCCCACACTGGAAAGTGTGGAGATGTTGGATAGGTAAACTTTAGCTAAAAATGTCAGAGAAATACCAATGAAGAGCTTGCTTTGGACACAGGCCAAAAAAATCTGGTCTCCATCTCTCTCTAGCTGTGTGGCCTTGGATAAAGATCTAGGATCTCTCTGAACTTCGGTTTCCTCATCTGTGAATGGGGGATAGTAAATCCCAATTTCTGAGGGTTGGAATGAGAATTAAATGAGATCATCATGTAGAGAGAGCCTGACATATAGGAAATGCCCCCAAATGGGATTAGATATGTTAGCGCCCTGCTCAAACTCCAGCCTAGCACAGGAATGGGGGCAGGGGCCACCTTCTCCCCCACACGAAGGAGGGCCTGACAGTTGGGCTTGGGGACCCTGCTGGGCAGGGAGGACTTTCTCGTCCTTTTCCTCCATGACTGTAGGAGATGGGCCAGGAAGGGGCCTCTGTGCCTAGATGTGGCAGGTCATTGGCACTCACCCATGGTCTGGGACCTGATGCTTACTTGAAGGTCTGGGGTCACCCTGTAGTGCAAGGTCCCTATCATTTCCTGTCATTGGAGCCTGTGGCTCTCATCTAACAAGCTGTGACTGGGTGTGGTCAGCCGGAAAGGGTGGCTCCAAGACCCTGTTTCTCCCCGGGGAACCTGCACACCTGACCACAGCTGACTCTTCTCTCCTCCAGGCCTCCTCTGAGCCTCTGGGAAGGAAGTGCAGAGGACTGGCTCCTGTTCTCAGATCCTGGGGAACTCCAATCACCTCTGCTGGCACCTCACTTCCTCGGTCCATAGCCACCCTCCACCGTTTCTCCGCCCTCCACCATTCCTCACCCGTCTCCCTCCACCATCCTCTCCTCAAAGGGGAATAAAAAGTTATGTCGCTTTTCTGCTGAAGCTTCTTTTTCTTTGGCAGATCAGAGGGGAAGAGGTTGAGGGTATGCTGGGGTGATTCATGCGTTCATCCAATAAAAGTTTGTTGAGACCCATATGTTATAAACATTGTTCATAAAATAATTATTGAGCACTCACTAAGGCCACACATTGTTCCAAGAGGCTGGGGTACAGAGTGAATCTGCCCCCACAATTTCTCAGACCAGACGGCAAGCCTGACAGGGTGATAGTTGGGGTTCTTTTGAGCATAAGCAACAGAAACCCATCCTATTGCTTCTCTCAGCAGGCAACCTTCCTTTGTTGTTTTGGGGGAGTGCAGCCTTTTAGGATCCTGGTGGTTGCAAGCAACAGAAGTCTTAGTTCATTCTGGCTTACATTTAAAAAGTTGGTTTATTGGCTCAAATAATTAGCAAGTCTGCAGATAGCTCCAGGCACAAAAGGATCCCGAAATTTGTGGTGTCACCAGAGCTCCAAGCCCTGTTTCTCTGCAACAGATGGGATTTCATCACTTGGAGCTGGTGCTCATTTGCAATTTTTAGCAGGTGGTGAGCCTTTGCTTTGGTCAGAGTTTGGCCACATATCCTATGGCAGGATAATGGCCTGGGAAGTTCCAGGGATAGGGTGTCTTCTTTTTTTTTTTTTTTTTTTTCTTTCTTTTTTAAGGATTTATTTATTTATTTAATTTTATCCATTTTTACACCCCTTCCCCCTCCCCCCCCGTTTTTGCTGTTTCTGTGTCCATTCGCTGGGCAACTCTGTGTCCATTTTCTGCCCTTTCTTCTCATCCTTCTCCTCCTGTCTTCACTGGGATTCAATCCTTGGAATCTCTGATGTAGGAGAGAGGCATCCTGCCCGCGCAACCTTAGTTGCTGGTTTTTTCGGTGCGTCTCATCTTGCCTCTCCCTTGTGTCACTCTCCTATTATGTCATCATCTTGCTGTGTGGCTCGCGGGAACTGGTGGTGTGCCCGCGCACAGGGCCTGGCGGCCCACGCACCTTCTATATATTTTTTAAATTTTTTACCAGGAGGTCCCGGGGATCGAACCCAGGTCCCTCCATATGGGAGATGGACGCCAACCAGATATAGCCCCCTGCTATATCTCTTAAGGTTGACCAGAGATACCTAGAGTTACAGTCTTTTCCCATACAGGATGGACATATAATAAATCAGGCTTAGTTTATCACCAGCATTCTAAAAACCAGACCTAGGGAGGAAAACGAGGTCTGGGGACACATGCATGGTTTCTAATATAGCGAATGTTTAGCCCACCCTGATTATCACAGAATCAGGACAGTGAGAATATTCGCAAGGGTGTCTTCTTGATGGATATAGATAGCATCTTCTATTTATGGTGAGTGACACTGGTTTCCCATTTTTCTTTTAAAATGTCTTTATTTAGAAATGACTGGATGTGGAGAGATAAATAATGATGCAGGTGGTAAAAGTTTTTGACAAAAATCTTGAAGGGACTTTGCAGAGGCTATTTGGGAAATGGTGACTTAGCTGACTTGGAGTCAGGCAGAGCCGAGGTTGCAGCCTTCTCAAAATGTGGCTTGGGAAAGTCATATAAACCCTTTAATCTTCAATCTGAAAACAAGATGGTAAATCTTATCTCCCAGGGATGTGGAGGGGATTGAATGAGATGGTGTCAGCTTGACACACAGTAAGAGGTCAATAAACAGTGAAATGCTATTGGTCACTCGAGAAACTTTGGGACTGAGCCACGCAGACAGGAAAAGTGCTTGAGGGCTTCATATACTCTCTTCTGAAATTGGGACTGTATTTCCATGAAATACTTGGAAATTGATGATTCTCAGAGACAAGGCAAGTTATTGATAATACAGAAATGAATGCAGTATGCATACACAAATGCCATGTGTTCCCCCCATATGCGCGATTGGGGTCAAATGAATTCCTTGAGCAACATGTCCGTATTCTGTTTCCTCCAGAGCAATTTCAAGTTCAGTGAGAAAGCATTGTCAGGGAGAAGGGACACACTTTTATGAACCATGGGGTCCCACAAGTTTGTTCTCTCAGAGCCCTTTAATGCTGTAAAAAGAAATAAATAGCATTATAATGGCTAAGAGATTTAAAATGGAGTTGGGAGGTCATTCTGGAAGTTACTCTTAGGTAAATCTCAGCCAGATATCACAAACTGCCAAAATATGCCAAGACTCAAGCAACAATGGTCCTTAAAACTCCAAGGATAGGGGGGTCGAATGTGGCTCAACTGGTTGGGCGTCCGTCTCCCATATGGAGGGACCCGGGTTAAAAAAACTCCAAGGACATCCGGACACCATAGAATAAATCACAAGATAAAGAACTCGGTTAATGGCCTAACCTGAAGGGCATTTGGAGCATCCCAAATTTTCACCAACCACAAACAACTTATCTGAACTTTTTCTTTAAAAACCCTTGCCTGGAAGGACCAAGACTGGGCATGATTTGGGTTGCTACCTGAATCTGTGCTCCCTGAATTGCAATTCTAAGACCCCATAGAGATGTCTTTGTTGCCTTGCAGCTTAGTTTGTTATTTTTTGACTGACAAGGCCATAGGCCAGGGTCCTTCATCTGAGGAAGCAGCTCAGGAAATTTCCTGATATCTGCATGGCAAGGGCAGACACTGCATAAAAAGAAATGCAGACATGGGCCATCTGGGGCCTGGTGGAGCTAAAAGCATATCTGTCGTCTTCTTGGTGCTTAGCCACATGCCCAGATTCTTTCCAGGAAAGTCACCCCAGCCTGGCCTTTTCTATCTTGGTGACCCGTTTGTGCAGCATGTTTCCTGGAGAGGGGAGAGCAGTGCAGTAGATTGGAACAGTCTCTAATGCCTGAATTGAAAACCAAAGAGGCAAAAGGTGCAAGTGGAGGGGAGGGGTCCCAACTCTGCCCCCAGAAATGTTCCCATCTGGATGGCAACATAATTACATCATCAAATGTTCTGGCTCGCTCTCTCACTCTTTCTCTTGCTCTTCAAATAACAGCTTTAAGGTCTAATTCACACACCATACAATTCACTCATTTAAAGGATACAATTCAATGGTTTTTAGTATAGTCACAGATAGGTGTAACCATCCACACAGTGTATTTTAGAACATTTAAATCACCTCAGAAAGTAAATGTAATTTCTTGAGGGAGTTCTCACTGGAGGACAGTTAGAGAATCTGCAGAGTGCAGGCAAGAAAATTAGCAAGGATGAAATCGCAGAGAGAGAAGAGTTTGTTTCCATGAGACCATCTGGAACAGGATTTTCATTGTGAAGTTGGCCCCATTTTTAGACCAGTCTTTGGCATTCTCCATCCCCAAGTCAGTTAAGGAGGGAATGGTTGCCTAGCTGTCCTATGTTCATTAGTTTTAATAGTGTATTAGTGGATTCTTCAGGATTTTCTATATACAAGGTAATGTTTTTTGTGAGTAGAGATTTTACTTCTTCCATTCCAATCTGGATGCCTTTTATTTCTTTTTCTTGTCTAATTTTCCTGTACAGTGTTGAATAGAAATGGTGAAAGCAGACATCTTTGTCTTATTCTAGATCTTTGAAGGGAAGAGCCAGTCTTTCACCATTAAGTATGATGTTAACTGTGGGTTTTTTACAGACACCCTTTATCAGTTGGAGGAAGTTCTCTTCTATTTCTAGTTTTTTTAGTGTTTTTATCATAAAGAAGTACTGAATTTTGTCAAATGCTGTTATTGTGTCTATTGAGATAGCTTGTGGGTTTAGTTTAATTTTTAAAACGCTCTTAATATGGTATATGTGGCAGTTTGATGTAATTATGAATTCCAAAAATATAATTGAATCATGCTTGTAAACTGATCTGTTAATCTGGGCATGATTAGGTTAGGATTAGGGCGTTGAGCCCCACCCCTTGGTGGGTGGGGAATTGAATATAAAAGGCAAGGCAAAGGACAGTTGAAGCAGTCTTTTGAGAAGCAGTTTTGATGTTGGAAAGAAGAGAAGAGAAGCAAGCTGTTCGCCTGATCATCTACAGCTGACCTTGTGGAGGAAACAGGAGCTAAGCCCGGAGAGAAACAGCCTCAGGAAGAGAGGAGCCCCAGAAGCCTGAACCCCGGCAAACGCCGGCAACTGTCTTGCTCTAACACGTGGCAATGGACTGTAGTGAGAGAAGAAACTTAATGCTTTATGGCCTGGTATCTGTGGACTTCTACCCCAAATAAATACCCTTTATAAAGACCAACCCATTTTTGGTATTTCACATTAGCACCCCTTTGGCTGACTAATACAATATACTACATTAATTGATTTTTGGATGTTAAACCAACCTTGCATCCCTGGATAAATCCCACTTTGTTATGGTGCATGATTTTTAAAATATGTTGTTGGATTTAGTTCGCTAGTTTTTTGTTTGTTTGTTTGTTTGTTTTTTGAGGATTTTTGTGTCCATATTCATAATAGATACTGTTCTGTAGTTTTCTTTTCTTTTCTTGTGATATATTTGCCTGGTTTTGACATCAGGGTAATGCTGGACTCAGAGTAAGTTGGGAACTGCTCCTTCCTTTTCTATTTTTGGGAAGAGGGTAGAAAATTATTATTCATTTTTTAAATGTTTGGTAGATTTCACTAGTGAAGAAACCGTGGGCCTGGGCTTTTCTTTGTGGACAGTTTTTAAATTACTTATTCACTCTCTTTATTTGTTGTAGTTCTATTCTGATTTTCTATTTCTTCTTGGATCAATTTCAGTAGTTTGTGTCTTTTGAGGGATTTGTAAATTCCATTTAAGTTTCTAATGTGTTGGCATAGTATCCTCTTAAAATTCCTTTTATTCTGTAAGGTCAGTAGTAATATCCCCTCTTTCATTTCTGATTCTTGTAATTTGAGACTTGTCTATTTTTTTCTTGGCAATCTAGCTAAACATTTGTCAATTTTGTTGCTATTTTCAAAGAATGAACTTTTTCTTTCATTGATTTTTCTCTAGTGTTTTTCTACTATTTATTTCATTGATTTCTGCTCAAATCTTTATATTTCCTTCCTTCTACTTTCTTTAGGCTTACTTTGCTCTTCTTTTTCCAGTGCCTTAAAGTGGGAGGTTAGATTATAGATTTGAGATCTTTCTTCTTTTTTAATATAGGCATTTATAAGTATAAATTTCCCTCTAAGCACTACTTTATTTGCATCCCATAAGGTTTGTTTTGGTATGCCATGCCTTCATTTTTATTTAACTCAAAGTATTTTCTAGTTTCCCTTTTGCCACAAACTCTGCTGTTTTTAACAGCACTCTTAAGTGCCGCTAACACTCTTAAATGTGCTAACTCCACAATCTACTGCAAATTAAGTCAGTTCCTTTGGGGAGAGATGGACTGCTTCTTACCCCAAAACCCCTGGGGAAATATCTCTGAGCTTCAGCTCTGGGCTGGGGTCAGGGACAATGCAGTGCTTCTCTCTGAGTGATGATATCCCTACTCTAGGAGCTAAGCACATGATAGATGGGGAGACAATAGCTTCAGGTCTCAGCTTACCTCTGTTGGTATGGGAGCTCCACCACACAAATTGGGCCAAGGACAGTTGAGTTCCCAGTATTCTCAGCAATGCTGTGTCCAAGATGGAGTCTCCATCCCAATAAGGCACAGAGAAGGGAGCACAACTTCTTGGCTGCACTGTCTGAGAACTTACCCTCAGCAAGGTAGCTGGGGCATGCTGAGAAATTCTGACATCGTGCTACTCCAGGGAAGATAGACATTGACTGGGGGCCCTGTATTCTTGTATGTGGAGTTTCCATGTTGCCTAGCTGAGATGAAGAGGGAGAACATGGGTCTTGGTTCAAATATCAATAGGCTCTCACAGTTTTTACTGAATTTTAGTAGATTTTCTTGACTAAATGTTTCTTCATTTGTTCTGTGCACTTAGGATCACTTCCAGAGCGTGGCGTTCCTCATGCTAGAAATGGAACTCTGTTGAATGATCTCTTTTGACAGGTGTATCTGCAGAGTAAATGAAACAGGTTATGTGGCTTTAGTCAGCAGCCAAGTCAGCATTCTAGTTATTTATTTAGTGGTCTGATGTCATGGCAGGGACAGGAAATCAGGGATATGGGGTAACTGTGTTTCTGATTCTAAATGCTTTACACATATTGACTCTGATGTCAATCTTACAACTGTGGAGACTGAGACACAGAGAGATTAAATGTTGTATACAAGGTCCCACAGTCTTGGGATTGGAATGCAAGCAGTTTGTGCCCTGTACCACCATGCCATGCTGCCCCCCTGTAAGGGATAAAGCGTGGATTCCTTTGTATCATGGAGTAAAAGTCCATCAAGGTAAATAACCCGGACATGTTTTTTTTTTTTTTTTTAATGGATACATATAAAAATTTTTTGAATCAAATAATATGTTACACAATATATTTGGTTCACAGTAACACATTCATACAGTATTTGTCCTTTTGTGTGTCTGGCTTACTTCGCTCAACATAATGTCCTCCAGGTTCACCCATGTTGTCATATGCTTTACGACTTCATTTCTTCTTACAGTTGCATAATATTCCATTGTGTGACGAGACCACAGTTTGTTTATCCATTCATCTGTTGATGGGCACCTGGGTTGTTTCCAGCTTTTGGCAATGGTGAATAATGTTGCTATGAACATTGGTGTGCAGATGTCTGTTCGTGTCACTGCTCTCAGTTCTTCTGGGTATATACCCAGTAGTGGTATTGCGGGGTCCCATGGCAAGTCTATATTCAACTTCTTTAGGAACTTCCAAACAGTCCTCCATAGTGGTTGTGCCATCCTGCATTCCCACCAACAGTGAAGAAGTGTTCCTATCTCTCCACATCCTCTCCAACACTTGTAGTTCTCTGTCTTTTTAATAGTGGCCATTCTGATAGGTGTGAAATGATATCTCATAGTAGTTTTGATTTGCATTTCCCTAATCATGAGTGATGTTGAGCATTTCTTCATGTGTTTTTTTGCCATTTGTATTTCTTCTTGGGAGAAATGTCTATTCAAGTCTTTGCCCCATTTTTTAATTGGGTCATTTGTCTTTTTATTGTTGAGTTGTAACATCTCTTTATATATCCTGGATATTAAACCCTTATCAGATATGTGATTTCCAAATATTTTTTCCCATTGAGTCGGCTGCCTTTTCACCCTTCTGACAAAGTCCTGTGAGGTGCAAAAGTGTTTAATTTTGAGGAGGTCCCATTTATCTACTTTTTCTTTTGTTGCACGTGCTTTGGGTGTAAGGTCCAAGAAACCACCACCTACTACAAGGTCTTGGAGTTGTTTCCCTACATTTTCTTCTAGTAGTTTTATGGTCCTGTCTTTTATATTTAAATCTTTGATCCATTTTGAGTTGATTCTTGTATAGGGGGTGAGTTAGGGGTCTTCTTTCATTCTTTTGGTTATAGATATCCAGTTCTCCCAACACCATTTGTTGAAGAGACTGTTTTTTTTTCCCATTAGTGTAGGCTTGGTAGGTTTGTAAAAAACCAGTTGACTGTAGAGGTGAGGCTATATTTCTGGATTCTCAATTCTATTCCACTGATCGATATGTCTATCTTTATGCCAGTACCATGCTGTTTTGACCACTGTAGCTTTGTAATATGTTTCAAGGTCAGGCAGTGAAATTCCTCTCACATTGCTCTACTTTTTAAAAATACTTTTGGCTATTCGGGTGCACTTACCCTTCCAGATGAATTTGGTAAGTGCCTTCTCTAATTCTGTAAAGTAAGCTGTTGGGATTTTGATTGGTATTGCATTGAATCTGTAAATCAGTTTGGGCAAGATTGACATCTTCACGATATTTATTCTTCCAATCCATGAACACGGAATGTATTTCCATTTATGTAGGTCTTTTAAAATTTTTTTTAGCATTGTTTGTAGTTTTCTGCATATAGGTCTTGTACTTCTTTGGTTAAATTAACTCCTAGGTATTTGAGTCTTTTTGTTGCTATTGAAAATGGAATTTTCTTCCTGATTTCTTCCTCAGATTGTTCAGTACTAGTGTACAAAAACATTACTGATTTTTGCGTGTTGATCTTATATCCTGCCACTTTGCTGAACTCATTTATTAGTTCAAGTAGCTTTGTTGTGGATACTTCAGGATTTTCTAAATACAGGATCATGTGCATCCGCAAACAGTGAGAGTTTTACTTCCTCTTTTCCTTTTGGACACCTTTAATTTTTTTGTCTTGTCTAATTGCCCTAGCTAGAACTTCTAATACAATGTTGAATAACAATGGTGACAGTGGGCATCCTTGTCTTGTTCCTGATCTTAGGGGGAAAGCTTTCAACCTTTCCCCACTGAGTATGATGTTGGCTGTGGGTTTTTCATATATGCCTTTTATTATATTGAGGAATTTTCATTTTATTCCTATCTTTTGAAGTATTTTTATCAAAAAAGGATGTTGGATTTTGTCAAATGCCTTTTCTGCATCTATTGAGATGATCATGTGGTTTTTTTCCTTCAATTTGTTAATGTGGTGTATTACATTGATTGATTTTCTTATGTTGAACCAGCCTTGCATAACAGGAATAAATCCCACTTGGTCATGATATATAAGTCTTTTGATATGCTGTTGGATTCGATCTGCAAGTATTTTGTTGAGAATTCTTGCATCTATGTTCATGAAAGAGATTGGTCTGTAATTTTCTTTTTTTGTGGAATCTTTATCTGGCTTTGGTATTAGGGTGATGTTGGCTTCATAAAATGTATTGGGTAATTTTCCCTCCTCTTCAATTTTTTGGAAGAGTTTAAACAGGACTGGTGTTAATTCTTTTAGAAATGCTTGGTAGAATTCACCTGTGAAGCCATCTGGTCCTGGACTTTTCTTTGCTGGGAGATTTTTGATGATAGATTCAATCTCCTTAATTGTGATTGGCTTGTTAAGTTCTTGTATTTCTTGTAGCATCAGTGTAGGTTGGTTATGAGTTTCTAGAAATTTGTCCATTTCATCCAGGTTGCCTAGTTTGTTGGCATATAGTTTCTCATAATATCCTCTTATGATTCTTTTTATTTCTGTGAGGTCTTTTGTAATTTCCCCCCTTTCATTTCTGACTGTATTTATTTGCATCTTCTCTCTTTTTTTCTTTGTTGGTCTAGCGAGGGGTTTGTCAATTTTATTGATCTTCTCAAAGAACCAGCTTTTGGTTTTGTTGATTTTCTCTATTGTTTTTCTCTTCTCATTTTCATTTATTTTTACTCTAATCTTTATTATTTCTTTCCTTCTTTTTGCTTTGGGATTGGTTTGCTGTCCTTTTTCTAGTTTCTCAAGTTGTTCAGTTAAATCTTTGAGTTTAGCTCTTTCTTGTTTTTTAATATATGCATTTAGGGCTATAAATTTCCCTCTCAAGACTGCCTTCACTGTATCCCATACGTTTTAATACATTGTGTTCTCATTTTCATTTGTCTCAATGTATTTATTGATTTCACTTGCAATTTCCTCTTTGAGTCACCTAATATTTAGGAGTGTGTTGTTCCGTCTCCACACATTTGCAAATTTACTTTTTTCCTGTCTGTTATTGATTTCTAGTTTCATTTCATTATGATCTGAGAAGGTGCTTTGTATAATTTCAGTCTTTTTATATTTATTGAGAGCTTCATTGTGACCTAACATGTGGTCTATCTTGGAGAAAGATCCATGGGCACTAAAGAATTTATAACCCGCTGAGTTTGGATGCAGTGTTTTGTATATGTCTGTTAGGTTTAACTTGTTTATCATATTGTTCAAGTTCTCTGTTTCCTTGTTGATCTTCTGTCTAGTTGTCCTATCTAATGATGTGAGAGGGGTGTTGAAGTCGCCAGCTATTATTGTAAAAATGTCTATTTCTCCCTTCAGTTTTGCCAGAGTTTGTCTCATATATTTTGGGGCACCCTGGTTAGGTGCATAGATATTTATGACTGTTATATCTTCCAGGCAGATCGTCCCTTTTATTAATATATAATGGCCTTCTGTATAACTTATAACTTTTTTGCACTTCAAGTCTATTTTGTCTGATATTAGTATAGCTACCCCTGCTCTTTTCTGGTAACTATTCGTGTGGAGTATCTTTTTCCAACCTTTCACTTTCAGCCGGTTTGTGTCCCTGGGTCTAAGGTGAGTTTCTTTTTTTTTTAAAGATTTTATTTATTTATTCATTTATCCCCCCCTTGCTGCTTGTGCTCGCTGGTCAGCTAACCACGCCGTGCAGGCGGGCTTGCCTTCACCAGGAGGCCCCGGGAACCGAACCCGGGCCCTCCCATATGGTAAACGGGAGCCCCACTGATTGAGCCACAGCCGCTTCCCGAAGGTGAGTTTCTTGTAAGCAGCATATGATGGCTTATGTTTTTTATCCATTTTATCAGCCTGTATCTTTTTATTGGGGAGTTTAATCCATTCACATTCAATGATATTACTGAAATGCACTATTTACTTCCTGCATTTTATTCTTTGGTTTTCATATGTCATCTTGTTTTTGTCTCTATTTTTACTCTTTTGGTTATTCTTTCTGCTATTCTTTCTTCTATACTCTCCTCCAAGCCTCTCTCTCTCCTGTCTTTTCTTTCAGGTTCTAAGGCTTCCTTTAATATTTCCTGCAAAGGTGGATTCTTTTTTGCAAACTCTCTTAGTTTCTGTTTGTTTGTGAATATTTTATACTCACCTTCATATTTGAAGGACAGTTTTGCTGGATAAATAATTCTCAGCTGGCAGTGTTTCTCTTTCAGTTTCCTAATTTTATCATACCACTGTCTTCTTGCCTCCATGGTTTCTGAAGAGAAATCTGCACTAAATTTTTCTGGACGTCCTTTGTATGTGATCATTTGTTTCTCTCTTGCTGCTCTGAGAATTTTCTCTTTGTCTTTGACATTTGACATTCTGAGTAGTATGTGTCTTGGTGTAGATCTATTTGAATTTATTCTGATTAGGGTACGGTGTGCTTGTGGACATGTAAGTTCATTTCTTTGGTGAGAGTTGGGAAATTTTCAGCTATTATTTCCTCAAATACTCTTTTTGCCCCTTTTCCCTTCTCTTCCCCTTCTGGAATTCCCATGACATGTATGTTGTTGCGTTTTGTGTTGTCATTCAACTCTCTGAGCCCCTGCTCAATTTTGTCCATTCTTTTCTCTCTCTGTTCTTTTCTTTCTTCAATTTTAGCTGTTTTGTCTTCAGTATCACTTATTCTTTCTTCTATTAAGACTGTTGTATGCCTCAAATTTTTTTTTTTTTTTTAAAGATTTTATTTATTTATTCATTTATCCCCCCCTTGCTGCCCGTGCTTGCTGGGTCAGCCAACCACGCCATGCGGGCGGGCCCGCCCTCACCAGGAGGCCCCGGGAACCAAACCCAGGGCCTCCCATATGGTAAACAGGAGCCCCACTGATTGAGCCACAGCCGCTTCCCTCAAATGTGTGTTTTTTTTTTAAAGATTTTAATTATTTATTCATTTATCCCCCCCTTGCTGCTTGTGCTCGCTGGGTCAGCTAACCACGCCGTGCAGGCAGGCTTGCCTTCACCAGGAGGCCCCGGGAACCGAACCCGGGGCCTCCCATATGGTAAACGGGAGCCCTACTGATTGAGCCACAGCCGCTTCCCTCAAATGTGTTTTTGACCTTACCTATTGTGTATTTCAATCCCATGAACTCCATTACTTTTCTCTTCAGGATTTCAAATTCTTCTTTGTGTTCGCTCAAAGTCTTCTTGATGTTATTTATCTCTTTAACTATATTGTCTTTCAACTAATTAATTTGATTTTGGAAATTTGTGCTTTTCTTGTTGATTAGTTCTCTCTAATTCTGCATCTCTCCCGGGACTTTGATGTATTCCTTTTCCTGGGCCATGTCTTCTATTTTCTTAGTATGGCTTGTAATTTTTTGCTGGTGTTTAGGCATCTGATTAGGATGTAGTTTACTCTTTTATAGGGATTTAGTGGTAGGAGGTTGTGAGTTATCACAGCTTTGATTTTTGGCTTGACCTGGATTGTTAGGATTGTCCTGTTGGTTGCTCAGAACTCTGAACTGGACCCAGTAGTTGGTTGTAGAGTCGCTTCCTAGGTCCTTGGGCAGGGAGGTTATAGAGGCCAGGAAAAGCCTCTCCTACTTATTTTTAATTTTCTTATGTGCACTTCCTTGATCTGCCAGGCAATGGCGCTCTTTTGCAGCTCTCAATTCAAAGCCTGGTCAGAGTGTATTTGTTGTGACACAGACCAGATCAATGTGATAGAACTTCCTGTCTGGAGGCTAAGAGCCTTGTAATTCAAACTTTCTGAGACAGTTCTCCAGTCTTCTCTGGGAGCCCCCTCCCTTTTCCCAGCTAGGAAATATTTCCACTCCCCTCTGAGTCCTCAGTAATCAGTCCCTGTTAGTAGAGAAGGAGATTGGGAGGTTTGTATATCTTTAGCCCCTTGCAGCCTCCAAGGCAAACAATGACACAGCCCCATCCAGCCTGGAAGTGTTCTTGGGACAGGGCAGACCAAACCTGTGAGCAAAAGCCAAGTCAGCCCCAGGCTTTCTCTCCCCTCTCCTGTGGAGTCCTCAACAATTAGTCCAGGCTAGAAGAGAGTGAGATTGTGAGGTTCGAATTTCTCCAGTCCTTCCCCAGCTCCCAGGGCAAACCACCGTGTGGTCCCACCTGTCCTGGGCCCATATTTGCGGGTCAGAACCTGAGTCAGCCTAAGGCTGTGTCCCTCTCTCTCCCCTTTCCTGGGGTGGTAGATCCCTGGAGCCCCCTCTGTCTGTAGTCACAGGCCCAGAGGCCTGAGAATTCTAAAGTCTTTAGTGTAGGGGAGGGTGCTGGCAGCAACAGCCGCTACTGGTTCCAACTCACAGTTCTGTCACGATTTCCCTCTCTTGTCCCTCTCTCCTCTGGGTGGTGTGCAGCCTTCACTTGCTGTCCTAAACCCTAGAAGATCTTTTTTGGGGCTCCTTCAGCCTGTCCTCTAGCTATTTTTCTGGAGAAGAGATTCCCGTGTCTTACTAGTCCGCCATCTTCCCAGAAATCTGGACATGTATTTTTGAAAAACGTGGCAATAGAAACAGAATACTCTGCACACAACTGGCAATGGCTATGGGCAGGAAAATAAAGAAATTGACCATGTTGATAATTTCTTTGACCATTTGATACAATGAACTTGACCCTGCAGTGTTCCTAGCACAACTCTCCTGAGGAATGATGCAATAAAGAGTGGGTAAGCACCATACTTCTCTTGTAAATTGAATAAACACTTGAAACCCTGCCCTTTCCTTTTTCATAACAGGTGGATTTACTGTGTCATGTGAACTCAGTTTTTCCATGTTCTGATCAGTAGTTATCTGCTGGCAGGTGGTTAGGGGTAGCAAATTACATAAATTTTGTTTTGACTAAAATATTGGGAAATTCATTCCTGAGGTAGGAAGGTCACAATGGGTCTTTGGACCCCCATATTGGACTTCCTTAGGTAGAGAAAATGGAGAAATCTTTCTTATTCAGAACAAGCTGATGTATCGGCCAGGTTCTTTGATGGCAAGCAACAGAAACCACTTCAGTCCAAGTTAAGAAAAGGAAATTGATTGAATGGTCATAGATACCATAGTGTGGAAGGGCATGCCTGAGAACTGAACTCAGACAGACAGGAGCCAGGCAACTGAGTGTTTTGGAAGCAGGAACAGCTTCATGGTTTTGCCAAAGCTTGTCACTGGGATGAATTAACTTCCACCATTCCTTCTGTCCTTGTGTTTCTTGCTCCAAAGACAAATTCCTTAGAAAGACCAACTGGCCAAGCTTAGATCATATGTTTGCCTTTCGTTGTTCTAAGACAGTGGGAGGGGAGCCAGGCAGCAGGAGAACTGGGAGACTCTTGTGGTTTTTGAAGTGGGAGGATGGACCCCAGGATTTACTGTCCACCAAGACTGCATATAGTATGTACCAGATAATTCCCCAAAGGAAATTAAGAAAGAGGAATAGATGCTACATGGCCAAAAAAGGTCAAATGTCCAGCAAAGCTTGTAATGACATGTCGGTGCTCTCACTGTGGTATTTCCAAACTAGAAGATATTTCTCTGACAGGAATCAGAACTGCAGATTCTTGGTTCTAAGGACTTACCTGCAGGAAAATGGCCACTATTGGCATTTACTCAATAGACTTCTAAAGTGTCTCCTGTGGGCCATGCCCCCGGCAAGGCAATGGGGACACCAGCGTGAGATGGTCCCTGTCGTGGGGAAGCTCCTTATCTGTGTGGTGCAATTCCTGTCACCCTAGTGCAATATGGCACAATGTGGTGACAGTTTTTAAGGGACTGCATAAATGTCTTGGTATTTAGAGCTAGATGCCCAGAATTTGTGGATGATTTAGAACGAAAAAAGAAAAGAGCTTCAAGATCAACACTAAAGCAATGCCACTATATGATATGATGTACAGAGTGGGAAAAAAAGGTAATGTGTGCTGGTAGTGGCTGAGGATGCTGGGGACATCCTTAGAAACAGGTGGGGCTTGTGACTATCATAGCCATAGACCTAATGGGATGGATACTGCTTCCATTTTACACCTGTCAGAGATCTGGGCCCAGCTGACAGTGCTCAGGCATACTTTTTTTTTTTTTTTTTAAGATTTATTTTATTTTTATTTATTTATCCCCCATCCCACCCCCCCGTTTGTACTCGCTGTGTCCATTTGCTGTGCGTTTTTCTGTGTCTGCTTGTCTCCCTTTGTTGCGTCATCTTGCTGCGCCAGCTCATCGCGCTGTGTGGGCCGTCAGCTCACTGCGCCGCGCAGGCTGGCTTGCCTTCACCAAGAGGTCCAGGGAATCGAACCCCAGGCCTCCCATATGGTAAACGGGAGCCCAACCACTTGATCCACATCCACTTCCCAGGAATACTCTTAAACCATATGCATCAGCTTCATTGGGTGCACAAAAGCATTTTTAGTGAACTAGAGATGGTGCCACTCCAGGACTGACCACCCACTCTGAAGGACCCTCTGAATAAAGGATGCTCTGCCTGGATCTACCAGCTGGAAGGAAAAAAGCTAGGGGAAACCCAGTCACCTCCCCCACCCCCCTGGGAGCCATGATGCCCAGGAACCACGCCTAGACTCCAATTGATCAAGATTTTTTCTCCGAATAGTCTTTTTTGAGAATTGAATATAATTTACATCCAATGAAATGCACAGATCTTAAGTACTCTGTTGGATAAGGTTTTTTTTTCCTTTCATCTTTATAAATGGATTTATATTTACATTTTATAAAAAATGTATCATACAACACATAGTACTTTGTGCCTGGTTTCTTTCATTTAGCATAATGTGGGGTTTTTTTTTTGGTCTGATAGTAACATCTTGTAAAGTTAACATATGTTTATTCAGTTTCAAATAAATACAGTCTTATATATGCAATATTGCCCATATTCAAATTTCACGTGAGGTTTTGCTATGCTATACAGTCCCATGTTACGTTTTTTAGCTTTCCTTTTAGTAATTTACGTGACTTTAGACTCACCCTTTCAACCAGTCATGCCCGTGTAATAGCACTGCTAGTTACAAACATTATGTTGTGATTTCACCTTTCCTATTTGTTTCCATTTGCTATATTTTGACAAAAAAAAGTAGCCTCCAGCGTTATCAAGATAGAGAATTCCATCACCCCAGAAAGTTTCCTCATGTCCAGGGAGAAACTTTTCCCAGAAGTGGAACCACTGCCTATGGGCCGACCTTTCTCCCTAGCAATATCGCCTCAGAGGACATGGTTCTCAGGCTTCCTTGGGGCCAACTAGACCCTACTGCTCTATAGATCTGTGGTCTTGGTTGGCTGCTTTGCTTCTTTGGTTTCTGCATCCAACAAATGGGACAGATATTGCTTTCCCGGCAAGACTCTTGAGATGCTATGTAAAGATAACACATATGTGTGCCTGGCACGGTGTAAGCTGCATCGTGAGGTTGGGTCGTTCTATCAAAGATGCTGGGGAGCCAGTGAAGAATTTTAAGCCGAGGATGAGATGATCAGGACTGCACTTGTGCGTGGTTAATAAGACTGTCTCCCCTGCAGGTGGTATCCCAGATGGGATCAGGAGCCGTCAACTTGGCCTCGCTGCAGACTTGACCCCTGTTTCAGCTGTCAGCCTCCTGCCCTGTTCTCCTACCCCTGAAATCTCAGGCTGGAGGTAGACTCTGTCCTGAGGCATATCGAACTTGCTTCAGTCCCTTCCAGAATCCTCCTGAAGATCAGAGTCCTCACTGTATCCTCACTGTCACTTCTGGATGCTCTCCTCCCCTACAGCGGGTCAGTTCCAGCCTAAGGAGATGCTTTGGTTGGGGAGAGGGGTGCGGTATTCAAGCGGAGCACCTACAGGTACCCCTAAAAGTCACAGTACCCAGGCAGGGGCTCTCTTTCCAGCTCTACAGGGGGTGCTGCAGGGCTGGTGTCCCTGAGCAAAGGCCTAGGGTTGAGGGAAGGCATGGACCCCAGGCCAGTGGGACCCCAGGGCCTCTGTGAAGCTCCAGGTGAGGTGGGGGGTGGTCCAGAGATTTAAGGCCCAATCAGCTGCTTTGAAGGTGGAGCAGAAGAAGCCCAGTGTAGTATCTGGTGGTCGTATCCCAAATATTTGTGGACTAAGACACTCTTTCCCATCAAAATATTTTATGGACACCCACATGTTAGTTTTTGCACCTTTAGTTATATTATTTGAGAAAATTAATTACGCTAAAAGGTTGCTAGGAGTTCAACACTATCTTTTTACATGAATTCGTGTTTTGTACACAAAGTCACATACATATCTTTTGAAAAATGATTTACCTGTAGGTTAAGACTTCACTAGTCTAGTTCTGGGTGTCTACCCACCCCAACTCCTTTTGGAAGGAACCTCTTGCCCCAGCGTTGTCTTGACCTAAATGACCTTGTGGCCTCCATCCCCACCAGCCAAATCTGATGGGGGAAGAAGTGCCCATCATCTTGAGACCCTTCAGGGCACAGTGATGTGCTGGCCAATGGGAGGCCTCACTCAGGAATTAGAGAACCAGGCGGAGGTGGCCACTGAAAGGCTACAGCAAAATTTGCAGGCCCAAGCAAGAGTTATGGTTGACCAGAAGTCCTAAGGAAGAAGTTAATGACATAATAATAATAATTGTAATAATAATAATGAAAATGAACATTTTTTTTTGAGCACTCCTTCTAGGTAAGGCTCAGTTCTAAATACAGTATTATCTCATGTAATCCTCAAGAAAACCTCTGAGAGGCAAGTATTATTATCTGCAATTTACAGAGGAGGAAACAGTAACTGGGTCCATGCCCCCAGCTAGGAAGTGGCAAGGCTGGGATCAGGGCCCAGGCTGTCTCTTGCCCTCTCCTGCCACCAAGGTGGTGGGATTGGTAACACTAGACTGAAAGGAGAGGGTGACCCCGTGCAGGTATCCTGATTTCCTGAGGCTGAACGGCTCGTTCTTGGATTGGATGGCCACAAGATTCTACCACCTGTCCACCCCTCTTTAAGCCATCTTGAGTGAGTCTCCTTTCCTTGCCTTAGACGGAGACTCTTGTTTCCCTAGCGCTGGCACATGTGGGTTCGGGTGCCCTGATAAGCCTGGGGACCTGAGAACTTGCTCCAGCTCCTCGCTTGGCTGTGGGATTATCAAGGGATCCCAACCGGCTTGTCTCCCAGCCCAACCCAGACCTGGGGGGCCGAGGCCACGCCCACCTCTGGGAGGAGGCGCCCAGGGACCTGGGTCAGTTTTGGGCAGGTGCGCTTGAACTCCGTGGGAATAATTCATAATTCATGAGTGTACTTAGACCTGGACCAATTTTTCTTTTCTTCTTTTTTTTCCAAGTTGTGGCATATTTTTCACGTTTTGTATGGGGATGCTAATTCCGAAGTTACTTCCTTTCTCCAGTACCCTTGCGCCATCTCCGGAAGCAGGCTCAAAGTCAATGTGCAAGTGCTGCCACCTACTGGAAGAAAACGATCTGTTTCATCACAGCTTCAGGAACAGAAGTTTTATGACAAGCCTTAAAGCTTCAACATCCTTTTCCTTATTCCCCTCATATCAATGATACTATTTTGGGCTATCCTTTCATAAAAACACGTAGTTACTCATCAAAATATTTGCTTTATTTTCTAATTAACAGCTAATAAAAATGGGTACAATTTCTCCAGGACTTCTTACGTGTCAAGCACTTTACATGATTTATCTCTTTTATTCTCATTACGCTATTATGATCCATTTATCTCTTTCATTCTTACCTATTGTTATTATCCCAATTTTTCAGATAAGGAAGGTGAGATTCAGAAAGGCTAAATAACTGCTCACTTCCAGACGTCCTCCACTTAACCATTGGGCTGTCTTGCTTCAGCTTTAACTTTTATCATTTATCATTAGCATTTCATTATTTGACTAAAATCTCACAAACTGAAACTAGCTCATGTATCTTCTAAGATCAAGCAAATAGGTGAATGTATTACGCATAGTGAGAAACAGGTTTTTCACTGTTGAGAAAGAAAAGAACTGACAAATATGGAAAGGGGAGAGGTTGGAATGCAGTTTGTGGCATTGGATTGGAATTGGTATGGGCTTGTGGTTGTATACACGTAGATAGATATGGTAATAGAAATAGAGAGGGGTGTGTGTTCATGTGTGTACATACATGTATTTCCTACCTCTGGCTGCTGAGAATTAATGGCACCCCCAAAGCTCTGAGCAGATTAATCCCTAAAGCTTGGTCTCTAAGTCCCTTTCTCCAGTTAAAGAAACCAGGTCTTCTTGGAGAAATGGCTGATTCCAGGTACTGGGGCAGAGAAAGCATAAATGAGCCTGGAAGATTTTGCAGGGATAGAAAAAGTGTTGAGAAATGAGGAGCACCTTACAAAAGGACATAGAAGCCAAACCCAAAGGGCTTCCAGTCACCAAATCTGGAGCAATTTGAGCAGGAAAAATAAAATAGTCATAATAGATTTTAACCATAGAATAAAAACAAATATCTATGAGCCCGTATTGAAATACATAAATCATTGAATTAATAAATAAATGGAGAATTCTCCTCACAGAATTCCAATGAATACATGTAGAAGAACTGATGGAAATAGTAAAGCACCACTTGGCAAATGTCACAGTAATAATTGTGGTCGCCAACAGCCATCAGGGAAGGCTAAAATTAGTGGGTGAACATAAGATGAGAAACAAGACATTTCCATGGTCTCAAAGTATCTCCCCACAAGACACTTGTGAGTGACAAAGGGGAAAACAGTCACTTTGCAGTGGACAGATGTGGTAGACACCACCATCTAAGTACTGGAGCTGTGGCCACTAGAAAGGAGACCTGAAGACATCGTGTGCCTTCCATGACAATGCTCACCCAAAGGGCAGGACCTCCAGCTAATAAGAAGAGATCAGGCACTCCCAAACTGATGGACTTCTCCCAAAGAATCTGCTGCCATTCCTCAGAAGGCGAAGGCTATGACAGACAAAGACTGAGGGAACTGTTCCAGAATGGAGGAGACTCAGGAGACAAATCAACACAACCTGGGTTGCTGGGACGGAAGGCGAATGTATCAATGTTTATGTGGGTTTTGATAAATATGCAGTGGTCATGATAAATGTTAACATTTGGGGATGCTGGCTGAAGAGTCAATGGGGGGAAGCAGATGTGGCTCAGGCCACTGAGCTCTCACCTACCACACGGGAGGTCCCTGGTTCGGTTCCCGATGCCTCCTAAGGAAGACAGCGAGCTGGCATGACGGGCAGGCGGGGTTAGATGATGCAACAAGATGACACAACAAGAGACACAAGAAGCAAAAACAATGAAAGACACAACAAAGCAGGAAATGGAGGTAGCTCAAGTGATTAGGTGCTTCCCTCCCACATGGGAGGTCCTGGGTTCAGTTCCCTGTGCCTCCTAAAGACACAGCACACAGCAAGTGCAAACAACAAGGGGGTAGGGAGAAATAAATAAATAAAATAAATCATAAAAAAAAAAGAGTAGATGGGGATTTTTCATACTCTTCTTGCCATGTTATTTTGTAAACATAAAATTATTTCAAAATGAAAACTTAAAAAGAAAAACAAAACAAAACAAAAAACTTGTAATTACAAATATATGAACAGTTTCTCTAAACAACTGAGTTCGTTTTTAGGATTAAATATGATAAATGTGCCTGGAAAAGATTTTTCAAAGTAATGCTTTCATAATTTGTTAAGCTGCCTTTTGTCTGTTATTTTTATTTTTTGAAGTTGAAATAAAGTCTTAAAAATATATAATATTTTGAAAAAAAGACATCCTAAAGTGTAAAAGACCTTTGTGTGTGTGTGTGTTTTAAAACCTTTTATTTTTAATTTTTTTGGAAGCAGGCTTCTTTTTTTTCCTAAGGAGGTACCAAGGATTGAACCTGGGACCTCGTACATGGGAAGCAGATGCTCAAACCACTGAGCTACACCCACTTCCCTATATCAGGCTTTTGATTACCAAAAACTTGGAACTCCCTGGGCCAGAGTCCAAACTCTCTGGTCTTCTGTTTCTTTCTCTGTCACATGAAAACCTCTGCCCGACTTCGACCTTTATGGTGACACTGAAGTAGAATGAAGAGAAAAGCCTGGGCCAACAGTGAGCAGTACTTGAGGTCCCTGTTCATTAGGTGTCTTAGCTGAAGTGTAGAACACTTGTTAGCCTGAGCAAACCATCTGTTCCGGAATGTTCTAAGCCCAGCTTCTGGCCCGTCTATGTTCCTACACTTCACAAGCTCCCCAAAGCTGCACCCCTTGTGCTCCTGAGGCTCACTGACAGGGCTCTCATTTCCTGCTTTCACAATACAGGCCTTTGGGCAACACAATTTAAAGAGCTGGAGGAAGCAGGTGGTATCTGCTGAGTGCTTGAAATGATGATGATGGTGATGATGTTTATGATTATGAAAATGAGAGCTAATCCTGCCACAAGCCAAACCCTGTTCTAAATGCTTCCATTTTAAAGCCAACCCAGGGGGAAAGGGTCTGTAACGGAACATGCTTTCCGGAGATGCGTGGCAGATTGCCCCCAGAGCCCAGGTTAGGCGGAACGTGAATGTGCAGTTGGGGGAAATTGAATGCCAGCTTGATTGGGGACCAGCCCCCACACCCTCTTAATTATTATTATTATCTTTTAGGTATCAGGGATTGAACCTGGGACCTCGTACATGCGAAGCAGGCGCCCAACCACTGAGCTACACCTGCTCCCCCCCACCGCTTCTTAGGATGAGTATTTGGTATCAGTCCTTCCCACGGAGCGTCTGAACAGATGCGGGTCAGTGAAGGTGAAGCCAGGGCCTCTGCAGCGTCGCTCTGGGCCCAGTTCTCACTTTTCCCAGATTGTAGATGTAATCGGAAGGTGCTGGAGCATGGACTTCCCCAGAATCTCAGCTCTTTATTTATTGAGCCATCTAGCACTCTCTCTCATAAGCACAAGTCACTGCTTGGGTCACTGGGAGCTTCTGATTCATGGGGTTCCTAACAGTCCCCCTTTTGGGTACAGTCGCCCCTGATAGCCCCCCAGCACCCAAAGGCCCCTCCTGACGCCGAGTTGGGCATCCCCTCTGATTAAGGACAGACCGGAAACTCAACAAGAAACAAGCACAAACAGTGAGACACTCTCCCAGGTCTCCCATCTCTACCTGGTCTCTGAAAAGTGTAAGAGAAGTAAGGGGCCGGGGCCAGGAGTCCTGACCATGCTGTGTGACCTTGAGCAAAGCCCTGTCCTCTCTGGGCTTTGGTGAGCTGAGCTGCGAATGGGGAGTGGGATCTGGTGTTTTATTCTGCATTTGGGACCGCTGAGGAGCTCTTGATGAGGGCCCATTCCTTGCGGACTTCAAGACATTCTCTTTACTCCCTCGGAAGGGCTTGGCGAGGAGGAGGGCGGTGGCGGTGGCGTGAGGCAGCACACAATTAGGGCTGAGGTGACTCAGACGCCAACAGGCCATGTGTTAAAATCAGAGGTGTCGGCTGTTTCTGAGAAGGGAAGTCCCAAACTGGGATTAGCTGTTGATAAGGAGCCTGCATTGTTCCAGTTCTCCCCTGAGGCCTTGCCACATCCTAGAAGAGGGTAAGCCAAGTCCCTCTGCCCTAAGGCAAGCCTGGGGCAGAGCTGGGGCAGAGGTGAGGGGCACCGCCCAGGGAGCCCGGTGGGGCTGGCCAGGAGGAGGCAGGATGGGCCAGTGGTTAGGCGTTTGTGTTCCTGGCAGGGCCAGTGGGGACAGTGCAAAAGGACTCAGAAAGCCAAACTGGCCATCTGAACGTGCCCGACAACCCAATCCTGAGCAGCCCCTCAGCCGCCCCCCAAAGGTCAACTCAAGCCAGGGAATGCAGGGTGGGGGAAAGGGGGAAATCCTCCAGCTTTAGACCCTTCAATCTTGAAAGACAAAGGCTGAGGGCAGGGCGAGGAAACCACTGTTTACTGTGTTTTCGAGAGCTGCGCTCCAGTGTGCTCTAAAGTGTTTCTAGGCAGAGGACCATGGGCGGAAGAGGCTCAAGAGGTGAGACTTGCTCTGTGGGAACCAGAGACCGGTGACCACGGAAGTCCGGGTTTGTGACTAGGCCCTCTCCCCTCTTATTCTCACGGGGGAGATGGGTGCCAACTCTGGGATTTTCTTTTCGTTTTTTATTTGTTTGTTTGTTTTTTTCTCTTTCTTTTTGTTTATTTTTAATTTTAAAATTTATTGTTTTTTAATATTAAAATTTCTTTTCTGGGGGTTTCCTTTGGAGTTGAAAGGGAGCCAGCCAAGAAAGTGTCCAGCTCTCTCTGCTGAGAGGAGCTCGCATAAAATCTGGATGTGTATTTCCATCTTTCTCTCCCATTTCTCAGCAAGCTCTGTTCTTTCCCCCATTTTCCAAATAAATTCTTTTTACTGGCATAACTAAAAAAAAAAAAAAAAAAAAAGAAAAGAAAGAGTCCAGGGGAGCTGGCGAACCACAACGATTTAAACCCAGCCCCACCTTGGTTTCTGAGGCAGTCCAGTCCTCCAGAACCTAGTGTTAAAATGGTTTTAGTTGCTTAGTTGATAAACAGAAGTACCTCGTTTGTTTTGACCTGAACATGGAGCCTGAACCTGTAACCGAGAGAGTTAAGAATTAACAAGTAATTATGATTACACAATCATTATATAGATGCCTTTCTATTATAAAATAGCAAAAGGTTAACATCTGAAATTGCTGAAACTGGCTGGAATTAGGGTAGACTTACTATTGTGATGGTCATTTTAGACTGACCTCATCCCATATTTATGGTTGTTCTAGACTGAGCCTCATCCTTGTGTATACTTGCCATTGTAATGGTAACCACTCTCCTCTCCCCTGTTTGAATCCATAAAAACCTCAGACTCTCTGGGGTGCTGACACAGGTATCCGTCTCTTTTAAACTCCCCAGGTAATTCCAAAGGGCATCCAAGCTTGTGAATCACTGCTCTAGGGACAGACAACCGGTCACCTCCCTTTCCTCCGTGACAGGCCCTCGGACATTAGAGATAGCAGATAGAATCAACATGGCAGAGCTGACTCCATTTCCTGGGCCTCAGGCCCTGGGAACTGGACTCTAAGAGCCTCATGTGCAGAGGGTGCTGTAGACACCTCAAGTTCTTCACAGGCAACTCTGCCTCCATCTCCACCTAGGTGTTCAGGCATCCACCAATCTGGGGAGCCGGGCAGAGCACCCCTGCCCATCAGAAACTTCCAGTAGTGTTACAAGATGGAAGCATGCCCACAGATCCATAGCATTTGTAGGTGACCCACTGTCCTGGTTTTCTGGGACTTTCTTGGCTTTAGCACGCTAGTCCTACATCCCAGGGCAAACTGGAATGGCTGGTCAGGCTGTCTAGCAGCTTCCCAAGGTGGTACGCACATGGGGAAAGGCACAAAGTTGAGGAGCAGAAGCGCCCCCAGCCCACAGCCTTCTAGGGGCATCTCTGTGTTCCACATCCCGAAGTTCTCGGGCTCTGCCCTGTCTTGGAGAGGGTGGACTTTTCTCACACCCACACACGCACACTCAAAAAATGCAGGCATTGTTCGAACTTTTAGCAGGTTATATTCTAGGAAAAGGTGGTGTAAGTAGAAAAGATAAAACATTGGATCGATTTTCCCACAGAAACAATACCATGATGAGAAATCCTGAGCAAGGGAAAACGTTCTATATAAAGTTCCGTCCTGACTGTGAAAAATTTCTCTAAACTTCTTTCATCTCTCTGGGTGAACACTAAGCAAACCTCCTAGAGAAATCAGACCCTAAATGCAATGAACTGGAAATGAAATTCCTCTGCATTGGGACATATAAGATCTCTCAAAGTGCATGTAAATGAAAGGAAAAGGGCAAGTCAGGAATTAGTCACATGTAATTTTATGGTTTTTTTTTTTTTTTTTTTTTTTTAAGATTCACTAGGTGAGGGGCTACTCAGAAGAGAGCAGTGGTTCTCAGCCTTGGTGGCACATTGGAATCACCCAGGGTGCTTTAAGAACCACTGGCTCCCACTTGTCAAGAGTTTGGTGCACTGGTATAAGGCTTGGGAATTGGGAGTTTTAAAAGCTTGGCAAGTACAGCCAGGGCTGAAAAACCCTTCAGGGGAAAGGATGGGGCTATAAAGCCTTAAAGAAGCACCTGGAAGACCTAGCTAGGTGGTGCCAAGTGTCAGGAGATTTGCTTGGGGGAGAGCGGAAGGGGGAGTGGAGGGAAGAGGAGGCTGATGCTGCCAGAAGTCTGGAGTCAAGGCTTGGAGACTTGAATGCTGGAATTTTGATAAATAGGGAATTAAAATGAGACTTTAGTGGCCATTCAAGTCAATCCCCTCATTTTTCAGATGGGGGATACAGATATGAAGAGGCGAGGGATATGCCTAAGTCTCAGCTTGTAGAAGTAAAACTGGGATTGAGGTCTCCCGTGTGCAGGCATGTGGCCAGGGAATTTACTTGCATGATTCTCACAACAGCCCTAAAAGTATTTATATTTTTTCAATTATTAAATGTACAAAATAAATTTTAAAAAATTAAGAAATAAAATACTATGACCAGACTTCCGGGAAGATGGTGGACTAGTAAGACACGGGAATCTCTTCTCCAGAAAAATAGCTAGAGGACAAGCTGAAACAGCCCCGAAAAAGATCTTATAGGGTTTAGGTCAGCAGGTGAAGGCTGCACACCACTCAGAGGAGAGAGGGACAGAAGAGGTAAATCGCGACTACAGAACTGTGAGTTGCAAGTAGCAGCTTCTGCTGCTGCCGGCACCCTCCCCCACACTCTTCAGAATTCTCTGGCCCCTGGGCCTGCGACAAAGGGGGCTTCAGGGATCTGCCACTCCCGGAAAGGGGAGAGAGAGGGACACAGCCTTAGGCTGACTCAGGTTCGGACCTGAAATTTGGGCTGCAGAGCCCCACGGACCCTTCCACACTGCGGTTTGCCCTGGGAGCCCGGAAAGGACTGGAGAAATCTGATCCTCGCAACCTCCCACTCTTCTAGCCTGGACTAATTGTTGAGGACACCACGGGAGAGGGGAGAGAGATCCTGGGGCTGACCCTGCTTTGGACTCCCAGGTTTGGTCTGCCCTGTCCCTAGAGCCCTTCCAGGCTGGGTGGGGCTGCACCATTGTTTGCCTTGGAGCAGGCAAGGGGCTAAAGATATACAAACCTCCCAATCTCCTCCTCTACTAACAGGGACTGATTGTTGAGGATTCAGAAGGGAGTGGAAATATTTCCTAGCTGGGTAAAGGGGGGCGCTATGAGAGAAGTCTGGAGAACTGTCTCAGAAAGTTTGAATCAGAGGGCTCCTAGCCCCCAGACAGGAAGCTCTATCACATTGATCTGGTCTGTGTCACAACAAATACGCTCAGACCAGGCATCGAATTGAGAGCTGCCAACAAGCGCCATCTCCTGGCAGACCAAGGAAGTACACATAAGAAAATTAATAAGTAAGAGAGGCTTTTCCTGGCCTCTATAGCCTCCCTGCCCAAGGCCCTAGGAAACGACTCTACAACCAATTACTGGGTCCAGTGCCCAGTTTTGAGCAACCAGCAGAACAATCCTAACAATCAAGGTTGAGCCAAAAGTCAAAGAGCGGTAGTAACTCACAGCCTCCTGCCACTAAAACCGCATAAAAGAGAAAGAGATAGAGCATCTAAGTAAAATACAAACTAACCAGATGCCTAAGCACCAACAAAAAATTACGGGCCATACTAAGAAAATAGAAGACATGGCCCAAGAAAAGGAATACAGCAAAGTCCCAGAAGAGATGCAGAATTTGAGAGAACTAATCAGTGAGATGAGCACACATTTCCAAAATCAAATTAATGAGATGAAAGAGAATATAGTTAAAGAGATCAATGACATCAAGAAGTCATTGCGCGAACGTAAAGAAGAATTTGAAATCATGAACAGAAAAGTAACGGAGTTCATGGGAATGAAAGATACAATAGGTGAAGTAAAAAATACATTTGAAGCATACAACAGCAGACTCGAAATGATAGAAGAAAGAATAAGTGATACTGAAGACAGAGCAGCTAAAATTGAAGAGAGAAAAGAAGAGAGAGAAAAGAATGGAAAAAATTGAGCAGGGGCTCAGAGAGTTGAATGACAACACAAAACGCAAGAACATACGTGTCATTGGAGTTCCAGAAGGAGAAGAGAAAGGAAAAGGGGCAGAAAGAGTATTTGAGGAAATAATAGCTGAAAATTTCCCAACTCTCACGAAAGAAATGAACTTTCATGTCCAAGAAGCACACCGTACCCCAATAAGAATAAATCCAAATAGACCTACGCCAAGACACATATTATTCAGAATGTCAAATGTAAAAGATAAAGAGAAAATTCTTAGAGCAGCAAGAGAGAAGCAAACGACCACGTACAAAGGACGTACAGTAAGACTTTGTGCAGATTTCTCCTCAGAAACCATGGAGGAGAGAAGACAGTGGTATGATACAATTAGGAAACTGAAAGAGAAAAACTGCCAGCCGAGAATTCTTTACCCAGCAAAACTGTCCTTCAAATATGAAGGTGAATATAAAGTATTCACAAACAAACAGAAACTAAGAGAGTTTGCAAAAAAGAATCCACCTTTGCAGGAAATATTAAAAGAAACCTTAGAACTTGAAAGAAAAAGACAGGAGAGAGGCTTGGAGGAGAGTATAGAAGAAAGAAAAGCAGAAAGGATAACCAAAAGAGTAAAAAGAAAGACAAAAATAAGATGACATATGAAAACCAAAGAATAAAATGGAGGAAATAAATAGTGCATTTTCAGTAATATTATTGAATGTGAATGGATTAAATTCCCCAATCAAAAGATACAGGCTGAGAGAATGTGTAAAAAAACATGAGCCATCCATATGCTGCTTACAAGAAACTCACCTCAGACACAAGTGCACAAGGCAGCTGAAAGTAAAAGGTTGGAAAAAGATACTCCATGCGAATAGTAAACAGAAAAGAGCAGGGGTAGCTATACTAATATCAGACAAAACAGACTTCAAATGCAAAAAAGTGATAAGAGATGCGGAAGGCCATTATATATTAATAAAATGGACGATCCTCCAGAAAGATATAACAGTCATAAATATCTACGCACCTAACCAGGGTGCCCCAAAATATATGAGACAAACTCTGGGAAAACTGAAGGGAGAAACAGACATTTCTACAATAATTGTCGGGGACTTCAACACCCCTCTCACATCATTAGATAGAACAACTAGACAGAAGATCAACAGGAAACAGAGAACTTGAACAATATGATAAACAAGTTAGACCTAACAGACATATACAGAACACTGCATCCAAACTCAGCGGATTATACATTCTTCTCAAGTGCCTGTGGATCTTTCTCCGGGATAGACCACATGTTAGGTCACAATACAGCTCTCAATAAATATAAAAAGATTGAAATTATACAAAGCACCTTCTCAGATCATAATGGAATGAAACTAGAAATCAATAACAGACAGGAAAAAAGTAAATTTGCAAATGTGTGGAGACTGAACAACACACTCCTAAATATTCAGTGGGTCAAAGAAGAAATTGCAAGTGAAATCAGTAAATATATTGAGATAAATGAAAATGACAACACAACATATCAAAACTTATGGGATACAGCAAAGGCAGTCTTGAGAGGGAAATTTATAGCCCTAAATGACTATATTAAGAAACAAGAAAGAGCTAAACTCAAAGATTTAACTGAACAACTTGAGAAACTAGAAAAAGAACAGCAAACCAATCCCAAAGCAAAAAGAAGGAAAGAAATAATAAAGATTAGAGCGGAAATAAATGAAAATGAGAACAAAAAAGCAATAGAGAAAATCAACAAAACCAAAAGCTGGTTCTTTGAGAAGATCAATAAAATTGACAAACCCCTCGCTAGACTAACAAAGAAAAAAGAGAGAAGATGCAAATAAATACAATCAGAAATGAAAGGGGGGAAATTACAAATGACCTCACAGAAATAAAAAGAATCATAAGAGGATATTATGAGAAACTATATGCCAACAAACTAGACAACCTGGATGAAATGGACAAATTTCTAGAAACTCATAACCAACCTACACTGACACAACAAGAAATACAAGAACTTAACAAACCAATCACAATTAAGGAGATTGAATTCGTCATCAAAAATCTCCCAGCAAAGAAAAGTCCAGGACCAGATGATTTCACAGGTGAATTCTACCAGGCATTTCTATAAGAATTAACATCAATCCTGTTTATACTCTTCCAAAAAATTGAAGAGGAGGGAAAATTACCCAACACATTTTATGAAGCCAACATCACCCTAATACCAAAGCCAGATAAAGATTCCACAAGAAAAGAAAATTACAGACCAATCTCTCTCATGAACATAGATGCAAAAATTCTCAACAAAATACTTGCAGATCGAATCCAACAGCATATCAAAAGATTTATACATCACGACCAAGTGGGATTTATTCTTGTATGTAAGGCTGGTTCAACATAAGAAAATCAATCAATGTAATACACCACATTAACAAATTGAAGGAAAAAAACCACATGTTCATCTCAATAGATGCAGAAAAGGCATTTGACAAAATCCAACATCCCTTTTTGATAAAAATACTTCAAAAGATAGGAATTAAAGGAAAATTCCTCAATATGATAAAAGGCATATATGAAAAACCCACAGCCAACATCATACTCAATGGGGAAAGGTTGAAAGCTTTCCCCCTAAGATCAGGAACAAGACAAGGATGCCCACTGTCACCATTGTTATTCAACATTGTACTGGAATTTCTAGCTAGGGCAATTAGACAAGACAAAAAAATTAAAGGCGTCCAAATAGGAAAAGAGGAAGTAAAACTCTCACTGTTTGCGGATGACATGATCCTGTATTTAGAAAATCCTGAAGTATCCACAACAAAGCTACTTGAACTAATAAATGAGTTCAGCAAAGTGGCAGGATATAAGATCAACATGCAAAAATCAATAATGTTTTTGTACACTAGTATTGAACAATCTGAGGAGGAAATCAGGAAGAAAATTCCATTTTCAATAGCAACAAAAAGACTCAAATACCTAGGAATTAATTTAACCAAGGAAGTACAGGACCTATATGCAGAAAACTACAAAACAATGCTAAAAGAAATTTAAAAAGACCTAAACAAATGGAAAGACAATCCGTGTTCATGGATTGAAAGAATAAATATCTTGAAGATGTCAATCTTGCCCAAACTGATTTATAGAATCAGTGCAATACCAATCAAAATCCCAACAGCTTACTTTACAGAATTAGAGAAGGCCATTACCAAATTCATCTGGAAGGGTAAGTGCACCCGAATAGCCAAAAGTATTCTAAAAAAGAAGAGCAATGTGGGAGGAATTTCACTGCCTGACCTTGAAACATATTACAAAGCTACAGTGGTCAAAACAGCATGGTACTGGCATAAAGATACACATATCGATCAGTGAAATAGAATTGAGAATCCAGAAATAAACCCTCACCTATACAGTCAACTGGTTTTTGACAAACCTACCAAGCCCACGCTGCTGGGAAAAAACAGTCTCTTCAATAAATGGTGTTGGGAGAACTGGATATCTATAACCAAAAGAATGAAAGAGGACCCCTATCTCACCCCCTATACAAGAATCAACTCAAAATGGATCAAAGATCTAAATATAAAAGCCAGGACCATAAAACTACTAGAAGAAAATGTAGGGAAACATCTTCAAGACCTTGTAGTAGGTGGTGGTTTCTTGGACTTCACACCCAAAGCACTTACAACAAAAGAAAATGTAGATAAATGGGACCTCCTCAAAATTAAACACTTTTGCACCTCACAGGACTTTGTCAGAAGGGTGAAAAGGCAGCCAACTCAATGGGAAAAATATTTGGAAATCACATATCTGATAAGGGTTTAATATCCAGGATATATAAAGAGATGTTACAACTCAACAATAAAAAGACAAATGACCCAATTAAAAAATGGGGCAAAGGCTTGAATAGACATTTCTCCCAAGAAGAAATACAAATGGCAAAAAAAAACACATGAAGAAATGCTCAACATCACTCATGATTAGGGAAATGCAAATCAAAACTACAATGAGATATCATTTCACACCTAACAGAATGGCCACTATTAAAAAGACAGAGAACTACAAGTGTTGGAGAGGATGTGGAGAGATAGGAACACTTCTTCACTGTTGGTGGGAATGCAGAATGGTACAACCACTATGGAGGACTGTTTGGCAGTTCCTAAAGAAGATGAATATAGACTTGACATGTGACCCTGCAATACCTCTACTGGGTATATACCCAGAAGAACTGAGAGCAGTGACACGAACAGACATCTGCACACTGATGTTCATAGCCACATTATTCACCATTGCCAAAAGTTGGAAACAACCCAGGTGTCCATCAACAGACGAATGGATAAACAAACTGTGGTCTATTCACACGATGGAATATTATGCAGCTGTAAGAAGAAATGAAGTCATAAAGCATATGGCAACATGGATGAACCTGGAGGACATTATGTTGAGCGAAGCAAGCCAGACACAAAAGGACAAATACTATATGAATGTGTTACTATGAACCAAATATATTGTGTAATATATTGTTTGATTCACACACAAAAAAACAAAAAAAAACAAACAAAAAACAAAACAGCAACAAAAAAATTTACATGTATCCATTACATTTAATTGAGAAATGTATGTATTTATTCATCTGTGTTTACTTTTTAGTTTTTAATTGCTTATATTTTCAATTATTAAATGTACAAAATAAAGTTAAAAAAAAAAAAAAGTGAAATTGGGTGTCTTAGTTTGCCACAGGGCTGCCAATGCAAAGCACCAGAAATGGGTTGGCTTTTATAATGGGAAATTTATTAAGGTAAAAGCTTACAGTTCTGAGGCCATGAAATGTCCAAATCAAGGCACCATTAGAGATGGTTTCTCACCAAGGTCATTTGCTGGCAGATCCTGGCATCTGCCACATGGCAAGGCAAGATGGTGGCTGATCTCTGCCAAGGTCCTCTAGGCTCATCGTCTCCTGGAGCTCAGCTGTGGGTGATCAGGCATAGGGTTTGTCCCTTCAGCCTTGAGCTGCTCCCTGGGCCCAGCCCCTTGGCGGCTTCTTTCTGTGTTTCTGTGTTCCAGTGATTCCAGACTCTGGGACCTCTCCTAGCTTCTCAGGGCTTCTGTCTTCCTGCACTCCTTTCTCTCACACAGCAGGGTTAAAATGGCAGCTGTCTTTCCCTGTGTCTCTCTGTGTATTCCCAGTTTATATAAGACCCAGCAAGAGAGTGGAGACCCAACGTGGGTCATGCATCACTATGTAGTCCAATCAAAATTGATCTAATCAAGTTCCCTTAATAGAATCTAATGCAATCAAAGGGTCTCACACCCACAGACATAGATTAGTCCAAAAATACAATATCATTTTTGGATTCACCAAGTTCAAACTATCACACTGTAGGACTACAGGACTGGGGTTCCTTTTCCTGTATTCTTTTTACTCTTTAGTGGTCTTAAAATATATCCACCAATTCTTTGATAGTTCTCCCTTTAAAAGGTGAAGCTGCAGAGTGGATGTTGAGTGGTTGAGCACCTGCTCTGCATATACAAGACCCCAGGTTCATTCCCTGGTACCTCCTTAAAAAAAATAAAAATAAAAAAAATAAAAATGAAGCTTTGTTTGTCTCCCCCTGAGTAGTGGGCGGGACTTAGTGACTCACTTCTAAGGAATAGAATACTGTCAAAGTGATGGGTGGTGACTTCTAAGACTAGATCATAAATGATATTGTAGCTTCTGCTGGGCTCTGTCTCTTGGGGAAAGCCAGCTGACATGTCATGTGGACACGCATGGCCTTGTGGAGTGGCCACGCAGTGAGTAGCCTTGTGTGGATACCATTGTGGATGCAGGTCCTGTAGCCCTAGGCAAGCATTTGGATGACTGCAGCCCTGGCCTACAACTTGACCTTAGAGAAATCCTGAGCCAAGTCACTTCTTAATTCCTGATCCCCAGAAACTAAAAGATGATGAAAGTTTGTTGTTTTAAGCAGCTAAGTTTTAGGGGTAATTTGTTCTGCACTGATGGAAAACAAAAATGCACCACCTTAAAATATAATCTTTAAGAGTGGAGCCGGTGTAACTCAGTGGTTGAGCAGCTGTTTTGCATATACAAGGTCCTGGGTTCAATCCCTGGTACCTCTTTTTTAAAAAAATAGAACATTGTCTTTCAGAGTCAGTCATATCCAATTTGAGGACTCATTCTAGTGTAGTGGGGGAGAATGAATGAAAAGAGTGGAAAATATAACTGGGTTTTCCTTCGGGGGAAAGTTAAATCAGGGGGTGGTGGGAAAATCACACTTCTTACCAACCCTTTCCATTTATAGAGGCTGTTGGGGGATGGAGGAAGGAGAGATGGAAACTTCAAAACATCTGGCAGTTTTTCACCCTGCTGATGCTTACAACGGAGAATAGATGGCTTTTGTTTTAGCAGCACTCACACAGCAGCCCTGAAACTGAAGAGGGGTCGGAGTAAAAAGGGACTGGGACAGTTTTAAGAATCATCATGTGTGGCATTTAATCATATTATTTGTATTGGTGTGAAGAAAATGGCCTGGGGTGCTCTGAGAAGGGGGCTGAGTTCCACATAAGGGTCAGTGCTGAGCAGAGGGACCCAATGGAGGTGGAGAGTTGAGTGGCAGCTGGAGCACAAAGATAGACAGAGCAGAGGAGGCTTGTGGGCAGGGGTATCCGGGGTAGGTCAGGGAACAGAGGCCAGTGTGTATATTGGACACTCAGCCTGAAGCCCTGGGATGTGAGGGGAGCAACTAGGAAGCTCCCTGTTTTAGTTTGCTCAAGGATGCCAATGCAAAATACCAGAAATGGGTTGGCCATTTTAATGGGAATTTACTAGGGTAAAAGCTTACAGTTTTGCTTACAGTTGTAGAGACTCTTTGCTTTTTGGAATGGGGATTATCTGCCATCAAAATTTTTTTAGTTGTCCTGGGTGAGTCTGATGAACTGGAGAATAGATGTTGGCTGCAACTCTGCTGAGATTCAGGGCTCAACTGGCATATGAGCAGACCAAAGATTTAAGTCTCTGGGACATATATTTAAGATGTGTAGTGCTAATTATAGGTTCAAATAAAAAGGGTAGAAGAATCATGTGTAGGGAAATTATAAATGAGTCTAACTCTGTTACATTGGGGAAATAGGTTATTATATATTCCAAGGTTAAGCCCACCAATGAGGTACTGATTTCATGGGTTTGTGTGCCTTGCCTATAGTGTCCAGATATCTCTAGAACCCTCAGGAGCACCCCTGTTTGAGACTTTGTTTACTGTGGCAGTCAGTGAAAGCTGCCTGAGACATGCATAAGCATAACGTCTGAAATAATCCTCCGACTCTTTGAAATCTCTTAGCCATAAAAATCTCTTTTGTGTTTAATTTTTCCCTTTTTTGACCAAGGTCTTTTTCCAAACGCATTGCTAATTGGCACTTGGTAAGAATCCTTCGGTGCCAGGGAGGCTCATCCCTGAGAGTCAGATCCCATGCCAGGGGGAAAGTAGTGAGTTTATTTGCTGAGTTTGGCTTAGAGAGGTCACATTTGAGTAATAAGGAGGTTTTCAAGAGATAACTCTTAGGCACTAGATATTATTAGGCTAAGTTTCAATTTTACAAGCATAAAGTTCATAAATACAAGCATTAATATTGAGCACTTGGCATATATTCTTATATTAGGTAATGACTATGTGCTCTAGAGATTCTTGACACTCTATTAGAAAATGTAGCAGGACTCCCCAGGATGGGAATTAATATTTTGCTGGTTATCGTGTGGGTCTCTACCTACTGAGATAATACCCCATGACCACATGAACACATTCATATTCCATAGAGGCATGTCCAGGTGCCTTTTCCACACATCGTCTCCCCCCCACCCGAGCCCTGCACCAGTGATCCTCCCTTGCCATAGAAGCCAAAAGAACACTCCCACAATTGTATTCCCAACCACAGACCTCTACCTCCCCAGCATTCACCTGTTCCTTCCTCCAGCCCTCCCCCCAGCTCTATGGATAGCTCAACCCACTCCCCCAATCCTGCTTTCACTCACCCTCCAGCATTGTTGATCCCATTCACATCACTGCACCACCATCAACCCTGTCCACTGCCAAACCACCCCCCATCCACTTTATCATAGATTCTGCCCAAACTGAATATCGGCTCACCACACTCTACTCCCCTTCTATCTCCTGGTAACCTAGCTTCCAGACTCTACCTCTGTCAGTTTGCTCAATATCCTTAGTTCATATCAGTGAGATCATGCATGATATGTGCATGATCTGTTAGTTACTGGCTACTTCCCTCAACATGAAGTCTTCAAGATTCATCCATGTTGTCTGATGTGTCAATACTTCATTTCTTCTCATAGTTGAGTAATATTTCATTGTGTGGATATACCACAATTTGTTTATCCATTTATACGTTGGTGGACACTTGGGTTACTTCCAACTTTTGGCAATGGTGAATAATGTTGTGATAAACATTGTTGTACATGTATCTGTTTATGTCCCTGCTTTCAGTTCTTCTGGGTATATTTCTAATAGTGGGATTGTCCAATCATATGGCAATTCTATACTCCACCTGACGTCTTTACCTGGACATTCCCCACTAGCAGTCAAAGATCAGCAAACAAATGAGGAAAACCTCTATGTGAATAAGAGAAACACAAACCAAACAAAAGCAGAAAAACAAGCCCAAGGGAAATTAAGAAAATTCCGGGGGGTGGGGGGTGGGCTGGGAAGTGGATGTGACTCAAGCTGTTGAGTGCATGCTTCCTACATGGGAGGTCCCAGGTTCAGTTCCCGGTGCCTTCTAAAAATAAAAAAACAAAAAACAAGCTAAACAAATGAAAAAAACAACTCAGGGGAGCCGATGTGGCTCAGTGGTTGAGCATCAGCTTTCCACATCCAAGATCAAGATCTCAGGTTCAATCCCTGGGTCTGGTACCTCAAAAAAAAAAAAAAAAAAGACAAAGCAATGAATAGAGGGAGACTTCAAAAAAGTGTAAGGGCCATAACTTGTTCATGGGCTAGTCACTATACAGGCATACCTCAGACATATTGTAGGCTTGATTCCAGAGCACCACAATAAAACCACAAAAAACATGAATTTTTTGTTTTCTAGTGCATATAAAAACCTATGTTTACTCTATACTGTAGTCTTTTAAGTGTGTGTACTGCTTTGAGTCTTTTGTGGACCCCAGAAAATTATGTTCTTAAATTGGTCCATTCCTGTGTGTGTGGGACCCTTTGACTGGATTTAATTCAATTAGGGGGACTTTGATTGGAGTACTTCAGTGAGGCATTACCCAGGGTTGATCTCTGCCTTCTTGCTGGAGTCCTTTCTAAATGGGAGAAACATGCAGAGCCACACAGGGAAAGAGAGCTGTCATTTTACTCTGCCATTTCAGAGAGGACTCTGGGATCTCCTACTGCCGCAGAAAGCCAGAGAAAAGCCAGAGATGGAGCAGCCCAAAGCAGAACTAGCCACAGACCTGGAAGAGAGGGGAGAGACGAGTGGGCTGCCATTTTGCCATTATGCCCTCCCATGTGCCTGATTGCTCAGCTGCAACTTGGTGAGACGGCATCTCTAATGATGCCTTGATGTGGACATTTTCATAGCTTTGACCCTAATAAATTCTCATTATAAAAGCCAATCCATTCCTGGTATTTTGCATTGGCAGCCTCTGGCAAACTAAAACAGTGTGCAATAGCATTATGTCTAAGAAAAAAGCCAAAACAATGTATATGCCTTATTTTAAAACACTTTATTGTTAAAAAATGCTAACCATTATCTGAGCCTTAAGTGAGTTATAATCTTTTTGCTGGTGAAGGGTCTCACCTTGATGTTTGGGGCTACTGACTGATCAGGGAGGTGGTTGCTGAAAGCTGGGGTGGCTGTGGCAATTTCTTAAAAAAAGACAGCAATAAAGTTTGCCATATAGATTGACTATTTCAAGAAAGATTTCTCTGTAGCATGTGATGTTGTTTGACAGCATTTTACCCACAGTAGAACTTCTTTCAAATTTGGAGTCCATCCTCTCATACCCTGCTGTTACTTTATCAACTTAATTTATGGAATATTCTAAATCCTTTGTTGTCCTTTCAACAATGTTCACAACATCTTTATCAGGAGTAGATGCCATCTCAGGAAACCACTTTCTTTGCTCATTCATCAGAAGCAATTCCTCATCCATTCAAGTTTGATCATGAGATTGCAACAATTCAGTCCCATCTTCAGGCTCTACTTCTTATTCTAGTTCTCTTGCTATTTCCACCACATCTGCAGTTACTTCCTCCACTGAGATCTTGAAATTCTCAAACTCATCCATAAGGGTTGGAATCAACTTCTTCCAAATTCTTGTAAATATTATTTTAACCTCCTCCCATGAATCATGAATGTCCTCAATGGCATCTAGAATGGTGAATCCTTTCCAGAAGGTTTCCAATTGACTTTGCTCAGATCCATCAGAAAAATCACTGTCTATCACAGCTATAGCCTTACAAAATGTTTTTCTTAAATAATAAGATTTGAAAATCAAAATGACTCCTTGGCCGATGGGCTGCAAAATGAATACTGTGTTATCAGGCATGAAAACAACAGTCATCTCATTGTACATCTCCATCAGAGCTCTTGGGTGACCAGGTGCATTGTCAACAGGCAATAATATTTTGAAAGGAATCTTTTTTTCTGAGCAGCAGGTCTCCACAGTGGACTTAAAGTATGCAGTAAACCATGTTGTAAACAGATGTGCTGTCACCCAGGCTTTGTTGTTCTTTTATAGAGCCAGGCAGAGTAGATTTAACATAATTCTTAAGGACCCTAGGATTTTCTGGAATGGTAAATGAGCATTGGCTTCAATTTAAAGTCACCAGCTTCATCAGCTCCTAAAAAGAGAGTCAGTCTGTCCTTTGAAGCTTTGAAGCCAGGCATTGGCTTCTCTTCTCTACTTTGAAAATCCTAGAGGGCATCTTCTTCCAATATAAGGTTGTTTTGTCTACATTGAAAGTCTGCTGTTTAGTGAAGCCAGCTTCATCAATGATCTTAGCTAGATCTTCCGGATAACTTGCTGCAGCTTCTACATCAGCACTTGCTCCTTTTCCTTGCACTTTTATGTTATGGAGACTGCTTCTTTCCTTACCCCAACCTCTGCTAGCTTCAGACTTTTCTTCTGCAGCTTCCTCACCTCTCTCAGCCTTCATAGAATTGAAGAGAGTTAGGGCCTTGCTCTGGATTGAGCTTTGGCTTAAGGGACTGTTGTGGCTGCTTTGATCTTCTATCCAGACCATAAAATGTTCTTCATCAGGATGAAGCTGTTTTACTTTCTTGTCATTTGTCTTCACTGGAGTAGCACTTTTAACTTCCTTCAAGAACTTTCCTTTGCATTCACAACTTGATCAATTAGTTGACCCCGGAGGCATAAATAAATCTTAAAAAAAAAAAAAAAAAAAAAAGTGATTACCTAAAGGTTACAGGTGAACATTATTTTCTTCTTTGTACTCTTCTGTATTTTGTCCGTTATTTTTCGAAATTCATGTATAAATTCAGAATACAGTGGGGTTTTTTGTTTTGTTTCTAATGTTTATTACATTTGTTTGAGTAATCCCTTTTCTAGGAAAATATCCTAGAGAAATAATCAGAGTGGACCAGAACAATCATGTAACAGGATTTAAAAAAAAAAATCACAGTGTTATTTAGAATCACAAAAATATTGGAAACAAGCCAGTAATGGACAAGTTGAGATTGGATGAAGAGATTCTATTACAATTATATGTATCCCCAAATAAATCAGCTATTAAAATGACACTTTTTTGAACAGATCACATGTGTAGAGATAGACAATATGATCTCAGTATTGTTTAAAATAACTAGATATAGATATAATCAGGTGAAAAAGACTAAGAGAAACACATCAAACTACTAAAAGTGGTTGTCTTGGGGTGAGGGGTCCCCTTCCTGAGTCTGATTTTTGGGTAGATCTAATATTCTATTCTATTCTATTCTATTCTATTCTATTCTATTCTATTCTA
>JAKSZT010054030.1:2440484-2460351 GCA_026826555.1 Tolypeutes matacus | reverse complement strand
TTCTATTCTATTCTATTCTATTCTATTCTATTCTAATTCTAATTCTAATTCTAATTCTAATTCTATTCTATTCTATTCTATTCTATTCCCAGGCCCTGGTGGCAGCTCATAAGCATTTGCTGAATGAAGGAATGTGTTATAGGAGGTTTTGATTTTCTTCATGCTTTCCTGTCTTTTCCAACATGTCCACAATAAACATGTTTACTTTTATAATCACAATAAATTTACAAAACATCTTTTTTTTTTTAACGAGAAGAAAGAAAAGGGAAATTACGGGAAAACAAAGGGAGAGATGGTACAGAAAAAAAAAAGCTTTCCTTCCCAGAACTGATCCCATGTGCTTCCTCTGCCTCACCTCACGCCCACCCTCCCAATTTGCCAAAGCCCCAAACCCCAGCGGCTGGTCTGATTTCCCTTGTGAGCCACCTGGGGCTGTCGGGGGAAGGTGGTGGTTCCATCTGGCATCCCCAGCTGAGCCAGGGATCCCTGGGCCGGGCTTGGTGGGTTCCACTCGTTATGGGGTTTGGGTCTTGCAGTTTCTAGGCCAAGAAATTATTTCCGTGGGTGCGGATTCTCTCCCAGTCCCAGGATGGGGTGGGGAGAAGGCCCTTCTAGTCAAGAGAGAGTCTCCTGGAGAAAGAAGATGGCAGAGAGAAAGGACGGGGGTGAAATAGAGTTGCACAAAACCCATATAAGGCTGGATCCATATTATCACCCTCTTTTTACAGAAGAGAAAACAGGCTTAGAAAGGAGAAGGTCACGCAAAGTCACGGTGCTCTGTTGCAAACAGACACTCCCCGGGCAGCTGGGAGGTGGGGGCCCCAGGGAAAACCTCTGTCTCCAGGCTGTTTCCCAGAGAGCAGAAGTGGGGGTCCCTTTGAGACGCCAGCTCGGCCGAGGGGCTGGGGGCCACGAGGGGGCGGCAGAGGCCTGCCTGCCCGCGCTAACCCTGTCCCCAGCTGACTGCAGGCTCCGGGCAGCTGTCCTGAGACAAAACCGAACTGGGGATGGCCCAGAATAGCAAGGGGCCGTGGTTCACGTGGGCCACCCCTTCCCAGGGTTTCGAAAGCCCCTAAGTCATCCCTGTCGTTTCATAATCCTGCTTACAGAGCACTTTTTTCCATCTTTATCAAGTAGGTCCGATCTTGGGACAGGAGGAGAAGGGCTCCCGGGACGACGTTTCTGCAAGACAGTGTTGGAACGCTGGTCTGGGCGTGGGGGTCGCAGGGACGAAAAGACAACCAACCAACCAGGTGTTGCCCCCACGGGAGACTGGTGCGGAAATAAATAACCAAGGCACACGGTGTCAAGTGCAATAATAGATTGTATCCTTCATTTGTGCTGGAGCAGGGACCCAGGCTGAGAATTCTGGTCTAGATGTCGAGCAAAGGGGTCTTGGGCTGGAAAACATCAGATGCAAAGAGAACGTTGAGTGTTCTAGAAATCATAAAATTTGCCTCCGGCAGTCCTAGGGTGAGGTGTGGCTGGGATAGCTGTAGCCAGCCTACTCTGGGCTCAGGGAGAGGGTGGGAGAGGTTGCGGAGGGGGCGGAGGTGGTCACGGGGGCCAGCACCAAGGTCAGCAAAGCTAGTGCGGATGTGGCCATGTCCTGCCCACCACCCCTGGGCCAGGCCCCCAGCTGCCACCGTACTTCTTCTCCAAGGGTGGCAGGAGAGCAGGGACCGGCCCACATGCTCCCTTCCCTTTCCTTATGGCTAGTGGGATTCCAGGTTTCCTCCAGCTCCCCCAGGTCCTTCCCCACCCCCTACTCCCAAAAGATTCCAAATGGGTCTGGCTGGAGGAGGTGGCTCCTTGACAACCTGGGACTCACTTTGACCTGTTGACCCCTGGTATAACACAGGAACTGGTAAGCTTTGGCTCCAAGATTGGCCCAGAAAGGAGTAGGGTTGGAAGGTGGCCCCCTGCTACCCAACAGGATCCCAGGACACAGGTGGGCTGTCCCGCGGGCAGCGAGCTGGGCAATGTCAATGGGACACCACTGCTTTGCCAATCTTTAATGTTATTGGGCAGGTTTTTTCCCTGATGGTGGTTTTAGACAGCAGGCCTCAAACTTCTCCCCTGAAGCACAGCCAAGGGCAAAGGAGAGAGGAGGACACCTGGACCTGGCCACAAGCAAAACATTGCTTGACCTTCCCATGCCCGTTCTTCAAAATTCATGTGCATTTAACCTTCTAATTTTTAGTGCGGCCAGGAGAGGTTTACCATAAAAACAATGTTTTAAATGACTTGCTGTTCCATTTAGAGTGACTGGTCTATTTGCTCAGTTCTATTGCAAAAAACACCATGGATTTAAAGATATAAAAAAATTTTTTTTTCTGAGGAGCAAGAAACACGACCACATCAAGCAAGCACATCAATGCATTTGGATTTTAGAAAGGTTAATACATGGAGAAAATGCACGTTTTAGAATTCCAGAAATTCTTGTTCATAAATTTCATCCTCCTGTGAAAAACTTAGAATAAAATAGTCATCTCTCCTGGATGATGTATTCGACTTTGGCTTCATGATCACGTCACACAGGATTGGGGAGCACAGGGTGAGGGCAGGCTTGCTGAGAGCTGGCCCCCTCACAGGTTCTCCCAGGAATTCTTAGAATGCTTTCATGGTTACCCAGAATGCTCAGGGGCTGGAGTCCCAGTTAATCGAGCCATTCTGGTTAAGTGAGAGCCATTGTCAGTGCATTTAAAATTTTACATGTTTGGAGTTAGAAATCTTTCTAAAATATACTCTCATCAACCAGCTTTTAATGAATACTGAATATAGACCTATAGTTCTACCTTATACTGCTGACTGAAGAATATAATGGATTCTTAATCTAACAACGGAAAATTTTATGGAGTTCCTCATGGCTTTTGCAACTGAAACCAGTTTTCTAGAACTGTAAATTAGACAAGTGGATGGGGGGAGGGGGTTGAAAAAGAATATATTCCAAAAGAATATGGGCTTTAGTTTTATGAGACATGAATATGATTAAGCTTTTTTTTTTTTTCTTCATTCACAAGGAGGCCTTAATCATGTCATTTAACCAACCCTTGCTCATTTTTTCATCTTTCTGAACACTGGAGAAGCAACCAAGTTTCTTTTTAGGATTAAATGAGAGAAATGTGACAAAATTTCTTAAAGTAATTCTTCCTTAATTTGTTAAGCTGCCTTTTGTCTGTTATTTTATTTTTTGAAGTTGAAATAAAGTTTACTTAAAAAAAAAAAAGAATATATTCCACTGTTGTGTTGTATTTTCTTGCCAAGCAGTTTGTCGTGCCATCTCGTTTGTTTCTTACAACACTGTCACTATTATTACTGTAGATGTTTTCACTGGACCGTGAAAACTGAGGCTCTGCCTGGTTCAGCACCTTGCCTGGTACCACAAGGCTAGTGAGTGGCAGAACCGACCAGCTGCCAGGCCCCCAGGCCTCCTCCACCCTCTCAGTGCCCCTTCCCTGGTGTGGGAAAAGCCCAGGCAGCTTTGGTGCTGTTCGTTTGTTCTAACATAACCAGATTGCTTTTCTTGTGTCTTTCCCCCTCAAACTGAGAGCCAACCCCCAAAGAGCTCTAAGACATTGAATTGCGAGACCTCTGGGCATTGAGGTTGTGTGCTGTGGGTCTCCGATAAAGGCCTATTTATTTATTTATTTATTTATTTATTTATTTATTTTATTTTATTTTATTTTTTTACCAGGAGGTACCGGGGATCGAACCCCGGTCTCTCCATATGGTAGACGGACGCCGAACCTCTTGAGCCACATCCGTTTCCCATAAAGGCCTATTTAAATACATTCGATCAATAAGTCTTTGCTGGAGTTCCCAACTGTGTGCTCAGCAAGGGGCAAATAAGTAGCCAGGGTGGACTGGGTGCTGCCCTCCTGTTTGCCATCCCCCCCGAGGAACGTGTCTCTGAAAGACGACATCATGCCTGAGCTTGGCTAGGCGGCAGCCTGCCCTTGAGGGTCCCTGGCCAGTAGGGGAGATGGACGGGTAGGATGAGAAGCCATCTGCTAACCCAGCCGCGGAAGGTGGGTGTGGTGAAAGAGCTTTGGGGGCTCAGGGGAGGGAACCAGTGACGCTCCAGCGGGAAGAGGGGTGGGGGCCAGAGTAGGGGTCTAACTGAGGAGTGACATTCGAGCTGCCCTCTAAAGGCTGAAAGGAATTCGCCAGGTGGACATGGGGGCGGGTGGGGCGAGGGCATAGCATGAGCACAACTCCCAGGCTCGGGAGTGCACGGCACATTGAGGATAGAGTGGCGGTGTGGGAGAGACTGCTTCGTCATGTTTCCTTGGTCTCTGGCTTGCCCCCTTGACACCCTCACCCCCACCCCAGGTCTCCTGGCCTAGCCCAGGGCTCCTCTCTCTGCTCCCCTCTGGGCTCAGAGCTTTTGCCACCTCCACACCATGAAGGCTTCCCCTCTTTCCCTCAGCAGCTTCCCCTGCCCCCCACAAACCGCCTTTGAATTTGTTCTTCTGAAGCCTGGCCGTCAGCCTGGCCCCCAGAAGGACACTTGATCCCATCCCATGGCTGGCGGTAGGGTGTAGCCTTCAGAGCAGCTGCAGGGCCAGCGCTGACTGTAGATGGAAAGTTCTAGAGAATTCTGACATGACGTTGCCACAACACCAAGACATGGCGCTGACAGGAATCGATCTGGGGGTGGCCAGGGGTCAAGGGCTGGGTCAGATCGAGGAGCTCGGCTTGGTGGGCGGGTGGGGGTTAGACCTGAGGGGTGGTGCAGGGAGAGGCCATCTGGCTGCCCACATCACGTCTGAGAGAAGCTCTGGAGCAAACGGGCACCTCTCATCCCAGCCCTTATGACTTGAGCCCAGTGGCTCCAGCCTCACAGGGGCCTGCATGTATGTGGCTTCGCCCCCGGGAGGTGGTGGCTCTGGGGCTCTCCTACCCACCCAGCGCCTTCTCTCCTCTCTCTGGCCAGGCCTCCACTCCCAAAGGGCCTCTGAGGCTCCACATGTGGCCTTTTGCTGCTCAGGCCTCCAGGCCCCACTAAGCTGTGCTCAGCCAGGTGAAGAGCTGGGGCTGCCCCACGCACACGCCAGAGGATGAAAGTAGAGTGCCCTGCACCAGCTGACACCCCCGTCCTGGGCCCCAACCCAGGACTTGTCTTCAAGGCACCACCTGTCGCCTGTGAGGGCCGGACAGGGACAGTAGGCTGGCACTAGGGCTCCAAGGGCAGGGGTGGGAGGGGGAAGTCCCAAGAGGCCAGCAAGTTGGCTTTCTTGAGGGGGCCTGGTGGGATAGCATGCGTCTTGTTGCTGCTTCTGCCACCATCGCCCACGCGGGCAAGGTTTGGTCCTGGGGCTGAAGGAGAATGAGTCTGAGGTGGTGGTCAGCGCCTACGCAGGCTGGCTTCAGCTTCCCCGACATCTAAGAGCATTCGGGTCTCAGGGAGCCATAGGGCACAGCCAGATGGTCTCCACTCCAGGCGAGTGTCCAGTTCCAGGAGTCGCGTCAGTCACTGTGGAATCAGGAGATGGAAGCCAGACACTGGGCGTCAGGCCATGGGATGGGCTCTGACGGGGTTGGTGCCCTGCCTGGCTCTTTGCCCCCTCCCCAGGAGCAGGCTGGAGCCCAGGGCTGGACCCAGCAGGAGACTCCTCTGGGTGGGAACAAATCCCCATCTGGTCGAGGCCTTTGGGGTGAGAACATGTTCACAGGAAGGACTGGGGTTGGGCAGGAGCACCCCTGGCTGCCTGCTCCCATTGCCTGCTGCTTTGGAAGAGGCCAGTGGGTTGGAGAGAAGAGAGAAGGGGAAAATGAGGGGGAATTGAGGTTTGGGGAAGAACTAGGTAAGAGGAAGGAAGAGGAGAGGGAGAGGGAAAAGAAAAATACGAGAGGGGAGGGAAGGGGAAGGAAGGGCAGGAGATGCGAGAGGTTGGGCCGCAGGTAACATAGACCCTAAATTAGAGTCGCTCAAACAATTTGGAAGTTTATATGGCTTATAAAACAGCCACAGGTGGTGGTCCAGGGCTAATCTGGGAAACCTGGCACCTTCACCCTTTTTTTTGCTCCATAATTTGTAGGTGTCACTCTCATCCTCATGGCCCAAAATGTACCCCCCGAAACAAACAAACAAACAAAGAAACAAACAAACAAAAACAACCAATACCTGATTTCAAGCAGCAGGGTGGAAAAGATAGAGGGAGAGCACAGCATCCTTCACTCCTTACTTTAGGGCCGAGAGTTGCACACATCATGGCCCCTGACAGCTTCTTGGCCAGAACGTAGCCATCTAGCTGCAAGGGAAGCTGGGAAATGCCATCTTTTCTGAGCATCCATATGTCCAGAATAAAAATCTATTACAATGAGAAGGGAGGAGACAATGGATACTGGGGACTTATATGCCCCAGAGGGGAAGAAAATAAAAAGAAAGGGAAACTGTTAGGAGCAGGGGAGGGAACTGGAAGGAAAGAAAGGAAAGACTCTTTGGAGCAGCTTGCCTCCACTGTTGGACCTGACATTTCACAGGTGTCTGTCATAGATGAGTTCTTTGGGGGTTGAGAGTTCTACCTTTTCCTCAGAGACTGACGGATCTGCTACTGGGTCTCAGACCTGAAGTGGGCTGGGAATACCTTGGTAGGAGTCTCTGGAAAATGATCTGTATGAAAGAAGATGAGGTGTATGATATACTTAGACAAGAAAAGCAGCCCTGGTGTGTACCAGGTGATCATGAAGGTTGTGATACAGGCTGAATCAGATTTCTTCATGATGCGAGGAAGGGACTTGTCCAGGTTTCTTCAAGGTACATGAAGGTATGTGAAACATGTGAGGCTGCCTCATGTATCAGTTGGGTTATTTTGGGCCACAAGTAACAAAAAACCTAGCCAAATGTTCCATGAGAGCATTATTATCTCCCCAAACAAGAAATCCAAAGGTAGGACGTTCCAGGATCTGCTAATTCAACAGCTCCACAGTGCTGGGGCTCTGGTTTCCTTTTGGCTATAAGAAGACAGTCAGACCTCTAAGCGGTTTGTCTTCCTATAGTTGCTTTCCAAGGAAGGAAGCTTTCTCCTCACCTGTGGCATTTTTCTCTGGGAGGAAAACCTTTCCCAGGATCCCTCCATCAGATGCACCTCACCTTGGCCAGGACTGGGTCACATCTATATCCCTAAAGCAATCGCTGGCAGGTGGGATGGGATTGCCAGGTAGGTTCAGACCAGTCATGCTTCATTGCCTGAGGCCCATCTTTGCCAGGGGATTCCTGAACAAAACCAAATTCTGTTTTCAGAGATAAAGGGAGCAATGGCTGTTGGTCTGGCCTAGGACAGACATCAATAATCAATCATGGTGCTCTTTCCCAGTCATTACCAATCAAACCAAGTTGGCACATGAGATTCACCTCGGGGTCTGAATCTCCTTTTATCTCCTTTTAAGATAATGGGAAGTAAGGAAGCCATAACTCAGGGTTCAGTAGCAGCTTTATTTGCCTGATTACGTTGTCCTTGCCTCAGGAGGTGGCTTTCAAACTATGTCCACAGATGCTTTCAAACTTTTTCCTTCCAATGATGGCAGCTCATTTCCCTCCCTTTGGTGCGGGCTGGACTTGGTGACTCACTTCTAATGAATACAAAGTGGTGGAACTGAGGGTGTGTGTTTTGAAACTAGTCATACAAGGCATGGTAACTTTTACCTGGCTCTTTCTCGGATCACTCACTCTGGGAAAAGCTAACCCCCATGCTAAGAGCACCCAAGCAGTCCTCTGAAGAGGTACCCCTAGTGAGGAACTGGGCAAACTGAAGGAGCCATCTTGAAACCAGATCCTTCAGCCCCAGTCAAGTCTTCCGGTGACTGCAACTTTGTTTTTTTTTTTGTTTTTTTTTTTCCCACCTCATTGTTATAATTTCTTCCATTGCTTGAATCACAATATGTCTACAACAGAATACCATTAAGTCCACTCTAGTCCATAGATCTTCCCCCAATCCTGAGGGGACTGGGATGGTGATGTCCACTCCACCTCTAAGTGAGAGAGGGCTTATATCCCATGGATATGGTGGATGGGATTATCCTGCCTGCAGCTGCAGGCTCTCTCCATTCCCTGGGATGGCCATTGTCCATCATCGTCTGCTCACCAGATGACTTGGGTAAGTCCATTGAACTGTAGAGCAGCTTTGGTTTTTAACCTCATGGGAGATCCCAAACTGGGAACCCCTAGCTTGACCCACAGAAAATGTGAGCCAATAAACATTTCTTGTTTTAAACCACCAAGTTTTGGGTTAATTTGTTATGAGTTCAAGGCTGGGATTAGGGGGAGGTAAGTGACATGCCTAAAGCACAAAATTTCAGGAGTCGATGACTCTCAGAGCCATGAAAAAAACAAAAAACAAAACTGACCTTGTACTTGCACAACACTGGGAGTCAGTTCCCCTTAGATTTTATGCCTTAAGCTCCTCACTTGCCTCACCTTGGTCCCAACCCTGTGTGCAGCAGTAGATAAATCTCCACACCCCCTTTTCCTCTGCTGAACATTCTTCAACTTCCACTTGGAGACTGCTGCAGGCCTGAGGAAGGTGACCCCAAGCAGGGAGCCTGAGACCGAACCAGTCAGTATAGTCCATTTCCCTCTGGTCACAGGGATTGGGTCACTTGTGGCATGTGACCTTGTCTTGGCCAATCAGAGTCGATGCCAGGCCTTTTGCTAGGCATGCTGGGACAAGCACGAGAATTTTCCTGAGGCAAGAAAGACTTCTGGCAGCCGTTTGGGGACCTCCAAAAGGGAGCCAGTTCAGGGATAAAGCTGATAGCAGGATAGAAAGAAACCAGGTCCCTGGTGAGATTGTTTAGCTGCTAGATTAATACCTCACCTGAAGCCAGTCTCATCTCTGGACTTTTCAGCCCTGTGAGCTAAGAATTTCTCTTAAAAACATTTAAACCCGTTTGAGTCTGGTGTTCTGTTAACAGGCAAAGGGAAGCACACATGTGACGTTAAACATACAGAAGAGACTCCGCATCGGTTACTCATGAAGATGCTGCCAAGGACCCAGCTGTTTCCCACTGTTGTGGAGTACAGCTCCAGATGTTCTGTTCAAGGGCTCCTGTTCCCACCAGATGTTTAGTCCCTTGTGGATGGTGCGTTAATGTACCCTAGTGTACCCTGCCCCACCCCTCTTCCAGATGGCCATGCCCCACCCACCCGTAGCAGGAGCCATGCTTTGTAGTCTGTAGTACCACCGCCTGCCACTTGTCCTCTTCCTCCATAGCTATTTGGGCCAAGGGCTGGTGGTATCTATCCCAGAGACCCAGTCCGGGGCTGGACCACAACTGATGTGTGGCCTGGCACAAAGAGATGAGCTAGGGCAATCGAGTGTCCATTTGTCTCTCTGAATGAAGTTATCCCGAGGAATGAGACAATTACAGTTGGAGGAATGAAGGGCTAGGGGAGCAGAAATAAGGAGCAGGTGAGGGCGACAAGGAAAGAAGAACAATTCTAGAGCCTAGAGAAGGAATAAGTTCATCGGTAGTGAGAAGAGGATGGAGTTGATTACCAGACTCACTGAGAGAGGGAGTTAGCCATTTCCCAATGGAAAGAGATGGTGCACAAGTGGTCAGGATAGGCTAGGTTCTAATGGGGGAACAAACAACCTCCAACTTTCTGTGATGTAACCCAACAAGAATTTATTCTCGATCACATGCCACCTGTGCATCACAGGTCAGCAGGGGAGGCTCTGCCCCCTGTAGCATGTGAAAACTCAGCCTATCAGAGGTTCCACCATGACACCTGTTTCTTGCAGGGGCAGGGGAGGGAGATTCGGTTCCTCACACATTGGCTTTTTTATTTTATTTTATTTTATTTTATTTGTTTATTCCCCCACCCCCATTGTTTGTGGTCACTATCTGCTCTCTGTGTCCATTTGCTATGTGCTGTCTGTGTCTGCTCATCTTCTCTTTAGGAGGGACCAGGAACCAAACTTGGGACCTTCCATGTGGGAGAGAGGTGCTCAATCACTTGAATCACCTCAGCTCCCTGGTTTGTCGTGTCTCTCATTGCCTTTCCTCTTTGTTTTTTTGTTGCATCATCTTGCTGCGCCAGATTGCTGCTTCTGCCAGTTGCGACAGCTTGCCTTTTCCAGGAGGCAACTGGGAACTGAACCCGGAACCTCCCATGTGGTAGGCGGGAACCCATCACTTGAGCCCCACACATTGGCTTTTAAGACTTCTGTCTGGAAGTGACACATGTCCCTTCTGCTTGCAATTCATTGGCAAGAACAAGTCTCATGGCTGTGCCTCACTGAAAAGATAGAGGAGTCATGCAATCCCATCATGTGCATAGAAGGATGAGAAACAGGAATCTTTGTGACCAGCCTTAATGATTGCACAAGGGGAGGAGCTGGTCACTTGCGCTGCCGCAGATACCCTCAGTTCCTGATTCTACAAGGCTCTGCCAGCCTGCCAGCCTGGTTTATCTCCCGCCTGCCCCCCAATACATGTGCTGGAGTTAGTATGGGGGAGACTCCATTTCTTGCAGCTTAAAATAAAATAAATAAGGGACTACTTATTTCTTTTGAATGCTTCTTTCCCAAATGGGGACTCCCTCCCTCAGAAGGCCTGATGCTAGCATGAATCTCCTCTGTGTCTGTTTTATAGCAACATGGAGATTTATGGGTCCTCTTGCCTTGTGATTCATGGTGGCTTGAGTCATGTATCTTAATCTGTTCCTCTGTGTGTGAACTCATTGTAAATAGCTATGGTTAAGGTGTGACCCAACTCAATTAGGATGGGTCTTAATCCTATTACTGGAGGTCTTATAGGGAAGGCCACAGAGAGAGAAGCCACGGGGAGCAGCCAGAAGCTGGAAATCAGTGGAATCTGGAAGAGTAATGAAAAGGGGCTGCCATATGCATTGTCGTGTGACAGAAAAGCCAAGGACCAAGGATCATTGGCAACCAGTTCCAGAATGCCACAGTCTCTGGGGAGAAAGCATCACTTTGCTGATGCCTTGATTTTGGATTTCTCTTGGCCTCAAAACCATGAGCCAGTAAATTCCTGTTGTTAAGCCAACCCCATTATATGGTATTTGCTTTAGCAGCCAGAAACTAATAGAGGAATATCAGAGGAGACTGCTGTAAACTCTATTTGCACACAAATAAAGTTTGTGTAGGTTTTCCTGGCAAGTAATGATAAAGACCTATAAAGTTTTCAAGTGTTTACTGTTTGCCAAGAACTGTGCTAAGAACTTTGCCTGAGTTATCTAATTTAAAATACTTTCACCCTCACTTTGGAGATGAAGAAACTGTGGCATAGTGGGGTAAGCGACTCTCTGATTTTAATATCTGCACTCCTCACATTGCTATCTACCAGGAGTGGTGGTGAGGAGGGCTTTGGGGCTGAGGGTAATACGTGGGGAGGGGGGAAGGGAAGAGGATGCATTGGGTGTGGAGGGAGCATATCTCCAAAGAAGAGACAGCTTGGGGTCTGAGAAAAACACACTTAATGTCCTTGGTCCCAGACTCAAGTTCTTCTTGAAAATGAAGAAACTGAAAGAAAATAAGCTGCCTTTGACTTTGACTTATGCCCAATTTATGGTCTCTATGCACCTTATCCCACATAAGCGAACCAGGTTTCTTGAGGGAACTGGCTGTTTCCATGTCTGGAGCAGCAAATACACCAGAAGAGCCTGGAGCATCTTCTACCAGAAAGCAGGAAAGCTATTAAACACCACTGGAGTCATGTCAAAAGGATGCAAATGCCAACTCAAAGGAGTCCCCGCTGGACAAATAAGATAATTCGGCCATTAAAAATGAAATAAAACAAAATCCCCCCCCCCCAAAAAAAAATCCCTGGAATGAATGAAAATGCATCAAATATTTAAAAAACCCATGAGCTCAAAATGATATTTAAAAAAATATTTTTGAAGGATGCTGTTTTAGTTTCATAGTCTGCTTAAAGCAAATGGTTTGGCACGCACAAGAGGAATTTATTAACTAACAGTTTTGAGGTCAAGAAAATGCCCAAATCAAGGCACCATCAAGGTGATGCTTTCTTCCTGAAGACCATCTGCCAGCGATCCTTGGCTCCTCTGCCACATGGCAAGGCACATGGCAGCTTCTGCTGGTCCCTCCCTTCTCTTCTAGGTTTCATTGCCTTCAACTTCTTGCTTCTGTGGTTTTCTCTCTATCTGTTTTCATTCCATTTATAAAGGACTCCAGTGAGTGGATTAGGACCCAACCTGATTGAGGAGGGACATACCTTAATTGAAGTAGCCTCATCAAAAGGTCCTGCTTATAATGGGTTCACACCCACAGGAATGGATTAAATTTAAGAAAATATTTTCTGGGGTATATATAGCTTTAAACCATCACAGATGTTTAGAGAACTAACAGATTACTCTGAGAATTGATAAATAAAGGGAAAGCTTTTTTTTTTCTTCCCCCTTTTAAAAAGACTTTTGAGGACTCAGTGATGTAGAATATTTGAGGGTTAGTCAGTATGCCTAAAATGCTCTCTCTGGCTTTCTCCAGACCTGAATTTCCACCATTAAAGATTAATTTCTTTGGGTTAAGAAATATCCTGTGAGTCAAAGACAAAATACCCTTTTGGAAAGGTTTGTTGGCTGCTTTCCTCACTATTGTGGGGAGTCCTTTGGTTCTTAGGGTCTAGAAAGATAGAGGTAGTGCTGGAGAAGAGAGGTTGGGAGAACCAATGAACTTGGCAGCATTGTCAAGGCAATGATTCATCACCTTCCACGTGCACGAGAATCCACAGTGCAGCTCCTCCTCAGCAGCCCAATCAGATGTGGTCAGTCCAGGTCAAAAGAATGGCAGACAGGTGCATTTTGTTACACACCCCAGGGGATTTGGACACAGGTCTCCTCCCACCATCCCCTGGGGGACTCTGGACAAGAACTACCGGATCTTCCCAAATGGCCGTGTGACTGCCCCAGCAGCCCTGGGACGGCACAGATGAACATTTATGGCCACTGTATAAACTTTACCCTGAGCCCCTCACCCTGGGACCTCTTCAGCACCCCTGGATCCCACCAAGATTACTGGTGGGGGGAAGCTGGCTCCATGGCGAAGGGGTCCCGCCATTGGAGTCCCAGAATGAGCTCTGAGCTGTCTGCTCTCGCTCTTTCTTGCCGCTTCCCACGCAGGTGGGAGCCCACTCACTCCTGGCTCCTGGAGCTTGGTAACCCTTCTTGGGCTCTGTTGGACTGGGAACCCCCGCCTCTCAGCCCAGTTCCCAAAGTGGCCACTGTGCTGGGGTCCTCCACCCCCGGGCTACAGGTTTTTGCTGCCCTCCTGATGCGCTCTGTGGCTCAGAGTCCTGGGGCTGGTCTGGCCCCACCTGGGGGGTCTGTTAACCACCCTCTCTGTCCTCTTTCCCGGGGACAGAGGAGCCCCCACCCTACCACTTCACCTAGACCTCATCATCCCCTGGGTCCCTCCCTCATCCCTCCCTGCTGAGCTGAGCACCTGATATCCATCCTTTCTGAACTTTGGACATCCGTCCCCACCTGTCCAGCTTGTGACCGCTGGGCCCTGGTCGAGCTGCCCTGCCCTGACACCCGGCCTTTGCCTGACCCCATGGGGCAGGCCGGGACGCCAGCCTCGGCTCTCCCCGGCTGGCCCGTCCCACCGCTGCCTGACCCTGGGCTGTGACATTGTGCCACTGAATGCTTCTCAGTTTGAGAAGGCAAACCCAGGGCTGCGCACCCACCACCACTAACCACCACAGTTCCTCTCCCCCACCCCGACGCCTCACACACCTCCGTTAAAATCCGGCTGACCGGGTTTATTTTCCTTCTCATTTCCCCTTTAGCACAAACACTGTTTCTGTAACCCCAACCCCCATACCCCTTTCAGAGCAGTGCCCACGCCCCTCCCATCTCCCCTCGCAGCTGTGAATGAGAGCACAGTCAGCCTTTGAGCAGGACGCCTGAATGAATTGATCGCAGCCTCAGAGCCAGTGGGAAAGGAGGGGCTGCGAGCATATGTGTTTTTGCTCTTTAAAAACTCTTTGCACACCCCAGAGCTTATTTAGGACTTCTTTTTTACCCGTATGTCTTGGAGCAAACGCCTCCTCCCCCCACCCCACCCCGGGCCCCCTCCGCTTAAAATTTATTTTATTTATATTTTTGTTCCGTGCGTTTTGTTTTCTGTTTGCTACAGGGAGTCTCAATCAGGGCCTCAGAAAAACAAGCCCGAGCTGCCAACTGGAAATGTTTGCTCTGGGGGCGAGTTTGGAGGCTGGCGTCAGGCAGGGCAAGATCTGTGCCAGTGGAATGTGATTTGGGAAGGAAGCTGCAGGTCACTCAATCGCTGGCAGCCTGCCTGGGAGCAACTGGATGCTTTCTGGGCTGTGTGTTTGTGTGTGGAGGACTTTTTTCCCTTGTGCAAACAGAGTCCCGGAGACGTGGAGACAGAAGCGTTACAAACGAACTAGACGAGGGGGTTGGAAAAATCAGGGGGGACTGGGGGGATGAGGTGGGTGGAGGTGGGGGAAGGGGCCAGGATCTGTGCATCTGTTTTATTCAGCACCCACTGGATTCTCTGCCCAGTTTCGGGGGCCCGTGGGAGTGAGGGGGGCTATGGGCCATCCTGTCCTCTCCCCCCACCCCTGTGACTCATGGGCTCTTTGGAGAAGCAAGACTCCCAGTACAAAACTCAGGCAGGCCAGGCAGGGTGGGGTAGCCTGAATGTCCCCCTGGAGCAGGAGGTGTGAATGGGCTGAATGTGTTCAGGGAAGGCTTCTTGGAGGACGTGTGGCAAGGCCCAAGGCCCTGAAGCCTATGTGGTTTTAGATTGAAAGATAAGGAGACATGTTCAAGGGACTGTTTGTAGCTGCCCTGTGCCAAACCCCGGGCCAGGTCCTCGAACCCTTACAACCACATGAGGGGTGGTGATCTTTTCATCCCCACTTGGCTCCCCTAGGACACCAAGACCCAGAGAGATTAGGGAACTCAGCCTAGCTACCAGCTGGTAAGGCGAGCTGGGCTTCAACTCAGGACCCAGCCCTCTCCACTACCAATGAGGGTCACTTTTGCACTTAGCCAAGAGCCCTGGAGGGGAGTGGGTGTAGCTCTGTGGTTGAGCACCTGCTTCACACATATGAGCCTATGTTCAATCCCAGTTACCTCCTTAGGAAAAAAAAAAAAAGAGCCCTGGGGGTGAGGCCCTGTTGGTTTTTATTTATTTATTTATTTATTTCTCCCCTCCACCCCTCATTGTTTGCGGTCACTGTCTGTTCTCTGTGTCTGTTCATTGTGTGCTCCCTGTGTCTCTGTATCTGCTTGTCCTCTTTTTAGGAGGCACTGGGAACCGAACTTGGAACTTCCCATGTGGGAGGGAGGCAACCAATCAATCACCTGAGCCACCTCCACTCCCTGCTTGTTGTGTGTCTCATTGTGTTTCCTCGTTGTGTCACCTCGTTGCATCATCTTGCTGCATTAGCTTGCTGCACCAGCCTATCACATCAGCTTGTTGTCTTGCTGTCTTCTTTAGGAGGCACTGGCAACAACTGAACCTGGGATCTCCCATATGGTAGGCAGGCACCCATATGACTTGAGCCATATCCACTTCCCTGGTTTTTTTTTTTTTGTTTTGCTTTCCCCTGGAAAGAAAACTGTTAGAATCAACGTAGGGATGTGGGGACCTAAGATACCGGGCCAGGCTCCGTAGGGGGCAATGTGAAAAGTGCTGGGAGACCCGAGCGACATCCTGTGCACTTCACTGTTCCCCGGCTTGGGGCGTGGCAGAGTTCACACCAAGCCAAGCCTCTCCCTCAGCCTGGCCCTCCTTACCCTTGGCCCCACTCCCCGACATGCTGCCTCTTCACGCCAAGGCCTTTCCCACCCTGTCCTTCGCTCTGAGGCTCCTCAGAAGTTATTTGTGCTATTCTGAGCTGGGCAGGAGACCCAGAGCTGCCACCACTCCCACCTGATGTAAAAATGAGTCCTTACCCTTGTAAGAACTCCGTCTCTTCAGTTCTCACAGCATCTGTGCTGTCTCACGTGGAAGGAGAGGCTCTAAGATGGGGAAAGTGGGAGCAGGTATGGCAGGGGCGTGGAGGGCTCTGAGAAGTTCAGCCCCCCTGGGTATTCTCAGCCAGAGAAAGCCAGGCCTGTCACAAGCTCCCAGAGGGGAAGGAAAGCAGCCAGGCTTGGCAGGTGGGAGAGAGTGTGGTGGCGGTGGGGGGTGGCCTCACGGTCAGGATGGGTTAGACCAGCTTGACCCAGCTCAGGAAGAAATCAGATGGACAGTAACCCGCCTGTCTCAGTTTGCCTGAGCTGCTATGACAAACACCGCAAACGGCTTTGGCTTCAACGACAAGAATGTATGGGCTCACGGTTTCAGAGGCAGAAGTCTAAATCAAGGCCTGCTGGTGAGAGCACCCTTTCTCCTGGGGTTAAGGTTGGGGTTCCTTGGCTTTCCTATCACAGGCAGGCGGGTTCTCCTTTCTCCCCACCTTTCCGGTTTTCTCTGACTTCTGGATTCTGATTTCTTCTCTTTATAAGGCCTCCACAGTAATCCCACCACACCTTCACTAAAAATCACACCTTCAAGAGGTCCTATGTACACAGGGACGTGGATTCAGATGAAGAACAGGTGGAAAGCGGGGTACACAAGTCAACCTCCCACACGGTCTGGTTAGAACCACTCTGTTGACCAACTGGAGATGTTATCGTCCTGAGCCCAAATTGTTGCTTTGTCTCACTCACTGATTCTTTTTGACAGAACTGACCCCTCGTGTTGGATAGACACGGGCCTGGCCCTGTCAGACCAACTGCCTTGGTTGAACTGACCAGTTCCATGAGACAAATGGTTTCACCCGTCCTTTCCCCAGAACAGGCACTGGCTGAATCAGTTGTTTTGGCTTCTCAGAGACAATTTATGGATCAGAGACATTTAGGTCAGCTGCCATTTGCCAACAGCTGGCAATGCCTACAAATAGGCTTTGGGCCTCAGTCTCCCCCATCCATAAAATAGGAGGGTTGGACTATTCGAGGAGTGGTAAACACCTGGTGTGGACAGTGCCACTCCTGCTTCCACCCATGGCAGACATTGCTAATCGATGACCGTACTGTTCCCACGGCAACCCAGAGGCAGCCACAGAATCCTTTTCAACGCGGGGCAGCCCCTACCAATCAATTAGATTTGGCACGCATGATGAAAAGCATTTGTCCCCCAGGCACCAGCCGGTCTCCAAGCCTCCCTCCAGCTGCGCCAAGCTAGGATCCCACGTGATGAGGCATCTAGAGGACTCCGGCTGGAGACCACCAGATCTGCAGCTGTCCCCGGGGCTTCCCAGGTCTGTGGAGCAGCCTTTGAGCTGGGCCGTGGCTGCGCTGCTGCTTTATTAATTTTCCTCGCTGCTAATAAATGTGCATGGCGTCAGCTCCGTTCTGCCCCCTCATGTGCTCCGGCTGCCGCCACCAGCAGGGACTTTTTCAGGGAGCTGTAAAAATAGTTTTCTTGAGGAGCCTGCATAGAACAGCAGCCAAGCCTTTTTTTTTTTTTTTTTTTGGTTTCTTTTTTAAGAGAATGGGGGAGATGGGTAGGGAATACTTCACAATGAAGGGATGCGTTCCTTGGGGAAATTTAAAATTGTTTTCCTTAAAAAAAAAAAAAAAAGCAGCAGCAGAAGGAGCTATGGTACTGTGGTTTCACATGTAGCCACAGAGCCTGTCTGAGTGGATGGGTTACCGCTCTCAGGGGATCCCAGGCTTACGAGCCTTGTTAGGCTGTTGACAACCGGGGCTTGAGAACAAAGTCCTCACGGAGAGCTGCTTGCTCGCAGCCCGTCCTACAGAGACAAGGCATGCAGGAGAGCTTTTTTTTTTTTTTTTTTTTTTTTTTCCCAGTGAGAGAATGTTTCACATTTTCCCCCTGGGGGGCTTTGGGTTTTGGAGAGGCTTAAGAAAATTCTAGAATGCTAGGGAACAGAGGAGCTTACGAGATGTGAGTTCCACCTCCTTCTCCCTCTTGCCCATTTTATAGATGATTAAGCCGAGGCTTGTAAGGGGTGGGGAATGGGGAGGCAGGCATCCAAGCGCTCCCAGATGGTTCTAGGAAGAGAAAGCAGCTTTTTCTTTCCTTTTTTTTTTTTTTTAAGCAGTTTTATCGAGATATATTCACATACCATATGATCTATCCAAAGTGTATAATCAATGGCTTTTAGTATAATCACAATGTTGTGCATTCATCACCACAAAAACTTTTAGAACAATTTCATTACTCCATAAAGAAAAATTTCACACCCCTTAGCAGTCACCTCTCAATCCCTCTATCCTTCCCCAGACCTACACAACTACTAATCTAATTCCATCTTTATAAATTGATTTATATTTACAGTTTATATAAATGGAATCATACAATATGTAGTAGTTTGTGTCTGGATTCTTTCACTTAGCATAATGTGTTTATTTATTTTTTTTGCCTGATAGTAATATCTTGTAACATTAACATACATAACATTTCTTCAGTTTCAAAGAAAAACAGTCTTATATATGTAATATTACCCATATTGATATTTCACATGAGGTTTTACTATGCTATACAGTCCCATGTTACGTTTTTAGCTTTCCTTTTACTAATATACGTGGCTTTAGACTCTCCCTTTCAACCACTATCATACCATATAACAGCACTGCTGGTTACAAACATTATGTTGTGCTTTCACCTTTTGTATTCATTTCCAAAGATTAACACACAAATTTTTTTTTAAAGATTTATTTTATTTATTCCCCGCCCCCGCCCGCCCGTTGTTTGCGCTCGCTGTCTGTTCTTTGTGTCAGTTCGTTATGTGCTCTCTGTGTCTGTTTGTCTTCTTCTTTAGAAAACACCAGGAACCAAACTTAGAACCTCCCAAATGGGAGGTAGGCCCCCAATTGCCTGAGCCACATCTGCTCCCTGCTTGGTGTGTCTCTCGTTGTCTCTCCTCATTGTGCCAGCCTGTCGCATCAGCTTACTGTCTTGCTTGTCTTCTTTAGGAGGCACCAGGAATTGAACCCTGGGCCTCCCATGTAGTAGGTGGGCGCCCAACTGCTTGAGCCATATCTGCTCCTTTTGACCAATTCTGCAATAGTTCACCCTCAGCTGAGAAAGCAGCTCTTGACTCCCAGAGCCACGAGGGAGAGTTGAAAGGAAAAGGAGAGAGACCTTCTCCAACCTGAGGAACGCACACCCCTGTCCTGAAATGAAGCACATCGTCACAGGGCCCCAGCATTTTAATTATACCCTTATGCTTCTCATTCTTCTATAACTATAGAACCAAAACAAAGTAATCAAATTAAAAAGCAGCAAAACTACAAAGATGCTAAACTCCGCGTTAAGAACATTAAGTTCCTAGGAATGGGTGATACTGTTTTGCTGAAACAGAACCCCATGGGGGAGAGCAGTGGACCGTGAGCCGTCCTCCCTGCATCCCCCACAGCTTCCCCAGCAGAGGACCCTTAGAGAGCAAGCTGAGAGCGACTCTTGACAGCCCCTGCACCCACTTGGGGAGTCATTTGCCCAGCGTGGCCTGGCTTGCAGTTTGTCCCCCTTGGGCAGCACTCCCTGATGCTGAAACCCTCCCCTTGCTTCTTTATTTTTTTTATTTTTTTAAATTATATTTAATATTTCCCCTTGCTTTTTAGCAGGTCCTGAATGGCCAGGACAGTGCCTTCTACTGTCCCCTTTCCCCTCCCCCCACTTCCTCTCCTGCCTGCCAAAGGGAAGATACCTGGCTGGGCCTCACCCCCTCCCCAGGTGCTGTTCTTTTTTTTTTTTTTTTTTTTTTAAAATTTATTTTTAAATTTAATAATTGAAAATATAAAAAATTAAAAACAAAAAAATAAACACAGATAAAAAAAAAAAAATTTTTCAATTAAATGTAATGGATACATATAAATTTTTTTTTTTTTTGATCA
>JAKSZT010054030.1:2220249-2437399 GCA_026826555.1 Tolypeutes matacus | reverse complement strand
TTTTTTTTTTTTTTTTTTTAACTTTATTTGTACATTTAATAATTGAAGATATAAACAATTAAAAACCAAAAAGTAAACACAGATGAATAAATACATACATTTCTCAATTAAATGTAATGGATACATATAATTTTTTTTTTTTTTTGATCAAACAATATGTTACACAATATACTTGGTTCATAGTAATGCATTCATACAGTAATTGTTTTGTGTCTGGTTTGCTTCACTCAACATAATGTCCTCCAGGTTCATCCATGTTGCCATATGCAACATTTCTTCTTACAGCTGTATAATATTCCATCGTATGAATAGACCACAGTTTGTTTATCCATTCATCTGTTGATGGACACCTGGGTTGTTTCCAAATTTTGGCAATGGTGAATAATATGGCTATGAACATCGGTGTGCAGATGTCTGCTCTCAGTTCTTCTATATATATATCCAGTAGTGGTATTGCTGTGTCACGTGGCAAGTCTATATTCAACTTCTTTAGGAACTGCCATACAGTTCTCCATAGTGGTGTACCATTCTGCATTCCCACCAACAGTGAAGAAGTATTCCTATCTTTCCACATCCTCTCCAACACTTGTAGTTCTCTGTCTTTTTAATAGTGACCATTCTGATAGGTATGAAATGATATCTCATTGTAGTTTTGATTTGCATTTCCCTAATCATGAGTGATGTTGAGCATTTCTTCATGTGTTTTTTTGCCATTTGTATTTCTTCTTCGGAGAAATGTCTATTCAAGTCTTTGGCCCATTTTTTAATTGGGTCATTTGTCTTTTTATTGTTGATTTGTAACATCTCTTTATATATCCTGGATATTAAACCCTTATCAGATACGTGATTTCCAAATATTTTTTTCCCATTGAGTTGGCTGCCTTTTCACCCTTCTGACAAAGTCCTGTGAGGTGCAAAAGTGTTTAATTTTGAAGAGGTCCCATTTATCTACTTTTTCTTTTGTTGCACGTACTTTGGGTGTAAGGTCCAAGAAACCACCACCTACTACAAGGTCTTGAAGAGGTTTCCCTACATTTTCTTCTAGTAGTTTTATGGTCCTGGTTTTTATATTTATAGATCTTTCTTCCATTTTGAGTTGATTCTTGTATAGGGGGTGAGATAGGGGTCCTCTTTCATTCTATGGTAATAGATATCCAGTTCTCCCAATACCATTTGTTGAAGAGACTATTTTTTCCCATCAGCGTGGGCTTGGTAGGTTTGTCAAAAACCAGTTGACTGTATAGGTGAGGGTATACTTCTGGGTTCTCAATTCTATTCCACTGATCGCTGTGTCTATCTTTATGCCAGTACCATGCTGTTTTGACCACTGTAGCTTTGTAATATGTTTCAAGGTCAGGCAGTGAAATTCTTCCCACATTGCTCTTCTTTTTTAGGATGCTTTTGGCTATTTGGGTGCCCTTACCCTTCCAGATGAATTTGGTAATTGCCTTCTCTAATTCTGTAAAGTAAGCTGTTGGGATTTTGACTGGTATTGCATTGAATCTATAAATCAGTTTGGGCAAGATTGACATCTTCACGACATTTATTCTTCCAATCCATGAACATGGAATGTCTTTCCATTTGTTTAGGTCTTTCTTAATTTCTTTTGGCATTGTTTTGTAGTTTTCTGCATAAAGGTCCTGTACTTCTTTGGTTAAATTAACTCCTAGGTATTTGAGTCTTTTTGTTGTTCTTGAAAATGGAATTTTCCTCTTGATTTCATCCTCAAGATTGTTCAGTAATAGTGTACAAAAACATTACCGATTTTTGGGTGTTGATCTTGTATCCTGCCACTTTGCTGAACTCATTTATTAGTTCAAGTAGCTTTGTTGTAGATACTTCAGGATTTTCTAAGTACAGGATCATGTCATCCGCAAGCAGTGAGAGTTTTACTTCCTCTTTTCCTATTTGGACGCCTTTAATTTTTTTGTCTTGTCTAATTGCCCTAGCTAGAACTTCTAGTACAATGTTGAATAACAATGGTGACAGTGGGCATCCTTGTCTTGTTCCCTATCTTAGGGGGAAAGTTTTCAACCTTTCCCCATTGAGTATGATGTTGGCTGTGGGTTTTTCATATATGCCTTTTATCATATTGAGGAATTTTCCTTTTATTCCTATCTTTTGAAGTATTTTTATCAAAAAAGGATGTTGGATTTTTTCAAATGCCTTTTCTGCATCTATTGAGATGATCATGTGTTTTTTTTCCTTCAAATTGTTAATATGATGTATTACATTGATTGATTTTCTTATGTTGAACCAGCCTTGCATACCAGGAATAAATCCCACTTGGTCGTGATGTATAAGTCTGTTGATATGCTGTTGGATTCTATTTGCAAGTATTTTGTTGAGAATTGTTGCATCTATGTTCATGAGAGAGATTGGTCTGTAATATTCTTTTCTTGTGGAAACTTTATCTGGCTTTGGTATTAGGGTGATGTTGGCTTCATAAAATGTATTGGGTAATTTTTCCCTCCTCTTCAATTTTTTGGAAGAGTTTAAACAGGATTGGTGTTAATTCTTTTAGAAATGCTTGGTAGAATTCACCTGTGAAGCCACCTGGTCCTGGACTTTTCTTTGCTGGGAGATTTTTGATGACGGATTCAATCTCCTTAATTGTGATTGGTTTGTTAAGTTCTTGTATTTCTTGTAGCGTAAGTGTAGGTTGGTTATGCCTTTCTAGAAGTTTGTTGATTTCATCCTGGTTGTCTAGTTTGTTGGCATATAGTTTCTCATAATATCCTCTTATGATTCTTTTTATTTCTGTGAGGTCATTTGTAATTTCCCCCCTTTCATTTCTGATTGTATTTATTTGCATCTTCTCTCTTTTTTCTTTGTTAGTTTAGCGAGGGGTTTGTCAGTTTTATTGTTCTTCTCAAAGAACCAGCTTTTGGTTTTGATTTTCTCTATTGCTTTTCTGTTCTCATTTTCATTTATTTCTGCTCTAATCTTTATTATTTCTTTCCTTCTTTTTGCTTTGGGATTGGTTTGCTGTTCTTTTTCTAGTTTCTCAAGTTGTTCAGTTAAATCTTTGAGTTTAGCTCTTTCTTGTTTTTTAATATAGGCATTTAGGGCTATGAATTTCCCTCTCAAGACTGCCTTTGCTGTATCCCATAAGTTTTGATATATTGTGTTCTCATTTTCATTTTTTTCAATATATTTACTGATTTCACTTGCAATTTCTTCTTTGACCCACCGAATATTTAGGAGTGTGTTGTTCAGTATCCACACATTTGCAAATTTACTTTTTTCCTGTCTGTTATTGATTTCTAGTTTCGTTCCATTATGGTCTGAGAAGGTGCTTTGTATAATTTCAATCTTTTTATATTTATTGAGAGCTGTATTGTGACCTAACATGTGGTCTATCCTGGAGAAAGATCCATGGGCCCTTGAGAAGAATGTATAACCCGCTGAGTTTGGATGCAGTGTTCTGTATATGTCTGTTAGGTCTAACTTGTTTATCATATTGTTCAAGTTCTCTGTTTCCTTGTTGATCTTCTGTCTAGTTGTTATATCTAATGATGTGAGAGTAGTGTTGAAGTCTCCAACGATTATTGTAGAAATATCTATTTCTCCCTTCAGTTTTGCCAGTTTGTCTCATATATTTTGAGGCACCCTGGTTAGGTGCGTAGATATTTATGACTGTTATATCTTCCTGGCAGATCGGCCCTTTTATTAATATAGAATGGCCTTCCGTATCTCTTATCACTTTTTTGCATTTGAAGTCTGTTTTGCCTGATATTAGTATAGCTACCCCTGCTCTTTTCTGTTTACTATTTGCGTGGAGTATCTGTTTCCAACCTTTTACTTTCAGCCGGTTTGTATCCCTGGGTCTAAGGTGAGTTTCTTGTAAGCAGCATATGGATGGTTCATATTTTTTAATCCATTCTGTCAGCCTGTATCTTTTGATTGGGGAATTTAATCCATTCACATTCAATGATATTACTGAAAGTGCACTATTTATTTCCTCCATTTTATTCTTTGGTTTTCATATGTCATCTTATTTTTGTCTCTCTTTTTACTCTTTTGGTTATCCTTTCTGCTTTTCTTTCTTCTATACTCTCCTCCAAGCCTCTCTCTCCTGTCTTTTTCTTTCAGGTTCTAAGGCTTCCTTTAATATTTCCTGCAAAGGTGGATTCTTTTTTGCAAACTCTCTTAGTTTCTGTTTGTTTGTGAATACTTTATACTCACCTTCATATTTGAAGGACAGTTTTGCTGGATAAAGAATTCTCGGCTGGCAGTGTTTCTCTTTCAGTTTCCTAATTGTACCACTGTCTTCTTGCCTCCATGGTTTCTGAAGAGAAATCTGCACAAAGTCTTACAGGACGTCCTTTGTACGTGATCGTTTGCTTCTCTCTTGCTGCTCTGAGAATTTTCTCTTTATCTTTTACATTTGACATTCTGAATAGTATGTGTCGTGGCGTAGGTCTATTTGGATATATTCTCATTGGGGTATGGTGTGCTTCTTGGACATGTAAGTTCATTTCTTTCATGAGTGTTGGGAAATTTTCAGCTATTATTTCCTCAAATACTCTTTCTGCCCCTTTTCCTTTCTCTTCCCCTTCTGGAACTCCCATGACATGTATGTTCTTGCGTTTTTTTGTTGTCATTCAACTCTCTGAGCCCCTGCTCTATTTTTTCCATTCTTTTCTCTCTCTTCTTTTCTCTCTTCAATTTTAGCTGCTCTGTATTCAGTATCACTTATTCTTTCTTCTCTCATTTTCGAGTCTGCTGTTGTATGCCTCAAATGTGTTTTTTTTTTTTTTTAAGATTTTATTTATTTATTTATTTATCCCCCCTTGCTGCTTGTGCTCGCCGTGTCCATCTGCTGCGCATTTTTCTGTGTCTACTTGTCTCCCCCTGTTGCGTCATCTCGCTGCGCCAGCCCACCACGCCGCACGGGCTGGCTTGCCTTCACCAGGAGGCCCCGGGAACCGAACCCGGGGCCTCCCATATGGTAAACGGGAGCCCCATCAATTGAGCCACATCCACTTCCCTCAAATGTGTTTTTTTTTTTTTTAAAGATTTCACTTATTTATTCATTTATCCCCCCCCTGCTGCCTGCGCTCGCCGGGTCAGCCAACCACGCCGTGCGGGCGGGCCCACCCCCACCAGGAGGCCCCGGGAACCAAACCCGGGCCCCCCCACATGGTAAACGGGAGCCCCACTGATTGAGCCACAGCCGCCTCCCCCTCAAATGTGTTTTTGACTTCACTTATTGTGTCTTTCATTCCCATGAACTCTGTTACTTTTCTGTTCAGGATTTCAAATTCTTCTTTGCGTTCGCTCAATGTCTTCTTCATGTCATTTATCTCTTTAACTATATTCTCTTTCATCTGATTAATGTGATTTTGGAAATTGTGCTCATCTCACTGATTAGTTCTTTCAAATTCTGCATCTCTTCTGGGACTTTGATGTATTCCTTTTCTTGGGCCATGTCTTCTATTTTCTTAGTATGGCTCATAATTTTTTGCTGGTGTTTAGGCATCTGGTTAGGTTGTATTTTACTTAGATGCTCTATCTCTTTCTCTTTTATAGGGTTTAAGTGGCAGGAGGCTGTGAATTACTACAGCTCTTTGATTTTTGGTTCAACCTTGATTGTTAGGATTGTCCTGCAATCTGCTGGTTGCTCAAAACTGGGCACTGGACCCAGTAATTGGTTGTAGAGTCGTTTCCTAGGGCCTTGGGCAGGGAGAGTATAAAGGCCCGGAAAAGCCTCTCCTACTTATTTTTAATTTTCTTATGTGTACTTCCTTGGTCTGCCAGGAGATGGCGCTCGTTGGCAGCTCTCAATTCAATGCTTGGTCGGAGTGTATTTGTTGTGACACAGACCAGATCAATGTGATAGAGCTTCCTGTCTGGGGGCTAAGAGCCTTGTAACTTCAACTTTCTGAGACAGTTCTCCAGTCTTCTCTGGTAGCCCCCTCCTTTTTCCCAGCTAGGAAATATTTCCGCTCCTTTTTTTTTTTTAATTAATTAATTTTTCATTGTGGGTAAAAATCAAAATTTTCACAATACATACCAACATTTGCAAAATGATATATAAATATATATGCATATATGTGCATTTGCTTACAAAAATGTTATTTATTTATATATATATATATATAAATATATTTTAAGAGGTTCTTAGATTACCCAAAATATTACAGGGAACCCTCTGCTCCCCTCTTAATCCTCAGCAATCAGTCCCTGTTAGTAGAGGAGGAGATTGGGATTTTTGTATATCTTTAGCCCCTTGCAGGCTCCAAGGCAAACAATGGCACAGCCCCACCCAGCCTGGAAGGGCTCTCCGGACAGGGCAGACCAAACCTGCGAGTCAAAAGCAGGGTCAGCCCCAGGCTCTCTCTCCCCTCTCCTGTGGAGTCCTGAACAATTAGTCCAGGCTAGAAGAGAGGGAGGTTTCCAGGGTTAGATTTCTCCAGTCCTTCCTAGGCTCCCAGGGCAAACCGCTGTGTGGAAGGGTCTGTAGTGCTCCGCAGCCCAAATTTGTGGGTCAGAACCTCGGTCAGCCTAAGGCTATGTGCCTCTCTCTCCCCTTTCCGGGAGTGGTAGATCCCTGGAGCCCCCTTTGTCTGTAGTCACAGGCCCAGAGGCCAGAGAATTCTAAAGAATGTCAGGGAGGGTGCCGGCAGCAGCAGCCGCTGCTGGTTCCAACTCACGGTTCTGTTGTCACGACTTCCCTCTTTTGTCCCTCTCTCCTTTGGGTAGCGTGAAGCCTTCACGTGCTGTCCTAAACCCTAGAAGATCTTTTTCGGGGCTGTTTCAGCCTGTCCTCTAGCTATTTTTCTGGAGAAGAGATTCCCGTGTCTTTCTGGTCTGCCATCTTCCTGGAAGTGCCCCCCCCAGGTGCTGTTCTTACCTCTACTTTCTCTCCAAGACACTCCTACTGTGTGTTCCAAGGTGACAGGACAGGAAGAGAAATCCGGGGTGGCAGTTCCTACTACAGACGGCTGGCGAGGGGAGGAGGTGACATAGCAAAGCCTTGAAGGACGGGTGGGGGCCAGCCCGGAGGATGATGACATTTGTCAGGGAAGTGGAAATCCTAGTGCCTTTCCAGCCTGGGACAAATGCTCCTTCTTCCAGGAAGCCTCCCAGGGCTGCCCCTGCTCAAGAGTGGGGATTGCTTAGACCACATCTTACGGCTTTTGGCAGACCTGTGTTTTTATCTTCTCTGCAGGACTCGTAGCTCCTGGAACGTCAGCTCCCATGATGGCAGGGGTTTTCGCTCCCTTCACAGCTGTGCTCCCAGCCTCAGGAGGTGTTTTCCACAAAAGCATATTGAATTGTTACAGGTGGATGAGGAGAGAGGTTGAGGGGTGGTGAGGGATTGTCTAACTTTAGTCCCTGAGCTCCTGAGGCAGAAACTTCGCCACGTGCATCTTTCTGCCCCAGCCCTATGGAATGAATGAATGACTGTAGATTTGAACCCCTTGTCCCCTACTCAGTTGATCAGTCTGGGAGACTCCGAGGCAGACAAAAGACAGGGACTCCAACACAGCTACCAGTTATCCTTTGACACGGTCGCCTCTTTTTCTGGATGCATCATTTTGTTTTGTTAATGTCGCTGAGCAGGCCCTGGTCCAAACTGGGGAGTGGGCTTTGATTCATTCAACATGAATTTATTGAGTGCCTATTGTGTGCCAGGCACTGTTCTTGAGGCTAGGACACAGCAGGGTGTAAGGCAGACAAAATCCCCTGACCTCGAGGAGCTGCCATTTTAGTGGCTAATAACCCAGTAATATTATATATATATATATAGCATGTCAGATGATGGTGAGTGCCATTGAGAAAAATAAAGCAGGTGAGATGTGGGAAACACTGAAGGGGATGGGTCCAAACTTAGATAGGGTGGTCAGGGACAGCCTCACTGGGAAGTTGCCAAATGCCTGTAGCAGGCGAGAGTGGGAAGTATGAGGCTACCTGGGAGAGGAGCAGTGCAGGCAGCAGCCAGTGCAAAGGCCCTGGGGTGGGAGCCCACCCGATGGGTTAAAGGAGCAGCCAGGATCCCAATGCAGCAGGAGCAGAGTGAATGGGTTTAGAGAATAGAAGAGCTGAGGTCAGAAAGGAAATTAGAGAACTCTGGTTCTCTACTGCTGCACAACTGACGATCCCAAAGTGTAGTGGCTCCCCACAGTTGGGCGCTTCTGGCTTGGGTCCCCCCTCATGCGATTGCAGTCAGCGGCTGGGGCTGGGGGTTTTGAAGGCCCCACTGGGTGGGTGTTCGGGGCGTCTGGCGCCACGGTGCTCTGCGTGGTTCCGCTCTCCAGCAGAATAGCCTGGATTTCTCTTATAGAGCGGAAGGAGAGATGTCGCCTCTCCACACATTCAGGCAGGGAGGGAACCATTGGCAGTCATTGTTTGGGGCAAGGCGTACCATTGGAGGGGGATGGGAAGCCACTGGGAGGTTTCAAGCAGGGGAATGACATGCTATGCCCTGTGTTTTAATAGGATACCCATTGAGCCATGTGGAGACCTAGCGTCTGGGCCTGCCTGTCATGCCAGGCGTGTGCTTGGGGCCCACCACCCTCTTGGTTTTCCCTCTCCCCCTTCCTCCTCCCTCACTGACCCCAAGAGCAGGCCCTGGGGGCTCCCCTTCCTCTGCAGGGGAATCTGCTCCATTAGTGGCACCCCCACAAGTCTCAGAGAGGGAGCTCTGGAGTCTCACATCTCCTTCCTGCAGCACCCTCTGCCCCCAGCCCACAGAGTCCCTCGTTTGGCTTGGTCCCTATATTAGGTTCTCTAGGGAAACAGAACTGACACGAGATATCTGTAAATAGTATGAGATTTTATAACATTGTCTCATGTGACCACGGGGATGTACAAGTCAAAATTCTGCAAGGCAGGCAGCAAGCCAGGGGCTAAGATGAAGGTCCTCAGTGAGTTCCCAGGAGATGCTATCTGAAGTAGAGATGGGGATTCTCTCTCTGAATGCTGAAATCATTTCCCGTTTTAAGGCCTTCAACTGATTGGGTAGGATGTCACTCATTGCTAATGGCAATCTCCTTGTTGATTGTAGATGTAACCAGTCATCCGTGCAATAAACTCACTGATGACTAAAGTCCATGAAATGTCCTCGTATTATAGTCAGCCCAGTGCTTGCTTGGCCAGACAACTGGGCACCATTACTTAGCCGAGTTGTCACACTAGCCTAACCATCACAGTCCCTTGGATAGAGGAAAGAGAAGGAAGAATGGAGGAGTCAGGCAGCTCTTCCTGCCTGGATGTTTTGTCCCTGTCCACTGGACCCGATGTCTTGATGGTTAATGGTGGAAGGGCTGGAACTGTGTCAGGGAGGTAGGGAGGGGATCTGGGGGCCACCAGCTCGACCATATTCTACTTGCACCTTTCTGTTCACTCCTCCGAGGGCACAACTCCGGACACAACTTTCGCTTTGCATTGCTCCCACTGGGAAAGTTTTCTCCTATCAGTCCAATTTCCTTCTTCTTTCCTTTCTCTCATGGGTGAAACGCCCTCCATGGAACCATCCAAACAACCAGAAACAGGGACTTCAGGTTCGAGAACGTAGAGCATCGTGTAGCAAGGATCCAAGCTTCCATCCTGTGCCTCCAAGGAGGTGGTGATCACTGGACACCTCCCTTGTAGAGCTTTCTTGTCCTCACCTGGGGGGTGGTGTGGGTGCACCAAGGAACTGCAGGGCAGGCTCCACCCAGCCAGTGCCTGGATGCCAAGATCCGGGGCCATGTGCCACTCCCTGACCCCAGTCCAAGATAACGCCCCAGAGAGGTGACCCTGAGCTGGAAGGAGCCAGTGCCCCCAGCTGAAGCCTACCCACACTGGCAGGAATGGCCAAGCTGCCAAAGAGGCCAGGGGAGGGGCCCCGCAGCCCTGGCCCCAGGGTGCTCCCTGCCCACAGGTGGTCCATTACCCACCTCCCCATGATGCCAGCCACTGGGCTCTCAAAGGCATTGAAGCACATGGTTCAAAGCTTGGGTGGGGGTCAGGTGGGCTCAAATCCCACTTCTGGTATTTTCTTTCTATTGGCAAATTTTTTTCCTCTAAGAACCTTCCTTTTCCTTATTGTTGGGGGCCGTAAAAATAATATATCCAGGTCTATTTTGCCTTAAGCGAGGTCGGTGGCATGCAACATGGCCGCCAGGATTGAAACAATAACACCCTAGCCTTCTTCTAGGAAGTCGGCAGCATTTCGCGCCTGCGCCAAAGATTCGCGCCAGAAATGCTGCCACCTACCCCTAGCAACAGCACCTAGCCACTCCCTCAATACTGCCACCTCCCCCCAGCAACAGCACCGACCAATCCCACACTTCCAGCAACAGTACCTACCAATCCTAAACCGCCACCCGTCCTTATTAGCCACTCCCTCTTCCCTTAGAGTATATATACCCTGCTTCTTCAATAAAGTTTTGCAGCTTGATCAGAATCCTGTCTTGCTGTCATTCTTCGTGTCTCTTGTCCCATACCATTCTTCTCTCGCAGGAGCTGGAGCCTCAGGTTGACTGTCCTGCGGGCCGGGACACCTTATCTATAAAGCAGGTTTACCTCCTTGGGTCATTTTAAGGACTTAGTGCAATCATCCCCTCGGGTAGTAGGACTCATAGTTGCCTGGCTTCTTGGCATCTATTCCTGATAGTCAAAGCCCGAAGCTCTTGCTTTCTCTTCTGTTTAGCTTCATTGCTGTTGCCTGGGTCAGCCACCAAGAGGACGTGGGGCCTTTGAGTGGTGCTGGCCCAGGGCAACTTCAAACAGTTGATGCAGTGGGGGATGTTTTTAAGGGAGGGCATGGATTTTCTTGGGGTGCCTGCGCCGTCTCATCCCAGGCAGGGGGTGGGGCCACCTGGAGCTGAGAGAGCCTTTTTGCCCTGCTAACTCTATGAATTTATGAAATCTGTGCCCATGTCATTCCCAGGACCACTACTCTGGATCCAAAGTCAGCAAGACGTGTCTTGGCGGGAAGCCAGTGCTGGCATGGGCAGCCCAGGCAGTGTCCACCACCAGGGGGCGCTGCCTAGCTGGTTGCTCCCTCTCTCCCCAGCTTCTCCATTGGGCAGAGAAGGCTGAAGTCCTGAGAGGCTGGTGTGACCCTCGGCTGGGAGGCATGGGCAGCCAGCCCGGACTTTGATGGCCTGTGAACCTGGCAGGTCCAGAAGAGCAAGGGCAGGGGGCCCTTGGGGTCAGTTGGGCCATTTATGGTTTGTCTTCTCTTCCCACAACATACCATTCCTGGGGCTCAGGAAGGTGAAGTGGAGGCTCAAGGTGGCACAGCTGTTAAGGAGCTTGCCTGATGCCAAGCCCAGGACCCCAGCATCTAACCAGCGGGGAGAGGCAGCAGGAGCACTGTACCCTGGAGCCTGGAGCCTAGGTGTGAGTCCTGCTCTATCTCCACTGTGCTCACCACCACTATCCCCTTCTCCCACCCCCTGGGGGTCTCAATTAGGGGCTCAGGGTCAGTGTGGGTGGGGTGATCCATACTCTAAGACATGTGAATTTCCTGGAGCGCAGCCTGGCCTCTTTAGGGATGACTTTCAGTTCTGCCAGAGCCTCCTCATATTCCCTAACTAGCCATGGTGCCCCAACCCGCAACTGCATCCCAAGTCTGGGGTTAAATCCTGGATCCCAGGGTACAAGGACCCTGGCAGCTGAACTAACCTGGGATGCCTAAGACCACCATTTACTCTGCTTTAGATGCCACGCAGCCTCATTCGATCCTCATGCCAGCATTCTCTCATTAGCCCCATTTGAGGGAGACACTGAGGCAAAGAGAGTACTCAGTAGTCCTGGGGAGAGGGTCTTGATTTATTCTCCCACCTCTGCCACAGACTGGCCAGATGCAGAGGGGTGGGCAAGCTGGGGCTTTAGCCTTTGCTTGGAATTTGGGTCTCCAGACACAGGGATGTAAAGGGTATGGGGGCTGGTCATGTTTCAGCAAAGGTTTCCGGGACACTGACTCGGGGCCAGGCTCTTAGAGACAGGGAGGAAGGAAACAGTGGCCTTTCAGGAGCTCACAGACCCAGGGGGGCCGACAGGTCTGCAGTGGAGGATAAGTTGCAGCAATACTCAGGAGCGAGTGCAGATGTCAGCAAGAACACCAGTGGAGACGGGGATGGATCATCAAAGGGTGGGTAAAAGCATGCTCTGCAGAGATGTGGGAAACCCAGGGGAAACAGCAGGAGAATGAGGGCTTCAGAGATGTGGGAAACCCAAGGAAATTGCAGGAGAATGAGGGCTTTCTCTGGGAGAGAAAAACCCAAGCTCACCCTTGGGTTTTTGGGGCGGTCATCAGGTATGGGAAGATGCTGGGTGTCTCAGGAGGGGGGGTGCCTCGGGGAGCACATGTTTTAAGAATGCAGTGACCTACCTCAGTGCAAAAAAATGAGGCTCAGCATGTGTGTATGTGTGTCTGTGTGTTCTAAGGCTTATGCCAAAGTTCTTTGACATCCATGACTTTTGACTTTCCCAACTGTCCTGGCTGGATAGAAATATTATCCCCAAGGATAGATGAGAAAACAGAGCCCTGGTGGGATGACATGTCTTACCCACAGTCTTGGGGCCTCATGGTTGAAAACCCAGGGCCCAGCATGGGCTCCTTGTTCCTGCTCATGAAGTATATGCTCAGCACCCCCACCCCTGGACACTGCATGCTGCAGACCATCAAGCCCAGGGTGTTCTGCCAGGGAGGAGAGAGCCCACCTCAGCTTCTTCAGCAGGGGTATGTGAGCTGCCCAGGCCCTGCATTCTCAAAGGAAAACTGGCAGGTCTGGGGTTAGGAGGCTGAATATCCCAGCAGCTGCAGAGGCAGGAGCCCACGGCCAGAGTCATGGGCCTCTCTTCTTCCAAACTCCCCTCTGGACTTTCAGCCATCACCACCTGCCTTTAAGAGGACATGCCACAGAGAAAGGGCCAGTGGGGAGGTGGGCCTCAGGTGAGGATGGCCTACTACACACAGAATCCTGAGTGGGATGGCCAAGGGGTTGGGCTCAGCTGGTTGTCATAACAGCGGACACTTGCAAAGTACCCACTTTGTCCTGGGTACTGCCCGGAATGCATTGCACAAATATATACTCATTTAATCTTCCCGACAATTTGGGATTATTAAGGTATGATTGCCCCCATTTTACAGATGAGGAACAGGGAGGCACAGAGAGGTCAAGTAACTTGCCCAAGGTCACTCATTCAGCAAGTGGCAGAGCTGGGATTGGAATCCAGGAAATCTGCTCCTAGAGGATTTCTCTGCCTTCTGACCAGCACCTCCTTGGCGCCTGGTGCTTGAATTCTGTTTTATGCCTGTGACTTAGGCCGATGCCCTCTGCATTTCTCATTACATAGGTTGAGTAAACCCGGCTGCCAGAGGGTGAGGCGACTCATGAGATGCTTACAGATGCCGGAACCCAAAGCCTTCATCCGCCTCTGCCTCTTCCACTCGCCGTGGGACTTTGGGAAAGTCCCATCCTCTTTAATGTCGCCTAAGCCCCTCTCCTGCTCCTCTGCCGCGCCGTGGGGCTGACGGTCGCGTGGCCACCCTGGAGCCCTCCCCTTCCCCCAGAGAGTCCCCAGTGTAAATCACCGCTGCGCGATTTTTTTTTTTTTTCCTTCTTCCCTTCGTTTGGCGAGGTGGGTGGGGGTGGAGGAGTGGGTCGGAAGGTTCTGGGTGGGCAAGGTCGAGGCTGCGTCACCGAGGGGCCAGTGTCTGATCCGGGGAAGGGCCCAAGTGCCCAGAAGCCACGTGCTCGGGGCGGCCGTGCAAAGGAGCAGACGGTCCCCAGGGAGAAGAGACGCGTCTCCGCCTGGAGGGAGGGGGTGGGGAGGGAGGGCGCGGAGAGGCAGGTTCGGGGCCCGGGCGCTGGGGTGGGGGGAGAGGCAGGGAGGCCGCGGACAAAGGAGGAGGCCGGCCGCCCAGCTGTTTTGAAAAACGCTTCCTGTTTCTTTAAAGGCGCTCGCGGCTCGGGCGGCCGAGGCCGGGGAGGCGGCGGCGGCGGCGGGGGCTGCCTGGTCTCCGGGCGGCGGCGCTGACTGATCTGGCGAACCGGGCTTCTGTGTAAACTGAGGCTAAACAAACACAGATGGAGCGCAGCGGGCGTGCTCCAGAAATGCTGGCAGCGCGGCCGCGACTTCAGATGACACTCTGAGCGCGCCGGGAACGCACCGCCCGGAGGCTCCGCGGAGCCGGCGGCGCAGCTGCCCGGGGCGAAGGGGAGGAAAGGAGCGCGGGAGGCCCCGAGGCCCGGGCCCCGCGCCATGAAGCACCTCCCGGTGCTGGAGGACGGGCCGTGGAAGACCGTGTGCATGAAGGAGCTCAACGGCCTCAAGAAGCTCAAGCGGAAAGGCAAGGAGCCGGCGCGGCGCGCGAACGGCGCTCAAACTTTCCGCCTGGACTTGGAAGCGCCCGAGACCGCCAGCGCCGCCACCACCCCGGGGCTGCGGGACCGGACCCTAAGGCTGCAGCCCGCCCCGGCCCCGGGGTCAGCCCGGGTGGCGCCGGCCGTTCCCCCGGGTGGGGGCGCGGACGCAGCGGGGGAGCGTGGGGACACCCGGGCGCCCGACACCTTGGACACGCGGAAACGGGGCTTCGCCCTGGGCGCAGCAGCTCCGGGACTCCCTCCGCCGCCGCCGCCGCAGCCCCGGGACCAGGCACCCGGGGCGCCCGAGGCGCAGGCTTTCCGGGAGCCAGGCTTGCGGCCCCGCATCCTGCTGTGCGCGCCCCCCGCGCCCGCCGCGCGCCCGGGGGAAAGTGCCTACTCGTCCATTTCACACGTAATTTACAGCCACCCCCCGGATGCCGCCGCGTCGCCTAGGAAACGGCCTGGCGAAGCCCCCGCTGGCTCCCCAGAGATCAAAGCCTTGCAGCAGACCCGCAGGCTCCTGGCCAACGCCCGCGAGCGGACGCGCGTGCACACCATCAGCGCCGCCTTCGAGGCGCTCAGGAAGCAGGTACCGGCTCCCCGCCGCGCACTCGCACCGCGCTGGGGTAGAAAGTGGCCCGGGAGGGGCCGGGGCGGCCGAGGGACTTGGGGGTGAGGATGGGAGGGTGGAGGTGCGGGCCACGCGATCCCCGCGATCCCCGCCTGGCCCGGTCCCAGGGCAACCCAGAGGCAAACGACCTTTGCCACCCCGTCGGGACGGCTTTCCGTCCCGAAAGTGGGATGAGCGTCCAAGATCCCGTCCCCCGCCCGGCTGAGCGTCTGACTTCAGCGCTGTCGTAGTTCACTTTGATGGCATTTGTCTCCCGGAATCCCATGGGTGCGATTGGGGGGTGTGTGTGGAGAAGGGGGAACAAGGAACTCTTTCTCGCGCGAAGGGGGAGGGACGACCCTTCACCTCCCGGTATTTGGCGCGGTCGGAGGTCGCCGCCGCAGTCGGTGGTGGCGAGACCCGGGACGCTGCGGAGGGTCGGTGCCGCGGTTGCCGGAATATAAGGGACGGGGCCCAGGGAGCCCGCTAGCCACTCTTTTCAGCTTCCCCATCAGGGAAGCCCGGTTCACACAGGTCGCTTCTGGGCTCTGCATCCCTCGCCACGGGTCCTTAAGAACCCGGGCTACAAGCCTGCGCTCCCTCCCCAGGGTTGGGCCCAGGGATTCTGTTGAGGGGAACGGCTAATTGGGTGGTTGGGGGTGCCCTCTGGGGATTCTCCAGAACCTAGTTTTGGAGTGGATAGGGGGATTCTCAGTTTGAGGCTGGTTTGCCAGTGGGGGAAATACTTGATACCCCCCCACCCCCCCACCCCCCACCCCCGGCCTGGGAGAAGCAGATCACCAGTCCACTTGAAACCAGCCTGGCACTGCCCTGGGGTTCCAGACTTCCTGTTTCCTCAGAGAGAAAGGGGATTTAGGAAGGAGGTGTTAAGTGCTTCCACCCCCAGCCCCCACAGGGCATGGGGAAGGGCTAGGGGGAGGTGTGAGTGGTTTGGGGAGTCAGGTTTTTGTGGCTTGGTGTTTTTTTTGCATTCTCTGCTGCTGACCTGCTATGTGATTCCAGGAAAGTTCCTCCACCTCTCTGGGCTTAAGTTTCAGCAAAGTGTTTTGGAAAACATGGTCTTCTTTTTGGGCTACACTCTTCTCTGGGGAGTTGTCCAGCCATGGGAAGGGGAAGGAAATGGAACCCTGGGGGGACAAGAGGTCTCATGACTTTTGAGTCAGTTTGTCTAGCGTGGGTTTGAGTGGGATATTAGGTCAATGAGATTGAGTGGGCAGGGTCAGGCAGCTGTCACAGACCAGGCTGAGCCACTGTCTGCAGCCACACCAGCTGGGACCCTGGGCAGTGGGCCCAGTGGAGGTGTCAGCCCCACCTGGGACAGCAGCCCTGTGTCTCCTGCCCTGGGAGGGGCCGCCTGTGGGGCATCCTGCCACTGGCTGCCCAGGGCAGAAGGAGGACAGAAGGGCAGAGAGATGTCCCCCCAGCTGCTCACCTTGCAACACCTCGCGGATTGGGGAGGCCACGTGCCCAGAGCCTCATGGCTTGGAGAGGGGCAGGGCAGGGTGAGGCTGGCACTTAGGGCTAGTTCTGGGCTCTTTCCACCCTTCCAGCTGCCTCTTCCGGTTCTGAAAAGGAGACAACATCACAGTTTCTGAAGGCTCCGCTATATCCCACGTGTCTGTTGGCTTTGACGTCTTTCAAAATAAAATTTCCCCTTGTTTGATCCTAACCTCCTCCTTGTTGGGATTGGACTGCCGCATTTTGTGGAATGGAAAACTGAGGCCCGGAGAAATACGGAGACTTGTCTGAGGTCACCTCCTGGGTTAAGGGAAGGTGATGGCCGTTTCTGGATGATGCTTTCCTGGCCAAAGTTTTCCCACGCTGCCATCCCTCTTAGCGTCCTCAGTCTCCCTAACCTGTGGAGGCTGGGCATTGGCAGATGCTCTGAGAAGGTTATGAAACCTGCTCTCCTCTTCCATCCTTCTAGTAGGGAGGTCCCATCTGAAAGGGACAAGTCCGGTGTGTCTGAGCAGAAGGCAAGCCCAAGTGCTCTCTAGGAGAGGGTGTGCACGCACACACAGCTGCACACCCATGTGCTTGTGGCATGTGCCCGAGAACACATGTGAACATGCAGTCAAGGTGCCAGCTCTGCCTTGTCCTCTCTTGCCCATGCCATTCTGTCCCTTCCACAGTGGGCACCTGTATGCTGGCAGAGAAGGAAGGAAACATGGCCAGGGACCCTTTGGCCACAAACCAGGGGCTGAGGCCACCCCCACCCTGCCCCTCCCTCCCCCCCCCGGACACCCATCCTATGGGGAACGTGCTGGGCCCTGGAGGAGCATCTTCTGTCTCTGTGCTTCAGTCTCCCCACCTGTAAAACGTGCCCATGTCCCCATGCCCCCCAATCCAGCCCTGGGATCAGGGCTGAGGTCTGACTGGTTGAGATGAGCCCTTGGGAAAGGAGGGGTGATGGTGTTCTGCCTGAAATGGGTACTTAGCGGATGGGGCACAGCATTTGGTTCTGGGTCTGGGGCCTTGCTCCCTGAGCAGCTTCCTGGTACAGTGAAAAGACCTCTGGACCTGGAGGTCGGAACCTGGCTGTGCCTCTGCTGTGTACTTGCTGTGTGGCCATCGACAAGTTGCTTTTCCTCTCTGGACAGCAGTTGCTAAAGTGATAAAGTGGGGATAATGCATATCTTGTACACGAAGCTTGGAAAGGGTCCGTGGGTGGAATGAAGTTTGCTTGAGCATCTACCATGGGTTCAGGGCCAGGCGAGGCTCTCAGATGCAGAAATGAGAATTTGGCACTATTGTCAGGTGTTTACTTTGTACCAGGCACTGGGTACATGATGTGATCTATATTTGCCTACTTAACGAAATGAGCACCATTGTCACACATGCACCCATTTTTACGCATGGTGAAACTGAGGTTTAGTGAGCTTGTGTAATGGGCCATGCCATTCTTGCCCCACATGGCTCTTTTTGGTGTGCCTTTCATGAGACCCCAGCGTGCCCCCGGGGTCTGCTGCCACAGCCTGGGGCTGGCGTTGAACCTCGCTGGTGGCCAGTCCTGCTCCTGGGCCCAGGTTACACCCTGGAGCCGTCCAGACCGGCTCCTGTTTTGTCAGAGCTGCTCCATGAGCGACTCCTCCAACCAGGAAGGGAGCAGGGAGGGTGGAAGGGAGGGGAGAGGCCCGTGGGACTGTGGGGCATTTGAGCAGGGGCTGGGGAGGTGAAGTACAGGGCAGGCGACCAGGCCGCCACGTGTGCCACTGGCCAGCTGCACACAGGAAGGGGCTGTTCAGGGGCCCAGAAGGAGGGGTTGCAGGGAAAGGCCTCCTGGCAGAACCTTCTGGACCAGGACCTCTGGCTCACAGACCGTGCCCACCCTTGGCCTTTGGGGCCCAGGCCCCATTCCCTGCTTCCCCGAGTCCTCATGCAGTGAAGTCAGACTGGTGCCCCCAGCTCCTCCCTCCCTCTTAGACTCCATGCGGTGTCAGAGCCCTGCCCCCCCAGCAGCCTATGCACATCTGCTCAGGGTATGGGGCTCTGGCCTGCTTACCCTGGGGGATCATCCAGGGGGTGAGGGCTGCGCTCCCCCTCTGGTGATGAGCCTCGCTGGGGTCCGTTGTTCCTGCCTGGTGAGCAGTAGCCGGTCCCACCCCGAGGAAAGAGGAAGGGGAACGAGCCTTCATGGGTCCTGGGTGGCACGGGCCCTGGCTTCCCATGGCTCTGCCAAGGACACTGGCCCTGTTGTCCCCCTCTCCAGACCAGAGAGATGGAGGCACTTGCCAGGGTCCCCCCACTGTTAGTGCCTGGAATTCAGATCAGCTCTTTCCTCTCTACTCCAACTCCCAAGAATTGGGCCCCCAGACCCCTGCTTTGCCTTTGGGGGGCTGTTGGGAGCTGCATCTTGAGGTAAGGAGGATCAGGAATTTCCCAGGTGAGCTGAGGAGCCACCCTGGGGAAGGCAAGGGGTCTTCAGTGGTAGTTGTGGGGAGGGCCTTCCTTGGGTACCAGTTGGACGAACTTCTGGCTCCAGCCAAGTCTCGGCTGGGTGACCTGGGGTCCAATAGGTCCCCTCTGTGTTTCCTCACCTGCAGCTGGGATATCACCTTTAGTTGGGGGAAGGTTCTATGGGGCAGCCGCTACCACAGTGCTGGATGGACAAGTGCCCAGTCTATGGCTTTCTTGTGAGGCCAGAGCAATGGGGCAAAGCGACAGATCCGAGATGCAACATCTGACGATGGGAGCCTGGCAGTTGACCTTGGCCTCCCAAGCCCCCTGCTGCCCACTGACCAGAAAGCCCAGCTGTGCTGGGGCCCAGGGCTCAAACAACTGGGTGTTGATGGAAGACTCCCAGGCCGGCCCCCAGTGGAGACAGTGCTGGCAGCTTGTGTCCCAGAGCTAGGCCTAGTCCCAGCCCCCAGCAGGTGGGACCCAGAGGTGCTAGGCTGGACCCCTGACACCCCTGCTCCTGCCCCCACACTCCTGGGAGCCTTTTCTGCCCTACCCTCCTTGTTTATCTGTTCAGGCTGCTAAAACAGCAGGGAGCACAGTGGGAGAAGAGGCCCAGGAAGAGGCCTGGGATTGTCTGTTCTCTGACAGGGAACAAGCAAAGTGCATTGTCCCACCAGCTTTTCCTGGATGGCGTTGGAGCTGCAGCCCCGGCTGCGAGCAGGAGGTCGGAAGACATTTCTCCCTGGGCTCCCTACTCCGGGTGAGGGTGGCTCCTTGGCTGCTGGAGGATTTGAAAAGACCTCTGGCCTGGGCTGCTGTCCTTGGGACCACCCCTCATCCCCCGGGGGTGCAGGTGAGAGGTAAGGGGTACCGACTCCAGGCCTCACACTTCTCTTGCTTCTTAACTCCCTGGATCTTTGGGGGACGTCCTCCAGCCCTGACTGTGGCATGGAACTGAGCTGTGTTGAGCCTCCATCACCTCGTTTTGTCCTCACCACCCTGTGAGGCCAGTCTATGTGTGATAGGATGGGGAGACCGAGGCTCAGGAAGATGAAGTCACTGGCCCCAGGTTTTAGACCTGGGGAGGGTGGGAAGCAGGAGCTGGACGCAGGTGACCGACAGGCATGCACGTAAGCCCGGTACCATTGGGCCTCGCTTGTGGGAGTGCTGCTCAGTCTGCAACTTTGGAGAGAGGAAAGGCTTTCGGACCCAGTTCAGAAAAATCTGGAATCAACCGGTGACTATGGTGGGACTTCATTCATTCATTCATTCCCTGGTGAGAGACTGTTCTGGGCGGGACCTGTGCTGGGCTCTGCAGATGAGATTCTTCCCCCATAGCTTACTGGGGAGACTGGCCATTCGTTGAGCCTCAATCACCCGTTTAAGGCAGAAGGGGTGCCGTGAGGTCCCTGTGAAGGGCAGACAGCCTGCCCAGCCTAGGGTGGGAGAGGGAGGTAAGGGCAAGCTCTCAGACGCAGCAAGGTTGAGAGTGAGGGACAGACGGATGGTGCATTTAGGGTTCCCATGCTGAGCTGTCTTCTTCGGGCTTGACCCCACCCCCCAGTGCTTCGAATAGGAGTTCTCACCCTTGGTACTGTTTTCAGTTTGGGCTGGGTCATTCTTTAGGGCAGGGGGCTAAGCCTGCATGGACGGATATGTAACAGCATCCTTCCCTCTCCCCACTCCCTCTGAGAGACAAAACTTCCTCTGGTTGAGAGCCTCTGGCCCAGGCAGTGCCTGGCACATGGGGGCCTGCTCAGTAAATCTTTGTGGAGTGTGTGTGCCCCGTGGGTCCCGCTCTTGGTGGGATGAAGGATCATCAGTGCTTTTGGAGGGATGGATGCTGTGCACACACCCTGGGGGGCCATGGAGGATGGGGAAATTGGGTGGCCTTGGTTGGCTGGGTGAGAGGGACACATTCAGCCATTTGGGGGGTGGCAGGCCTCATGGCAGCAGTAGGGTCTGTTGCTTGGCACCCAGGAGCTCAGTTTTGTCATAACGTTTCCACGTGACAACGTGGACCTGGGCTCAAGGGTGCTCCCGGCCCTGGCATGTTGTGCTTGTGCAGCACCAAGGCTGGTGGACAATGTTTAAAAATGAGAGGCCCCCTCTACTCACCCCGTACCTGTCTCCATTCAGTTAGCGAGTGTCTGGTTGGGGATGGATCGCTGACAAACACGGCAAGGCTGGTTGGGTCTGTGAGTATTTATTATGCATCGATTGTGTACAGCACCCCAGGTCTAGGGGACATAGAGAAAAGAAAAACAGAAAGACAAGGAAGGTGGGGGTGGGAAGGAAGAACTAAGGCAGGAGAGCAGAGAAGGGAAAAGAAAATGGAGTGGGTGTAGCTCAGTGGCTGAGTGCCTGCTTCCCATGTACGAGGTCCTGGGTTCAATTCCCGGTACCTCCTAAAAATATATATAAAAAGGAGAGAAAAAAGGGGGAAAAAAAAAAAGAAAACCAGCCACATTTAGGTCCTTCCATCTGAGCCCTGGTACTTTCCTTCTTGAGTGTCCCCAGAGCCCTATCTGTGTTTAAACAACAGAACATCCTTCTCAAGTGGAAGTTCTCTGAGGGCAGGAATCGAATTTTTTTTTTTTTTTTGTGGGACCCCCCACGGGCCCAGCCAAACAAATGGCGATGGGTGGACGGGATCAATGAATGGATAGAACGTCAGCGCTTGAAAACAGCATCTCCCATCGCAGAGAAACTGCTCCTCCGGGAAAGTGGAGGGCAGAGCTCTGTCGGGCTGGAAATCCTCTGTGCCCTGATCCAGCCCGGCTTGTGGGCGCGCACGCTGGACCCGCGGGTGCTTCCCCCAGAGTTTGCGAGGGGCTGAGCAGAAACAGCTTGCGTGTAAAGAGATGACATAAGCAGGCCGAGGCCCCACTTTATGTTCTCCGGGCCGCATCCCCTAGCAAGCCATGTGGACACTGCCGGAGCTGTCGTGAGCCGCCCCCACTGCCCGGCCCGGGCCCCCTGCAGCCCCCCTGACACCTTCTCGTGCCCCCTCCCCAGGTGCCGTGCTACTCCTACGGGCAAAAGCTGTCCAAGCTGGCCATCCTGAGGATCGCCTGCAACTACATCCTGTCCCTGGCGCGGCTGGCCGACCTGGACTACAGCGCCGACCGCAGCAACCTCAGCTTCTCTGAGTGTGTGCAGCGCTGCACCCGCACCCTGCAGGCCGAGGGGCGCGCCAAGAAGCGCAAGGTAGGGGCAGGATGGGGAGGCGGGGCGGGAACTTGGAGCACCCCACAAGGGGCCAGAGAGACCAGCTTCTTGGGGGCTTGCTGGGGGCTGTCTCCCCAGCTTTGGGGCTACTGGAATTACTAGACAGACATTACGGGAGTGACCCTAGGCTGGACGTCATGCTGCTGGGTGACCTGGAACAAGTCACCCAGGGTCTCTAGGCCCTGGTTTGCTTGTCCCTTAAATGGGGTGGGGGGAGGCAGGTTGGTTTATCTCTGGAGCCCCTTCTGGTCTTACATGCCTGTAGCTAAATTCCCTATGAGGTCCTTGAGAGATGTGGTATCAGGACAAGAGTCCCCTCAGCAGGGTGCCAGCCCAGGAGAGCCCGGGGGGTATGTTTTGGGAAATCGACTTGGCCTGTGGGTTATCTGAGGCTGTGCACATGGGAGGGGGCAGTCACACATTTGTTCTCTCAATCTGGAGGGATTTATTGAGTCTCCGCTATGTGCCAGTTGTCCCGGGCAGGGGTCCACAGATGACAAACAGATGGTTCCGGTCCTCAGGCAGTTCCCGGGATGACCAGAGAGCGCCTCCTGCAGGAGAGAGGGGCAGGACAGTAGGGCAAGAGGGTCGCCTGGCCCGGGGCACTGGGGGGACCAGCCAGATGGGGTGGGCGAGACATCTTGGGGTCAAGTGGAGCAGGGACGGCTGGTGTCCGAGGCAGAGGAAACAGCTGTTCAGAGCCTGCATGTTTGCGGGAAGTCCGTGTAGGGGAAGGTGCTGGCTCCACCTGTGCTTCTCCAGATGGCCAGTGCCAGGCTGTGCTGGGAGAGGTTCTTCCCACCCCTGGGGATCCCTGACACGCGAGTCTGGAGGGAGAGAGTCAGAGAGTGCCACCAGGAGGAGGGTGGAAGTGATGGGAGACGCCGACTCCCCTGGGCATTCAGGGTTGGGGAGCTGGGGAAGCCAGCGTGTCTCTGGGCTCCCTCCATTCACTCCTTCCACCACCTCCTTCCTTTCTGGCCGCCCCTCCCCCAGGTACCCCTTCCACGCAGCCCCTTCCTGGGCTCTCCAGGTTTCCCAGAGGCCCCTGGGCCCACGCCAGGGAGGCCCACGGCACCTCCTCACTGCCAGCTGCTGCTGCAGCCACGGTAACTGCATGTTGCATTGCTGGGAGTGATTAAATGACATCTTCGCCAAGTGGGCAAGGGGGGAAGCGCCACTGGCTGCTCACAGGGCGGCTTTCCTCTGGAAAGCGACACGCGTAAATTAAGGGGCGTAAATTAAGGGGTGACGGATGGCTCCATGCGGCGCTCTTGTGACAGAGGAGGTTTGTAAACTCACGGTGAACTTCTCCTGGTCTCCGGTCGCAGAGGTGTGGATGGGCAGAGTGGGCGGGCGCCATTTTCTTCATCTCAGCTCTCCACCCCCCTGCCCCAGCCCCCACCCACCTTTTCACCCATGGAAGGTGTTGGTTGGAGCAGACAGCGTTCTGGGCTGGGGAGGGGGCTAGAAGTCTGGGGATGAAGGAAAAAAGGGACAGTGGGTGAAGATACCCAGCAGAGACAAGCTTTCAGCTGCCCCTGAAAGCAAGATGTTTCGAGGCCTTCTGGTCAACCTCCCCACTATGCAGTTTGTGGTTGAAAGCATCAGACAGCCCCAGCGTCTAGTCCTGGCGTGCACCTACCAGCTGTGTTATCTTGGACCACTCTCTTGGCCTCTCTGAACCTCCATTCTCCCATCTATAAAATGGGCATGGTGGAAACACCCACCTCATGGGCCACCGTAAAGATGAAATGAGTTACTGGCTGAAGAAATAGAGAATGGTGTCTTGCATGGAAGAGGTGCCCAAGGCATGTCTGTCCTTGTTGTTCTCTTTGCCCGGCGCACCCTCAGGGTAAGGAGTCCTCAGTGCCTGAGCTTGGACCTGGAGGCTCATCCTACAGGGTCTCCTTATCTGGTGAAAGAGCCTTGGAGTTGGGTTTGGGGGTCTGAGATGGAATTTCCAGGGCAGGAATATGAGTTTTTCTTCTTGGCAACACCCCCACGCCCTCGGCCTGCCAGCAGTGCATTGGGTGTGCGGAGCTGACCCCGGCTGGGCCCGTGGGATGTGGGGTCCTATCTGTCAGTGCCCTGATGACTTCCTGGTCCCACACCAGAGTGACACATTGCCCACATCAAGGAACTCAGGACACACTAGCTGACCTTGTCCGCTGAACCCTTCCCAGAGCCCAGCCCCATTCCAATTTCCAAATTTTATTTGGACAACCCAGACTTGACCCTGCAGCCGGCATGGGCCATGAGTGATTCCAGAAGCGTGGGACTCCTGTCCGTCTGATGGCCCTAGAGTCCTCGCTTGTCCAGGCATCCTCTGCCAGGTCCTCTGTGACTCATCTTCCCAGCCTTTAACTGCTCACCACCATCCTCTCTCTCTCTGTATGTCTTTCCCTTCGGGCCCTCTTAGAATCCCCTGGATTGGGAAGCTCATGGCCATGCTGAATCCTGGAGTGGGTGGGGGACTGAGTTAGTCTGGTGGGAGTCCTGCTCTGGGAATTGGACAAGCTGGACCCCAAGGGTGAGGGTCCTGGAGCCCCGGGTAGGGCATTTCCTGCCTCCCGAGGGACCCTCACCTTTCTTTTTGCTGGGGGGCTGGGGATGCCGAGTCTGGGGTGGGGGCCACATCTTTAGACCTCGTAGCTGGAGCCTCCCCAGCTTTATCTTCTTCCTCCTGTGGCCTCCCAGCCTGGGCCTCTGAGGTCTCACCTCCATTTACTGAGATTCTATTTGACAAACTCATCACCAGGAAAATTAGACCCACACGTATGATTTCCTCATTTGTGGGCCCGTTTCTATGAAAAGGCTCACACAGATATTAATGGTAAATCACACCTGATCATGCATTGTGGGAAAAGGCGATTGAGGGCATTCTCTGCCCATAGGGCTCGGCCCTGCCTCCCCACAGCCTGGCACCCATCCCCAGGAGGCCTCCTCGCCCCACCTCCCCACCCCTACAGGGCATGTGACCCCTCCAGGGGACCCTCCCATCTCCACATTCTCCTGACACTCCTTTATCCATTCAGTGGACGCTGATTGGGTGCTCATTCTGGGCCGGGCACCGTGAGGCTATAAAACGCATCACCCCAGGGTCCCCGCCATCAAGCAACAGCTGAACATGCCCCAGTCTAGAGTATCTGGGAACCAGAGGTGGTCAGGGTGACAAAAAGGAAAAGTAAAGGGAAGTATTCTTGTTCCTAAGGCAAACCTCTGGCAATCAGGGGCCAGCAGGAAGTGGTGGTGGTGGGGTGGGGTTGGGGGCAGGAGGGCCGGGGCTCAGAGGGCTCAGGACAGGGGTGGGGAGAAAGCCCAGAGCTCTCCTGGGGTATGAGGAGCTGGAGTTGGGGTGAAATCTAGAACCTTCTCACCCAGAGGTCCTCTCTGCCCTTCCTGGGTCAGGAGGCCCCACCCCGCGGGCTCCTGGTCAACCCACATCCCCGTGCAGCACCCTGGACCTTGCCTAAGGCGGCTGCCCCCATTGGAGGGCACGGGTACCCAGGCTGGGCCTGGATGCCGCAGCTTCTCTGTGGCAGCGCCCCTCCGCCTGACTTCAGGTGACTCGGGAGTCTGGGGGTCCCTCGCTCTTCTCCTCTGAGCCACTCAGGCCTACTTGCTTGCCAGATCCTTCTCCCTACTTCCCCACCAAAGTGGTGAAAGTTGGCCTGGAAAACTAACTCGTCACCAGGTGCGTGCGGCGGATGGCAGCTCCCTGGTCACCCTCCCGGCGACTTGGCAGGCTCCAAAGCCTGAGGCTGGAGGAGCAACTCTGAGGGTGGGTCTGCCAGGCTGGCCTGCAGGCTGAGGAGCAAAGCTTTGGGGTCGTGGGCAGACATGGGCTCCAGCTGCTCCAGTGCTCCCCTAGGCTCCGTGCCGGGGTAAGAGGTGGAGGTAGTGCCCCCACTGACCAGTGGCAATCGGAGCTGCCCACTTGGGGAAGGCCCCCCCTCCCAGGCAAGCCTCTCTCAGGACACCTCCTTAGGAGGTTGAACTCTGGGTCCTCTGAGACCCCTTCCAGCCTGAGGAGCCTCCCTGTCCCTGTCCCTCCCAACCCTGTGGGGGGTGGGGATGAGGGCCCCAACCCCTCCACCGGTGAGTCTTCTCTCCCTGGGCCTCACAGGGCTTGGGGGCTCAGAGCCCCAGTAGGCAGATAGGCCCGAGCAGAGGCTGCCCAGTGGGGGTGGGGTGGGGGAGGAGGGGCAATGCAAGGGCTCCAGGGAGTTCAGTCCTGGCCGGAGTTAACTTCTGTGAAGCACCTGGCTCAGGGCCAGGATTCCACAGCTCCTGTTTGCAAAGCAGCAGCTCCTGGGAGCTTCCGAGGAAGAGGAGGAGGAAGAGGAAAAAGAGCTGGAGGAGGAGGAGACTGAGAGGAGGAGAAGGAGGAGGGGAGGCAGTGGCAGAGACACTCCTCAATGCTTGAGCGGACCACTTTCCCACAATCCAGGGTACCCCCTTTCAGCGATGGCCAGCCATGGCGTAATAATAAGTAATACTAATCATAATAGCTACTGACACTGAAGGGGGACTTGAAGCCTTGGTGATAAAACGGCCAGGATGGTGGAGTCCCTGCCCTGGGGTTACAGCTGCACGGAGGCCAGGAGAGCTGTACAGAGGCCCGGGACGGCGAGGCTCAAGCAGTCCGTGCCAGCTCAGGAAAGCTGTTGTCTGCGAGGCTGGAGGTTTGTTCTTTGCTGTGCGGATGCTGGAACCAGAGGAGGCATTCTGGCTGGTCAGCTCTGTGTCCCCTCCCTTTCCCTGCCTCCTGGGGGGGTGGCTTTCCTTGGGGGTGGTCCGTCCAAGGGTGACTGCTCTTTGGAAGAACGTCTTGAGTGCAGACTTCTGGAACTTCGGTGCCAAGGACGAGTGAGGTGGTGCATTTGCTTTGGGGTTGGGATTGGGGGTGAGTGGGAGTGGCAGAGCCGGCCTTGGGAAGGACCCCAGGGTGTTCCCCATGGACTGTCCCCACACCCCCAGGGTGTGTGAGGCAGAGTCTCCAGAGCTCCTGCCTGGTTGGACCAACTCCCCGTCTCCTTTGTGCAGGGCCTCCTGCCTCCCAAGTGCCCATCGAGGGGCACCGTCCCAGCTCCGTCCCCACCGGCCAGGCATGTAGTCTCCCCTACCGGGGCCTTGGCCTCCACTCCACAAAGGTGGGCGGCCAGAGGTTTCTAGGGCCCTTTCCATCTGACTCTCCAAGTTGAGGTCTGCCCCACTTCGTCCCTTCTTTCTGCCCACATGACCGACCCCTGCATTATCCTCGCTTCCCCTCCGCCTGTTGCGGGCGCGTCACAGATCTGAAAGTCCACTGGGTGCTCCTGTGGTGCTCACTGCGGTGTGGGCACCGAGAACACAATGATCCCTTTCAAGGGGTCCCCTCGTTCGATCCTCACACCACCCCTGCGACTGCGGGACTCGTGTTGCCCCATTGGACAGATCAGGGAGCTGAGGCCCAAAGTCACGAAGCCAGTCAGAGAGGTGTGCCTGGGCGACTGCTTCCCAAATGGAGGTGGGATGGTCTCATTTCCAGATTCTCTGGGCCAAGCTCTCAGATCAGATCTCGTTTGCTTCCAAAGCTCACAGAATCATCTCTGCCTGGGGGGTGGGGGAGTGGAGGGGCGGTGAGTGGGAAACCACCCTCCAATTCCCTTCTAGTCATAAAAATGGATGCCATTTATTTTCTCTGGCATTCCAGTTACACAGACGTTTGTCGCCAGCTGTTTGTTCTAAGGCAGACTGTTCTCTCAGCTGCCGTTTCTCCTCTTCCATTTGACACGACGGTTCACAAGCCTGGCAGAGGCTGGGGAGCCTCACAGGTGAATGCAAAGCCGGCTTTCCCCGGAATGCTGCCCTCTGACATTCCCGGGTGGTCCCGAGGCGGGGCGCAGCTTTCTTCTTTCTTTTCCCACTCTCTTCTCCCCCTTTCTCCTCCTCTCTCTCTCTCAAGTTGCTCCCCCCCCCCATGTGCACTCACAAATCCCGCCCCTCCTCCCTTGTGTGAATAAACCCTCAGGATCTCAGGCCAAGTGAGAAAGAACCAACTGTTCACACTCAAAAAGCCAAAGCCCCCTCTGATGCCCTAACTGACCACGTTTGGAAAGCAGAGACATCCTTCAGAGAGCTCTTGAGCCCCTCTTTGAACCAGGATTCCCCTCCAGAAACCCCTGGCACAGGATCTGTGGCCCTTGGTACAGGGTGCTGGAGAAGGGGAAGTCACATAGGTCTTTGATGTGGAGAGAATCCTACAGTTCTTTTCAGTTCTCTGTGGTGCTGTCATTTAACTTTAAGGCACACGAAAGCACACCAGGGAGGCCTTTGGCAAAACCATGAAGCGAGTGAAGTGTAGAGCTTTGGAGTCAGGGATGCTTCCTAGCTGTGTGACCATGGGCATGTTGCTTAACCTCTCTGATCTCGGTTTTCCCATCAGTGAAGTGAGAGCACGTATACTTTCCTTGCCTGGATGGATTAAACAAGGATAAATACAAGATCCTGTATGAGAAAGGGTTGGCATTTTCTCATTTTCTCGGTGAGTGCCAGAAAATAAGCCTCTCGAACTTACAGTTTATAAGGTAACCGATAGATGTGGAACCCCAGGGGCACATCTCAGGAAAGGGCAGTGCCCGGGAGAGAAGCAGACCAGCCACAGGGTGGATGACAAATGGTTCTGAGTGAGTGGGGCTCCCCCTTCTCCAGCACTGCAACCTTAAAACGGGGCCTGTGGGCAGCCAACCCAGAAATCCATACCCAGGAGTATGCATAGCGACTGCTTGTCTGCGGTTTCCAGGCTGATAAAACACACTGCCACCAACCACGGCTGGGACTGTGTCGTGTGTCCCAGGTACTCCACAATCATCACCTCTACCCTTTGTTCCACTAACCCCATGAGTCATGCCCACGCCCCCCCCATTCCATAGGAGGGAAACTGAGGCCAAGAGCAGGGCAGTGACTTGAGGGGTGGAGCTTAATTTTAAACCCATCTCTTCGCTTCTAAACTCTGGGCTCTTCTGCTCCTCTGGATGACAGGACCCGAGCCTGCCCACTCCCTGAAGTCGGCCCCCTGCCCGGCGTGGTGGCCCGCACCCCAGAGGTGCCCGGCAAATGCCAGGCTGCAGTGCCCTGCCCGGAGCCAGCAGCTCTTACGTAAGCAGTCCACGGAGGACCCCATTGAGCTGCAGGGAGCCAGCAGCCCGTTGGGGGTGGTGAAGGGTGGGCTGGGGGGGGCGGGATGTCATCGGCCCTAGGTACCCCCGGCGCTGCGCCCACCAGCGAGGCCTGACACCGGGTCGAGTGGCTTGGCGGCATCTGGCTGCAGCTGGGAGCACGCCTGGTTCCCATTCGGGTGCTGTGGTTTTGATTAGCTGTTCTGCGAGGTGAGTCCACGGGAACAGAGGTCCCCCGCCTGGCGGCCGCGGCCCCCCCTCTTCTGGCAGGCCCAGACTCCAGATGTTCCGAGCTCTCGCTGGGAAGGCCTGCTGGCGCCATAGAGGGCAGAGGGCAGGGAAAGCACGCGAGCTGGAAGCCCAGGCACTCAGCCACCGCAGGCTTTGGCAGCCCGCCCGGCCCTCTGCTGGCACATTCCCCAGCTCTCCCCTGGCCATCTGTTCCCAAAAAACCCTTTCAGAGCCTCCTCATCACTCAGGATACAACGGCGTGAGCAGCTGGTTTGGAGGCAGCGGGGAAAACCGTGCAAAAGGTCCTTTGTGAGAGAGGAAACTTGCTTAGGAATATCAGAGCTGGACGCTGTGAAAGTTGGCGGCCGGGATTCTTGTTTCTCAGACACCACTGTTTTCTCTCCGCTTCGTATCTCTGGTGTGATTCCCCCCATTCCTCCCCCATTTTCTTTTAGTGTTGTTTCTTTCCTCTTTATACACCCATCGTGCTTTTTCTTCCTCCTCCAAGGTGCCTCCGGTCACCAAATTAGCTCTGGATGCCACAGAACTTTTCTTTTTAAAAAAATTTAATTGTGTTTTAAAACTGTCAAAATTATTTTTTTCACTTTTTATTTTAAAGCTGTTAAAATTGGGGATGGTTGGAAGCGACTTCTTTTTTGTTTTGCTCCCACAAAACCTCTGTGGAGAGAGCAGGAGGGCACGGCCAGGCTAAAGGTGTGGGACGGGCCTAGCGGTAAAGGGGAGACCCTGTCAGCTCCTCCTAGAGCCACGTGGAGATGGTGTGGGAGACGGCTCCCGTCAGTAAACACCCCAGCACCCGGGCCCCTCAGCTGATTACAGCGTGACCGGCGGCCTTTTTTAAGAACTGGCCGCCGCCACCCGAGGCTTCTGGGAGCCATCGGCCTGGAATCGGGTCACCTCCTGGGAGCAGTCGCAGGATGGCCTGTCCCCAGGCGTGGGGGTGGGAGGGCAGGGCCGGCAGCGGAGGGCCCCGAATGCCAGATGGTGGTGATGTGATGGGGGGTACATGTCAGGGCCAGGGGACTGGGGCTTTCCCATCCCTTTCCCAATTCTCCATGCCCCTTTTCCACGGCCTGCCTTTCTGTTTCCCATCAGATGCAGAAGCCCCCGCAGCCCCTCCGCCCCAGCAATGGCTAAAGCCTGTCGTCGGTGCTGCGGTGGGTGGCCAGCGTTTCACAGTTCCGCGGGTTCGGGGCTCCAGAGGGCGGTTTTTGCCTTTCATTTGCTCACGCCTCAGGTCCCAGCACTTCATTCCTTCTCGCCTTCCTCTCCTCTTGTCTTCCCAGTTGGGGTTGGAGAGAGGGCAGCTCAGCGCGGAAGGACTAAATATTTATGTTTATCCCCACGATGATCGAGATCTTAAGCTTACGCCTGTGGGCACCCCAGTAGGCGAGTGTGTGTGTATGTGGGGGTCTGACAGCCCGCAGGGGCCATGGCTTCCGGACCTCTCATTTATCTGCAAAATGCCTAGCCTGCCTCTGGGTCTGATCCAGGGGATCAAAGGGCTAAAGGATGTGAAATTGTTTTGCAAACTCCACCCTCCCCTCATGGGAAGTTCGTCTTTGGTGGGGGGGGCAAGGTGAGGATGTGAAGGGCAGCCTAGCGCTCCAGAGGACGGGGTGGGGGGCAGACAGGGCTGCCCTCCACCAGGGGGACCAGGCCTCACTTGCCAAGTACCCAGCCGTGAGCCTCTGAACCCACCCATCCTTGAGCGGGGCAGCCCTTTCTACCTGCCCCAGCAGACTGGAGAGCTGGAAATAACAAACTCCTGACTTCTTCGAGCTCCTCAGTGTAGACATTTCTCGGGGGCACTGTTGGCGGCCGTTCCCTCCTCTTCCCAGGCCCTCTTGCTATCTGCCCAGAATCCAGTTCCTCCAGCCCCTTGGGGCCTGTCCCAGCCGCCCCTGGCTTAGGCCTCACCAGAGCCCCTCCCAGCAGCTTTTCTGCAAGCCAGGTCTGCCCGGCTTGCTCTCCTGCTCAGTACCTCTTAGGGGCTCCCACAGACCACAGGCATCAGGGCACCTGCCACCCCCCCCACCCCTCACAGTGACCTGGCCCCAGCTGGTCACGCCCTGCATCCCAGCTTACACTCAACAGCATGGAACTCCCAGCCCAAAGGGGCTATTTTTGGCCTCTGTGCTCACATCATCTCAGGCCTGCCCTGAGTACCCTTTTTCCCTGCCTCCCTGGCCAACTCTTGCTCTTTCTGGAAGGCTCACCTCCTCCTGGAAGTCCCCCGTGATCCACCCCACCTCCCTCCTCAGGGCCCATAGCATGGCAACCTCATGGTGTGTGTAGTCTCATTCAAGAGAGGGTTGTGTGCTGTACTCTACAAGAACGTATCAGGTGTTCTATTATATGATATGTTTCATTTTTGTCATTACATTATATTATTACATTTTAGGTGATGTATTAGGTGATATTGTATTAGGTTCATTACATTACGCAGTGTTTGCTTGGTGCTTGGCTCTCTAGCTAGATTGTGAGCCTTTTCATCTTTGTGTCCCAGCTCTAGTACATAGTAGGCCCCCAAATGATGACACACCATTCCTTTTACTACACAGTGGGCTAAATATTCTTGTGTTGAATGCAAGGACTCTGGGGAGGGATGAACGAGGGCCCTCAGGAAACTGTCAGGAAAATGCCCCGAGGCTACCCCAGGCCCCTGTTTGGGGACACTTGCACCCTTGTAACTCTGTTCCCATAAATCAGCAAGAAAAGCTCTGAGTTCATGTAACTGAAAACACTTGGCCAGCAGCTTAAACTAACAGGGGCTCATGTTTCTCACAGCTAAGAAGTCTGCAAAGAGGAGGCTGCTTCCTGGGTTCCAGTGCTCTGTGAAGTCAGGGCTCCAGGCTTCTGGTCTTTGCCTCATGGTCACGTGGTGGCTGCCATGAAGCCAGCACTTCATCCTCACGTTATATCTAAAGGCTGAACAGGGCTGTACTGAGAAGAGCATTTCTTCTCATCAGAGTAGTCAGGCCCAGATACCCCTACCTTCCCTGAAGGAAGGGCAATCCATCTGAATCTGAGAAAAAAAATCATTTGGGAGGGGCAGCAGGGAAAACAGCCATGCTGTTTTCCCAGGAGGTTGATCCTGATTTGCAGTAATCTAGTTTTCTCCCTTCAGGCCAAACAGTGGAACTAACCTGTGTCATACTTTTAAACACAAGCTCAGAACCCCACTTGCACAAGTCTGTCCAGCCCTCTCCCATTTTCACTTGATTCCACCAAAGTTTGGAGAACCTAAATGGTGAGATCAGGCCACTAGCAGCCTCGGACCTCTTCACAGCCCTCTACAGTTTACAAAGCCCTTCATGCCCATTATTTTCTTGATTCCTACACCCACCTCATGAGGTTCCCACCGTTGACCACTCGTGCTGAGCGAGGACGCTGGGACCCTGAGCTTGGTGGGGCCTCGGCGGGCAGGTCCATCCCCATGAAGCAAGTGCTCCCGAATCCACACCACCACTGTCCTCTGCTCCCCCAAGGTTGACGTGTGCTTCAGGGGACAGCTCAGGGCCCCAGGGCAGGAAACATGGGGTCCAAGTCCCTGCCAAGCCACTCAGAGGCTCCATAACCTCAGGCTCTTGCCTTCTCCAGGCTTCGCTTTCTTCCCAAAGTATGCATGAGAATGTCCTTCATCGCCACGAGCAGGCTTTGCCCACCGGAAGCACTGCATGGCGTGAGGGGGTTGCTGGTGGGCCCTCCTGGCCCCCCGGGGAGGTGGGCAGAGACCCACAGGATGGTTGCCCGCCCAGGACTGGTCCCAGTGCTGAGCAGACTGTCTGTCCCTCTGCTGCCTGCGTGTGCACAACTCTGCAGGCATGTGTGTTTGTGCGTACGCTTGGCAGCCCTGTGGGTCAGGACCTTCCACACGGTAGGCCTGTTTCCTGAGCTGGTGGGAAGGGAGTGCACCCCGGGAGGCAGCTGGTGGCCTTTGGGGGTCTCTGCACTTGCTCCCCACGCTGGGGTCAGGAGCCCCTGGACATGGCCCTGCCCTAGCAAGTCAGGACAGAGCCAGGCAGGGGGATGTGGGGTGGGGATGGGTCGTAGGCTCCATCGAGCGAGCTGCTGGCAGCCCACCTGGAGATAAAGACGGGGCTTTGCTGAGCCTCACTCCCCACCCCTGTGTCCACGCGCACACACGCAGATTGCTCCCTCATTGAAGATAATGTAGAAAGCAGAAAGGGCCTTGCACGTTTATTCCAGACTCAATCGCTCTGAGTGGCCTCTGTTCTAGATGCTGGGGTCACATCAGAGAACACAATAGACAGAAGGTCCTGCTCTTTGGAACTGAGAGCTAGATCTCTTTCCACGAAGGCCATGTGTAAAAGCTCACGGGAGAAGCCCATGGGGGCCATCTTAGAGCCTCCTGCCCTTGCTCTGTGTACACTTCTTCCAAGCTGGACTCTGCTCTGAGCAGCTGAACAGAAATGACATGGTCAAGGTGGGAGGCCTGCACCAAGAAGCAGGTGCGTGGACGGCTCCCAAACCACCGAGAGCAAAGCCCAAGAAAGCCCAGGGACATATTCGTGGATCGACCTTGAGTTGTCGAGAGGCTGCTGAAGGACGTCCGGTAGCGTCTGACCGAGAATGCAGGGAGTGCGTCAGTTGCTGGAAGAGGACCCGTCCAAGCTGTTTGGGTGGAGAAGCCACATGACTTCCATTCTCTAGGGAAGTTCGCCTCTTCACAGGAGCTTCTTCTCCCGGGATGTAAATGCCGGGAGGCCCAGGCTTCTTTGCTGCTCTCTTCACCGCAGTCAGCCAGTGCCTTGAGTGGAGGTTGGCTGGGAATGAAAGTATTTGTCGAATGAAAGAAGGAAAGCCTGAGCAAATGAGTTGTTTCCACTTGCCGCCCACCAGTCGCTAATGGGCTTCTCATCTGTGCCCAGTGCTGAGTGAGGCGCTGGAGAGCAGATGTGGAGCCACAGTTCCTGCCTGGCGGAGCTGGCAGGCAAGAGAGATGCACCCACAAGCAGAGGTGCTCTGCGTGCAGCTGCCCAACACCCAGGACTCAACGTCGTGACTGTCTTGTTCTCTAATCCTTGCGACCACCTTGTAAAGTAGATGGCCGTGGCTCCCTTTCAATAGGTGGAGACAGTGAGGCACAGAGAGGCCAAGTAACTTGCTCAAGGTCACACAGCTGGGGAAGTCAGGAATTGAGTGGAGGCCATCTGATGCCATGGCCAGACCCTCTAAGCACCAAGCTGTATTGGCCGCCCGTGTGCATATGTGTGTGGAAAAAAAAATCACTTTTCCTGCTAGTCTTGGCCTCTCCCTTGTGCAGCTGGATGCTGCTTCTATGAAGTCCTGGGTGGGCAGGAGTGGCCCTGGGCAGAGATGTCCCTACCCCTGCCTGGGTCCCACAGTGGAGCCTCCATAATCTCTAGCTAGGAGGGGCTTGGGGACGAAGGGAAGAGCTCACTAGAGTATGTTTTTCACCACTTTGCTGGCACGCATACTGTCTTGCTGAAATGGTTTGATGATTTGGGTTGGTAGGGGGTGCCTGGCCTCTCTCAGCCACCCCACTGCTGCCCCCTCCAGTTCTGAAATATCCACCGCTGGACTCCCTCCCGGGCATGAGCTGGCCTGTCTGGGGAGTCACCCCTTTTGCAGTGAGGACTGGGGGCAGCGAAGCCCTGAGGCTATAGGGCCTTCCTCATCTGCCTGCTCCCTGCAGCCTGGGTGTCTCCTCTGGCCGTGGGGTGAGGGCCCAGGCTTCTCGAGCTGATAGGTCCACAAGAGCAGATGGCGCCGCAGGTTGGGATGCAGATGGGAAGCTGCAGGCAGCTGGGCCAGCTCCACTTCATGGCAATGCCGAACTGTGGGTCAGGGTAGGGGTGGGGGGCTAAAGAAGACAGACTGGTGGATGTGGAGAGACAAACAGAAAAGGGGAGGCCGAGAAGGAGTTGGCACCAAAAAACAGAACACGGCGTCAGGAAGGCGTCGTCACGGCAGGGGCCTCCGGTCTCCCTGGCTGTCCTCTGCACGCCCCGGGGGACTCCCCGGCCTCCCACTGCCAGCTGCCTTCCCCTGGGCTCTGGCAGACAAAGGCCGAGGTTTTCCTGGAACTGAGGAAGATGGCTTGGGGACCCGTCGGCCCTGTTTGGCCAGTGGAGACCTCGAGATCTCTAGGGTGCAAGGGGTTCAACCTGCTTCTGTCATTTCCAACAGTGTGACCCAGGGCAGGTGAGGTCAGTGTTTGGGCCTCCATTTGTCTGTAAAATGGGGTGATGCCCATCGTATGGGGACCGTGTAAGACAGGGCAGGCTAAAGGGCGCGGCATGGCACGCGGATGATGGCGGTGCCCAGCATGATCCAGGAGCTCACCAGGTTAAGGGACGGTTGTTTTTCTTTTGCAACCACATCGGCATCTAACCTGTGGCACAAAGAGAGAAGTTGGGATAAAGTGGAAGCCCAGAGAAAGAAATTTCCCCCAGCTAGCAGCAGGGGTGAGGGCTGGTGGGGTGAAGAAGTTGAACTTGGGCAGGCCCTCGTTGTCCTGGACTGGGGTGTGGAAGTGACACAGTCTACAAAAGCCCCCACCCTGCTGCCATCGCGTTCTGGTGGCGGGAGTGACTCCAAGGCCCAAGGACAGCATGGAGCACATGGCAGGCGCTCAGTAAATGCCCAAAATCCCTGGGTCCAAACTCTGCCTGTGCCATCCTAGCATGGGAAGTGTCCCCACAGTGACCCGCTGCCATCCTCACCTGACCTGAGGTGACGGTCGTTGCTTTACCTGTGGGAAAGTTCTTCTGAGTGTCTAACCACCTCTGAGGGATGACATATCCACTGGTCTCCATGAAGGAGGGACTTGACCTGCTGGACCCAACGACAGAGCTTGCACTGAGAGCGCTCGGTGAACTCGGGGAGGGTGGCTCCCCAGCGGCACTTGTGGCACGCGTGGCTTACGAGTCCATCTCATCCATCATCCTCATGGCTGAGCAGCCCCCTGTGTATCCCAGGAAGGAGTGGGGGAGCTGGCAGCATTTACCAGAAGCTGTCCCAGATCAAGGACAGGGAGACTGCAGTGCCTTCCGCAGAGCTGGTGCTTAGGAGGAGCTCAGAAGCTCTTTGTTGAATAAACGAATCTTTCTCCCAATTCATACCCCCCCCCGCCCCCCGAGGGCTCCGGCCAGAACGCTGGGACCTCGTGGTCCCTCCCAGCCTGGACACACTGATCCTGCCAGGTTCCCGCCCTTGGACAAATGGCAGCCAACTCCGTCGGCTCATAAATTTCCTGCCTGTCACCCGTGGCGCCCAGGCCAGGCGGGGCGGGCGGTGCTTGGGGTGGGCTGGTCCCTACCTGCCTCCAGCTCTGGGGGTGTTTAAAGGCTGGAAGCCCAGGCCTGTGCCTATGCCCAGAATAACTTCAGCAAAGCCTGGGCCTTAGAGGAGATGCTGTAAAAACATCTGTCAGAGGCAAAGATGTGCAGAACTGCGTGTTTGAAGAGAAAGGAGAAGCCAGCTCGCGAGGTGGTTTGCACCACATTGTTGCATTTTTGTAAAATACTGTAGATGAACATAGAAGCCGAGGAAAAGTATATCGAAAAGCAGTCACCAAAATGTTATCAAGATGGAGAGACTGGATTGATTTAACATTTTTTCCTTCTGCTCTCTCTTCTGTTCTGATTTTTCTATAATGTAATTTTTAAAATTTGTTTTTTTTAAAGGAATTGGTTGAAAGCAAATTGGTCAAGATGACAACTGGTTCAAAAATGCCTATGTCGGGTTTCTTGTTAGACTTTTCAGCCAGTGATGCCAGTTTACCTTTTCAAACACCAGTTTGAAACCGAGGACGCAACTCTTTGCGGAGTTGTGAGCCAGTCTCTCCCATTGTCTCATTGATTCTTTGTAGCTGACCTACAAGGGGGGTTACTATTACTGCACCCATTTTAAAGATGGGGAAACGGGCTGAGAGAGGGGACAGCCTGTCCAGGGCCCACAGCTGGCTGGCCTGGGCCTTGAGCGAATCCTGATATAAATCAAGAGCAATATTGCGAGCCAAACACGAAATCTCTTTCTCACCCACGTATTGGTGTACTTAAAAGTGAATGGTAAAAGAATGCCTGAAATGCCGTTCTTGAAAAACACTTCCATACCTTCTTTCTTTCATATTTTAGTTTTAAAATAACATTTGAAATCTGGACTGCTCCTTTTAGGACAAACTGATTTTTTTTTTTTAAACTCACCAGGCTTTCAATCCCATTGGATGTCATTTTCTTCGTGTAGAAATCTGTGTCAAAATCACTGAAGTATAGGAAGATGTATACTTTTTAAATAGTAAAAAATGGTTAAAAAGGTAAATTGGACATCACTGACTGAAAATAAATTTAAAAGGTAAGAAAACTTAAGAGGCACATATAATCATTTTTAAAATGCCTTTAAAGGGATAAAATGACCCTGCAGTACACAGAGTTGATCAAGAGAGGAAAACAATTGGCTTAACACCAGAGACAAGCTTAGTTAAGCAGACATAACTAAAAATCAATGAGATCAATTAGAAATGTAAGAAAACCAAAAATGCTGGAAGGTTACAAAAACAAAAAAGATGCGAGATTGTTCTGGGGTTCACAGATATCACCCAAAATGCTCGCTGTTACATATGCAGTAGGAGAAATCTCCCATGGGACTAAAATACTACCATAACTAAAAATGCCCATGACAGGAAATATCTATACACTCATTTGACAAATATTTATTTATTACGGTTCTCCTGCGGGCCAGAGCTACAGCAGTGAAGAAAACACCACGTCCCTGCCTGCGTGGAGCTGACTTTCTGACTCCAAAAATGAGTGGTCAGGTAAAAAGATGATTTCCAATTTGCTGTGCTGACTAAATCACCCCAGGAATCACATCCCACCGAAGGCCAGAGTGGGAGGGGGTGGAGGGGATTCTCTCACTCTGTATTTCTCACGTGTGAGAAAGGGTTTTGCGTGGGGGCTGCCAGCCCTCACCCCCATTTGCAATTACACACACACACAGCCCCTTTGGGGAGTGGGGGGCACCCAGGCATGCTTGTCTCCTGTCCCTTGGCCAATGGCTGATTGGTCCTGGGGAGGAAATCGACTCAGGTAGGGCCAATTGGCTTCCTGTGCTGGGAGCTTGGTCTTGGGGTGCTGAAAGAAGAGGGGTTAGGGATCAGACAGGAAAGCAGCAGCTGCCTAGAAATGGCTGAGGTCTGATTTTGGCAGGCACTGAGGGAAAGGGCCACAGGTTGCCCCTGCTGAGGTTTGCAAGCCCTTTTCTGAAGCCTTATCCTTGGCCTTTTTGAAATGCCCTTTTGTAGCCTCAAACAAGGGTCTCTTTAGGGTGGGAGTGAGTTTCTACTTCTCACCATGTTGTCGCAGTCCCCCAGTTGAATCATTTGCAAAATGCTGAGTAAATAAAGCCGCAGGAATTTCTTTCCTGCAGGACTTTTCAGAGCCTTTAATGTGCTAATATACTGTCACTTTCTAGGAGGGGGCTGAGGTTCTGTGGTGTTTCCTCCACTCATGGGCATGGGACACCTCACTGCCTACTGTTCTGCAGAGCACCCTTTGAGGAACACTAATCCACTTAGACTCCCTTCTCTGTAGAAGTGAGAGAATTAAAGCCCAGAGAGGGAGAGGGAGTGGCCTAAGGTCACACAGCCGGTTAATTGCAGAGATGGCCTCTGCTTCTCAGTGTTCTTCCCACCACGCCCCAAAGGACACAAGGCTTCCTTGGAAAGATGATGCATGGGAAAGGGTTTCCTGGGCTGCCATCGGTGGTGGGAAGTCAAGTCCAGTGCAGCCACCCGGGAAAAGGTGGGGTCCAGGATCTGTGGCCAGAGAAATCCTCCCTTACTCTTGGGTGGTAGAGGCAGCCTCAGCAGGACCTTCACGGTGTGTCCAGTAGTGGGTCTCCTGCCTTCCCCTCCTTTCCCCAAACCACGGGCAGATCGTACAAGAGAAGAGCTGCAGGGGCCAAGTCCCCGTCGGGGCCCGCCCAGGCAGCCAGCGCCGGGATGACGCGGGCTGTAAATCACCCCGCAGACCACAGACCCAGTGCCATCCCCACGGGTTTCCTTTCCGCTTCTTAATCCTTCTCCTCAAGGCTCGGTAACAGAAAGCAGATCCCTGCAGGGGCCTGCCATGCACAGCGGGCTCTGAGAATGCAAGCCTGGGATTTACCACATCAAGACTCTGCCTCCTCTCACTTTTCCTTTTTCCCCTCCTTAGCCACTGTGCGCTGCAGAAAACTCCCTTCCCCCGGGGCCCTCCTTGGACCCCACTTACAAGCCGTGCCCCGGCCTCGCACCTTGGCTGCCGGCCCACGCGGCCGCCTCAGGCCTGTGAGGCTTTCCAGGGCCTGTGGTTTCCAGGCCCTCCAGCCTCGCGGTTTGGCTCCCTCCTGGCGCCCCGGGTCCCCGTGTCGGCGGGGGCCTCTGCTGTGTGGTAGAAAAAACACTGCTGGTCTGGGTTCAAGGCCTGGAGCTGCCAACTTCTAGCGCCTCCCGCTCTGAGCCTGTGACTGCTCATCTCGGAGACTGGGGTGAGGAGAGCGCGCTCTGGCCCGTGCTGGGTGCCTGACAAATGTTTTGCTTTTAAAACAAACATTTAGCTGTTGGTTCAGGGTTGTTGCGAGACTCAAAAGGGAAGAAGTCTTTGGAACTGCTCGGTGGGGGATGTGCCATGCCAGGTTAAGGGACTGTTGTTTTTCTTTTGCGTGTCCAGTTGCCCTTGGGAGCCCTCAGGGGCCTCCCTGGCTGGCTCCGGCCTCCCCAGCGGCCCCGTGCTGTCCCCCTATTCTGTCCCTTCCTGGTAGCAAGCCACACCCTCTGGCCAGTGTTCTCAAGAGCATCACCACAGTGAAGATTCCGGAGCTCAGAGCTGGTGGCTAACCCAGCAGTTTTTAAACTGTGGTCCTTCTCCAGGAAATGTCCCTGGGCCCGCTTTGGAGGGGATGGAGTAGGACTGTGTACTGCCCCCGTGTCCCCTGCACTGCTCCATCCAGACCGAAATCGTGTTTATTTTCTGTTTGAGGGTTCCACTGGCCAGGTTTAATTTCCATGGCTTACAAGAGAACTTGAGACCTTTCTGTCTGCCCCAGATGTGTCATTTTACAGATGGGGAAACTGAGGCTTAAGGAAGTTGCCTGAACGGCATAGGGGTCCCACATTCCCCTGGCGGCCGAGTGGCCTGCCCAGGGACCCTGCTTAGCATGGGGTGGGGGCCAGGTGGGCCTGGCTCAGTGGTGCCGCAGAGGTGAGACTCTGGGGTCCCTGAGTGAAGGGGCTACCACCCCCCTGCCGTCTTCTCTGCTCTTCCAGACCAACAGAAACAGTGGTAGCTCTGAAATGCAGGGGTGGGAGTTACGGGAGCAGTATGGGCTTTGGGGACAGCCTGTCCCGGGTTCAAATCCTGGCTCAGCCACTTCCCTCACCACTCAAGCTTGGGCCCTTGGGGTCCTCGGGGGCCCCTGTGAGGACTGAACAAGAGGAGATGCTGTGGGTGCTGGCCCTGGGCCCTGGATGAGCCTCCTCTGATGGGAGTCGGGACGAGTGGGGGCTGCTTCTAATGGTCAGTCATTTCTCTCAGGAGTGACCGGCCCCGGACGAGACCAGGTATGCTGCTGCTGCAGAGAGGCGAGCTCACCACGCCCAGCCTCGTCTCCTCCAAAGTGCCACCAGATGCTCAGACCGCTGCCTCTCAGGGTTGGACACCAGCACGCCGGCTTCTCCTTCACCCTCCTGCCCTCCCCCAGCTTCTCGGCGGTTCCTCACAGTTTACCCTCTGCCAACAGCGAGGGGAGAGCTCACCCTCCCCACGGCGTCTGCTGCCGGTTGCAGAGATCCATGGCCAAAGATGCAAGAGACACTGGACAGAGTGGGGTCATGACACTCAACTACGAAAGTCCCACCATTGCTCTTGTCCTTTTGCTCCTTCAGTTGCCCGAGTCCCATATCCAGCCTCTCGTCAGCGGTTCCATTAGGAACATGTGGAAGGGATTGGACATTTGGTGATGTTGGGAAGCGCCGAACCCTCTGACCTGGCGCTTCCTCTCTTTGGGTCCCTGAGCTGGGTGGGTGCAGGACAAGCCTTCTGGGGGACTGGGGGACTCAGGGAGGGATGGGGAGGAGGATCTGAAGTCCCTGCCTGCTCCTGTCCCTCTCACGGGCTGCCCATGATTCTCAAGGTTCTCTGGGCCCAGGCGCCTCCTCAGGCCTTGAACCTTGTGGGAAGGGGGAGTCAGGGGGAGAGGAGGCAGTGTTGACCACCCACCCAGGGACTTGCCCCAAGGAGGCCTGCCAAAGGATCTCTGCTTCTCCAGCCACCCTTCTCCAGTGGCCTCGCAGCTGGGCGACCAAGATGGTGCCCGGCTCGGAGGCTCCCCATCTGTTACAAGGTGGTGCAGGAGGACTGGTGGGGAGGAAGGGACCAGGGGAAGGGGCCAGGCTGAGTGTGAGGGGAGGGGCCTGCTTCCTTGTGCTCGGAAGACCAGAGCTCCTCACATCTGTGCTCCACCATCTGCTTCAAATTGAAGTAAAAGCCACAACATGTCAAGAAAAGACTTGCCTGTGTTGAGTGGACTCTGTGGGTGACCAGGACTTTGGCAGGTCAGTGGTGGTGGGAGGGGTGTGGGTGTGAGGGAGGGGTGGGAGCAGCTGCAGGGGGAGCTGGTTGGAGGAGCCCCCTTCTCTTGTGCTGGGGGCTCTGGGCCCCGAGGAAGCCCAGAATCGGCCCTTTGCCATGGACCAAAGGATCCCTGGACCAGGATAGAAGCAGGAAACCCAGTCTCCTTAGAGGACTTCCCTCAAGTAAAGGTTCTCTGGAAACAGGCCAGACAGGGTGGGCTCAGGGTGGGGGCTCAGAAGGGGCAGCTAGGAAAAGCGAGGACACAGGTCATGCCCCACTCTGTTGTCCCTCTGAACCTCAGAGTCTCCGTGCTGGCCCTTCCCAGGGAAGCAGGAAATGCAGACCAACCAGCCTCACATTTGTTGAACTAAGAGGGCCCTGTGTGTTACCAAAGAGTGGAGACATCCCCCTCCTGCTGCCAGGGAGAAGACCCCCAGCCTTACCACCCAGAAACAACCACATTCCACTCGTACCCCTCCTGCTCATGGCCTCTGTTACATCTTTCCTTTCATTCTGAGCATCTGTCGATCAACGGCTGCTTATCAGACTCTGTGTTAGGTGCTGGGAAGAGAGAGGGGAACCTTACATAGAGTCTTCATGGAGCTCCTGGTTCTGTAAAGGAGGTGGGACAGACAGACAGCCAAACTCATAATTGTGATACAGGTGTTGGGGGCTTCAGGAATGAAGAAACAAATTCTCCCTGGGGGGCATGGGGAAAGGCTTTCTTGGAAAGGTACCATGCCCATTGGGTCTTGAAGGATGAATAGGAGGAGTTTTTTGAGCAGAGGCATGGGAAAAAGATGTTCCATGCAGAAGCATACTCAGCCTTGGCCAGACATTGGAATCACCTCAGGAGATGATAAAATATTGATAAAAAGTATTAATGCCTGTATTAGTCAGCCAAAGGGTTGCTGGTGCAAAGTACCAGAACTCTGGTGGCTTTTATAAAGGGTATTTATTTGGGGTAAAAAGCTTACAGTTACAAGGCCTTAGAGAGTCCAACTCAAGGTTGCTTTCTCATCAAAGTCACGTATTGAAGCAAGATGGTGGGTGATCTCTGCCTGGTCTTTCGGGCCTTAGCTGCTCAGCTCTTCTTTTCTCTTCGCCTGCAAACTCTCAGGCAAATGGCTCATCTCTCCCTGGGACTGCAGGATCAAGTTCTCTCCTCTTCCATGTCTATGGAGCATTCCTCTTTTCTCATGTATCTTCTGTGTGTCTTCCTGAGTGAGTGTCTGTTTCTATCAGCCCACTGAGGGGGGCGGGGACTCAACCCTGAGTCATGCCTTACTGATGTGGTCGAATCAAAGCCCTAATCTTGATTTAATCAAGTTAACGTAAAACCTTTGAATTTAATACAATCAAAGGGTATGACACCCAGAGGAACAGACCAGTTTACAAATGTCATGTCTTTTTTTTGGAATTCATAAGTAATATCAAACTGCTACATGCCCAAATCCCATCTCCAGAACTTCTGCTGTATTATTCTGGGGCTGGCCAGGGCACTGGGTTTTTAAAAAGTTCCCCCAAGTGATTTTAATGTACCGACATGGTTGAGACCCCACGGTCTAATGTGGAACAAGAATTTGCTTTAGAGCCACTGGCAGGGTTAAAGGCTATACTAAAGATGTAGACGTGTGTGCATGTGTATGAAGGACGAAAAAGCCTCGCTTTGCCTTTCCCAGCTTTCCCCCCAGCATGGTGACTTGCATTCTTTCACGTGTGCACACGCTCACACATACTCCTCGTGCACACACACATGTTCCTCATTTGCACACCTTTACACTTTCTGTGCACATGTACACACATATACACTCATGCACACCCATTCACTCCTTGTGTGTACATGCATACACATACATGCACTTGTGTGCACACCCACTCCTTGTGTGTATGTGGTGGACATGCATACACATACGCACACTCCTTATGCACACATGTGCTCCTTGTGTACACGCCCATTCACCCCTTGTGTGTACATGCATACACATACACATACTCCTCATGTACATACATTCACTCCTGTGCACATGCACACAGGTACATGCACTCCTCATGTGCACACACATGTGCACTTTGTGTGCACATGCACACCCAGACACACTGAGCACCTTTCCAGTTAGGGGAAATCCATGTCCGATGGACTCATTTCACTGGCATCTTCTGAGCAGTCTCGTGTAGACAGCAGTGCAGGAAAACCCTCACTGACTAGAAACTGTGAAGAGCCCCCCAGTGGGGCCCTGTGCCGAGGGCTTTGAGTTTCCAGAGCTGCCTGCAGGTCTGTTGGCCGCTCACCCTCCTTGTTCCCCCTTTGCTCTGAGTCCTGGCCCACATGCCCCTGGCTCACAGGCAATGGCTGCCGGGGGACAGGCCCCAGCCAGGGTCCGTGGGACCTGCGTGTACACACGGGAGGTCCACGAGCGTGCACACCTGTCTGCATGGGCCTCTGCGTGCCTGCTCCTGCCTGGAGACAACTCCGCCTCAGCTCACAGGCCAGCCTTATATGTGCCTTCAGAGCCTCACTCGCCCTGGGAAACAGGCTTCAGTTCAGGGGAGGGGACTCCACGTGTCCCTGGGACCCCCTTCTGGACACCCGTCTCCCCGTACCCCACACCAGAGGGGTAGAGACCCCCTACTGTGTCCTGGGACCCTTCCCTCCACCCCTCTCTGTCATCACATCTTTCAAGGCCGCCACCTCCCTGCTGCTTTCACCCATGACGCCACCTTCACAGGCCAGGGGGAGCACCTGTGGGCAGGCCCAGGGGCCGGCAGCCCAAGCGTGTGCCAGGGGTGTGCTGGGAGCTGGGGCACAGACAGAGCTCCCATGTCCCCGAGCACTTGCCCGTCATCCAGGGGAGAGAAGGGGTGCAGCTAATTAGGTGAAAACAGATGCTGTGCTGGGGGAGGTCATGGGCTGCTGCTGTCCTTCCATGCCACTTAGCACACGCTGCCCACAGCCCGGGCGACCCCCTCTGGCCTTTTCCAAGCAAGACTCAGACATCTGCAAGTGCTTCCTTCACGAGGACTTGGCCACGCCATTTTCACGCTGGCTCCCTGCTGCCACCCCACCTTCACAGCTGCTTTCAGCTTCCAGGCTCCATGAGGAGAAGGAGGCTCGGAAGGGGCCTTGCTGGGGGAGGGGGTCCTGGCTTTACCATTTGCCCCATGGGTTTGCACCATCCCACCTCCCTTCTGGTCCTTTCCACCCCAGACAAGCCATGTCTGCCCTCCCTGAAGCCAAGCCGGCACCCAAGGAACTCCGATTTCTAAATCTCAAACTTACTTTATGGCTTTGGGCACATGTCTAATCTCTGGATGGGCAATAGGAATTCCTCATGGGCAAAAATGGGGTCTAATTCATCCTCAGCTCCTCCCAAGGACCTTGCAAAGTGTGTGTTTTGGTTTCTTTGTTGAATGCATGAATAAAAATTGGAAACTATGGCCATTCACTCATTTTTTTTTTTTTTTTTTGCTTCCTTCCACAAATAACCACCTGGCATCTAAATTGCTCAAGACACTGAGAGAAAGTGGGGGGGGGCTGGAAGGGAGAAGGGTCCCTAGCAGAGAGAAGCTCGGCCTCGGGGCTTTCTTTAGACTTCTGGACCTCAGCTCCTCCAAGAGGATTCGCCTGCCCCTGCTGGGTGCTGAGTGAGCTGTAAGCAGTAAACTGCTGAGTGTGCATGGAAGCCGCAAAAAACTCCGCCTCGCCCTCTTCAGCCTCATCTGGACATCACTCATTCACGGCGACTCTTCTCCCTACGCAGCCCTGACACTGCCCGAAAGTTCTTTTCATGACCGTGTCCCGGGCAGGGACCGCTCATCCAGGGGAGAGCTGGGCTTTCCTTGCCACCCTGTGGCACGGCCTCCCTGGAGCTGTAGGTGGGAGTACGCTCGGGCCCGCCAGCCTCCTGGGGGACCTGGCGTGCGCTGGGGCTCCTTGGCAGCCTCCTGCTCTGCTTGGCCTCCCTGCCTCCCGCTGGGCTCCATCCGGTCCAGTCCTGCCACAGCTGGCGGAGGTTCATTTCCAAAGTCGCTCGCGTGTTTGAAATCCTCCGCCAGCACCTCCAGGCCAGAGCCCCGGCCGGTCAGCTGCTCGTCAGACCTGCAGCAATGGATCCATTCCCTCTGGAGCTGTCTCTGATGTCTCCTGTGTCCCCCCAAGGATGCCCTCAAGCCTAGCCGTGTCCCCCAATTTGGCTGTCTGGGGGCATTGGCTGATGCTTCCCTGAGACATCAAGTGCCCCAGTTCTCAGTCACTTGTGGACCAATTCCCTTTTCTCTGGCCGTGCGTGAAACGGGCTCTTTCTGGACCCTATTGACACGTTTCCTTTTTAACCCAGCCTTCCTTTCTCCACATCTTGGCTGCTGTGACAGCTTGGATCTGGTGAATCCCAAAAAGAGATTATGATCTTGAACTAATCCCTTCCTGTGGGTGTGGGGCCCTTTTGATTGGAGCATGTCAGTGAGGCGTGACTCAGGCTGGGTGTCCACCCTCTTCCTGGAGCTTTATATAAATGGAGACAGAGAGACACAGAGAAAGGAAGCTGCCACTTTTGACCCTGCCATGTGAGAGACAACCTGAGGATAGCTAGCTGCCAGAGCTTAAGCACAAGCCCCTGAGGGGCTGGGCCCACGGAGCAGCTCAAGGCTGAAGAGCTGAGCCGTATGCCTGATGGCCCACAGCCGAACCCGGGAAGAAAGGGGAGCAGCTGGGACTGAAAGAGGAGGCCCAGAAAGAGCCATGCCTGGTTGCCCACATCTGAGCTCCAGGAGATGGTAGATTCTGGAGGGGAAGGCAGGGAGCTCGGCAGAGATGGCCGCCATCTTTGCCATGGGGCAGGACACCAGGATCACCAGCAGCTGACTTTGGTGAGAAACCATCACTGATGGTGCCTTGATCTGGACATTTCACGGCCTCGGAAATGTAAGCTTTTACCCTAAAAATTTCCCATTATAAAAGCCAACTTTTTTTCTGGCACTTTGCATTGGCAGCCCTGTGGCAAACGAGGATCCCTGCCCAGGCTGCTGCTTCCCCTGGGAACTCTATTTCTCTCAATCCCAGGCCCTGGGGTGGACACACAGGCCCCACTCAGCCCTCGGTGCTTGTTGTGCTTGTCCTCCTTCCACAGGTCTTCAGGGCTTTTTCCTATTCACAGATAAGTGAAAATGCCTCCCATCTCTGCGCTGCTCTCAACGGGAAACCCTGCAGCGCCCCGACTCTCTGAGGATTCTCGGGGTGCTCACCTGCCCTTGTTAGCTCTGGCTTGATCTTCTGGCTCTACCAAATTCTTTATCTCCCTCAGGTTGCCTCCTGGGAGGGATTCCCTCTCTCTTCTCCACTTCAGCTCAAGCCACACAGCTACCTTGCCTCGATTTCCCTGAGGCATCACCTGTGCAAGGCAGTTGTGTGTGGAGGAATTATTTTTCTTGATGAATTGTTTTAAATGTTTACAAAAAACACAGAAACTTGCCTGCTGCTTCCTAATTTATATAACGAATTTCATGTATTTTTGACAGACTCATCGTGTTTCCGGCACATTCTTCCCCCTCTGGCTTCCCTCTCTGACACTACATTTCTGGGCTCTGACTCACCCGAATTCGCCCCACAGCTGGAGCTCTAATCCAGTCTTTTTACTTCAATCTGGCCACCAACCCTCCCCTCCTCAGCCCACCCCTGTCACCACCAAACCCAGGAAGCACCAGACTGTAAAACAAGATGCCCAGTGGAAAAGTCAGAAGCTAACACAGCAGCCAGTGGGAGAGCTGGGCACTCACCTGAGCAGCTACCTGGACTAACACATTCTTCCTCTTTGCTCTCTCATTACCAGGGCTGGTCCGAAGGACAGGGCAAGGCCCACCCCCTCCCCAAGTGGCAGGCAGATCCCAGAACTTAGTCCCGAGCCAGGCCTGGCCCCAAACCACCTTCAGGGCCATCTGGCCCACAGACAACATGCTTTCATCCTCTGGGATTTCATTTCCAGCTCCTCAACCAGAAGTTTCTAGAGAATTCTCCTCTCGCACGCGCACAGATGTGCGCAATGCACATGCGTACACACACACATTGTTAAAAAAAAAAATAACTCAAAATGCTTCCAAGTCTCAGGAAAGAAATTTCCATTTTTGGAGAGGAAAACAGAACAGAAGAAAAGCAAGTTTTTTGTGCATTTTAGGACAGCTGTACTGATCTTTAAATAAAAATCAGGGCAAAGGATTTGACAAAGGTTTTTAGGTGCCTCTTCCAGGTATGAGAGGCAGCCCAGGGGTCAAAATGTTGTAATTTGGGGGAAAGCTAAAAGAGTAACAGTACTAGGCATTCTAAGAACAAAGGGTTCATGGACCTTTCCACTGGGATCACAGCAGAACAGGGTCCCTTTGTGGCACATGTTAATACATTAAAGACTCTGAGAAGTCCTGCAGAAAGGACACTCATTTAACTTTAACTCGGTGCCTCCAAAGCTTATTTGAGCCTTTGATATTTTTTTCATGCTCTGACCTCTCATGGGACCCCAAGAAGGATTCCTGGAACATAGTTTGAGGAAAGCTGGTTTACGGCACCACTAGGATGTTTGGATTCAAGATGGGCCAAGACTTTCTTTCCTGTGTGTTTGCCTCAGGCACTGACAGGAGGGCTTTGGCCGCCTCAGTCTCCAAACTCAGACAGAGGCTGAGGCCCCAATGGACCCCTGGGAACGGCCGTCAGTGGTCAGCTCTGGGGGAGCGCAAGAGAAACTTGTCCCTTAAAGCCAACAGGACGCTTGGCCATGCCGTGCTGGGGGCCTTCCAGGAAGACTGGCAGCTCAGGGCCGTGGGACATCTGTAAAGGCTGCCTCCCCAGGCTGTGCAGACAGGGCTGGCCCCAGGCCAAGCTTGCAGGGGAGCAGCTGCCCAGAGGCCCTGGCCCCCTGCTTGGCAGCCTCACAGGTGCACCATGTCCTACTCCTGCAGCCAGCTGGATGGGCCGTTCTGAACCAACAGCCCCCCACCTCCCTGCCCTGGCAGCCTCTCCCTCAGGACCTCTCTGCAGCCGGCAGGTGTGGGGTCCAGGGATGGGCCTCAGTGGGTGATCAGAGCCGCCCTCTATGGCAGCTCTGATCTCCCGAGTGCAGAGGGTAGGCCGAGGTGGACTGAGGGAGGGATTTTGGGGGAGTGGGGTCTCCAAGACATGCACAGAGCACAGGCCCCTCTGGGAACAGGGAGGCCTGGGGTCCAGCCTGGCTGGGCCTTCAGCCATGCCCTGCTCCCCTCAGGGGCTCACCTGAGCACAGGGAGGCAGTGGTCCATAACCTCTGAGGCCCCTCCTGTCTGGGCAGGTGCCCATCTCGGCTGAAGACTCCTTGCCCTGGCTCTGTGGCCACATGGAGCCTGTGGGCCCACCTCGTTCTTGCTAGAACAGTCCTATTTCTCCTCTTGAGAGATGATCTTATGAGCTAAAGAAGTATTTGAGGGAGCAGCATGGCTCAAGCAAAACACAAACCAACAGAGCAGCTGGGGAAAACCACAAATAGACGGACACCAACTTTCTAGCCTGGATACAGCTCACCTTCCCCTGTCAGTTGAGAGTTCTCGAACCCTTGTTCCAGCCTCCCTGCCCTTCCGGCCTCCCAGCATACCTCCTCTCCCCATCGTGGCTGCTGTCAGTGGTCTCTGTCCCTCAACCTGGCTGGAGGGCCGGGCCACGTCCCCCGGGGCTGGGCAGGCCTCAGGACCTGTCAGAGGCCTTGAAGGACGGTGGCACAGGTCTGGGGCCCAGTGGCTCCTGGGGATTCTCTGCACTGGCGAGGGGCTGCAGGGGGAGCCCAGAGTGTCCCCGAAGCCTGTCCCCAGCCCTCAGGCTGTTCTGCAGCATCCGGTAGAGAGGCGTAAAGCATCAAGTAGGTTGAGAGTTCTCCGTGTGAGATGAGCAGGAGCTAACTGGACACACAGGGAGATTCTCAGGGACACCCCACTACCCCTGCCCCAGCAGCTCTGTTCTCCTGCCTCTCTCCCAGCCCTTTCTGCTTCTCCAAGGTCCTGCTGCCCCCTCCCCCAGCCGGGTTACCTCAATTCATGACTTCGGGTGGGCAGCGACATCTCCTGGGCACCACCTGCACCTGGTGTCACTCTGGCTGCGAGACCCAGGTGGGGGTTTTTGCAAATTACGTCCCTCTCTGAGCCTCAGTTTCTCCTTTTGCAAAATATGTGATTGGACGAGATGATTCCCAGAGATCCTTCCAGCTGCGCCGATATTGCATCTCTCTAAAAAACATCTGCTCACTCAACACCAGACTTGTTCAAAATCTAAGTACTCTCTACCCTAAATTCGTCAGCCAAAGCCTGCTCTGTCCCCCTGGGCATCATTCCATCTGATTTTCTCACTCAGCACTGGCCTCGGCTGGCTTGTCCTCTCCCCCAGGCCCCGACAGCCCCCTTCCGGGCTCCGGTCTTCCGGGTGTCTTAGCCAGGGCTCATTTCCTTCTCCAGCCCAAGCACTTTCCCGAGGAACCAGCACCTATCCCGGCTGCCTGAGCCCTATCTCAGAGGCAGGGCCTGGGGATCGGCTGGGGCTTGGCAAGCACCGATTTGCTGTTGATGAGACTTAATTAATGCAACCACCCCCTATCCTTCTGGCCTTGCGTTAGAGGTGCCTCCCCTCCCCGCCCCCCCGGACGGGAGGCTGAAGGACACAGGGTACCCCATTGTTCTTGGGAGAAACGCAGCTGCCCAGCTGCCGGCCTGCAGCAGCTCACCCCCTGGGTCAGCTGCCCTGCTCACTCCTCGCTGTCACCAGTCTTTCCACATCCCCCTGTGAGAAGCTTAGACAAGGGCCCACCCCCTCCCCACCGTGGACAGGGTCCTCCCCCAGCGCTAGCGACTTCCCGCCATTCTCCTTGGGGTCAGTCATGATGCTAAAGTCCCATGGTCAGTGCTTGGGCCACATCCAGGCTCAGATGCGCTTCCTTCACGAGGCCTTGGTTCGGCTCCTGCCTCTCTGGCTGCTCCTTCTTGGCCTCCTTTGTGTGCTCCTCCTTCTAAATATTGGCTTGCCTCGGGTTCAGCCCACAGGTCTCAGTTCTTCTCCCTCCCCACTCACTCACGGGGACTCCTTCCAGGCCTGCGGCTTTCCATGGCCAGCATGGGCTGTGGCTGTCCAAATATATCTCTGTATCTGAGATGACCAGGTCTCACTGGGGGTAAAGTCGAGGCTCCCAGCGACTACCAGCCCCTCTGACCTCACCTGCTTCTCTGTGCTGTTCTTCTGTTTCTTTCTTTTTTTTCCCCCATGCTGTTCTTCGACATATCAGGCCCACCCTGTCTCTAGGCCACCATCTGGGCTGATCCCTCAGCCTGGAATGCTCTTCCCCCAAACATCCCTATGGCCTGTTCTCTTAGCTTCTTCAGATTTTTGGTTAAATGTCACCTTTTCAGCGCAGCCCTCTCCAATGACTCTATTTTAAATTGCAACCCTTCCCCCTTCCAGGTGTTCTCTCTCTCTCTCTTTCCAGTTTAATTTTTCTTCACAGTCCTAGTCACCAACTGACATGCTGTGTCTTTTAATTGGACTTATTGCTTATTGACTGCCTCCTCCCTCTACAAGGTAAGCTTGTATGCAAGCAGGGATTTTTGTTTGGTTGGTTTGCCTCTGTGTTCCTAGCTCCTAGGATAGCACCTGGCACGTAGTAGTTGATCAACAAACGTGCTTCCATAAATGTCCTTGTACTTGTGTCTTCATGTTCTGGGGTTGATGCCTCTGTAGAGCAGATCCTAGAAGAGAGGCTGTTCTGTCAAATGCATGTAGAAGAGTATTTTTAATTTTAATAAACAACTCCAGATTACATTCCCAAGAGGTTGCAGCAATTCATGGCCATTTCCCTGCCTCTGCTGGATGTTAACACGCTTGAATTTTTGCCAGTCTGTTGGGGAGGGGGCGGGAAGACATCTCATTGTTTTCATTTTCATTTTCCTGAATAATCGGAAGGAACATTTTTCATGTTTATTGGCCACTTGAATTTCTATTTCTGTGAATTATCTTGTTCATAGCTTTTGCCCATTTTTTGTTCTTTTTTTTTTGGGGGGTGGAACTTTTCTAAGTTTGTAGGAGGGAATCTGCATTTTTTGAAAAGCATCCCAGATAATTCTGATACTTGGACAGGTTTAGGAGCTTCTTATTTGTCACTGCCTGATAAGCTCTGGGGTCCTCTATGGGTTTTGGAATTTAAAGTGTTTTTTTTTTGTTGTTTGTTTTTCTTGTTGCTTCACTGTATTTTCTATAATAAAGTTGTTACTTAAAAAAAAAAAAAGGATATTAAAAACAATCATAGGAAAATCCTTGTGCTGTAATGCCAAGTGGAAAAAGCATTTATAATTAGTATGTACTTAACTTTTTGATTGCAACTAGATAAACAGGCTCTAGCAGTGAATTGGCCAAAATGAAAAGGGCCGGATTATGGATAAATTTTCCTTATTATCATAGGTAGGTAAGTGGCAGGGAATGGGGAGTGAGGGTGAACCCCTAGAGGAAAAGAATGTGCTGTTGGAATGATGGCATCTGGGCTACAACAGTCTCCCATGCCTTGGCAGACATCACTAATCAATAACTGCAGCTGTTCCTGCTCAGACTCGGCCTCAGAATCTTTCTCAGCCCAGAACACCAGGTGGCGACTACTCACAGATGACTTAAACCCATTTCCAATTCTTGTCGGAACAGGAGGCAGTGCAACCATTGTTGGCATCACCAGAGTCTTCTCTTGCTTGGAGCAACACCATACACCATGGCGGAGGGCTGTTTCAATCGGCAGTGGCTCCAATCACTGATACCGAGCATTCTTTTTCGGAATTTTCCCTCCTCCTGGACCTTGGGGCTGTGGGATCCAGGACTGCTGGCTCAGCCAGGATACACGGCCCCTGGGGCAGCTCCCCTTGGCTGCTGACCTCTCTTCTCGTGATTCCCGGGATGGCCCCTCCCCACCGCCCATGCTCCCAGCCCGGACTTCATGCCCTGATGCTGCTTCACTGGCACATCGGGATGATCTAACTAGGACCTTGGCCCTGCCCCTCTTGCCCTCCTGCCCAGCAGGGCATGCCTCAAAGCCTATGGAAAACACAGGAATTCTTCATCAACCCTCCTTGGCTAGGCCAGGTGGGGACAGTGCGATGTTTAGAAAGGAGGGGAAGAAATATTTTTAGTTAGCTTTTTCTGTGTTGAGAAAATGTTCGATGAAACAAATGTTCAATGAAAGAAAAATCAAATTATATAGAGATGTCTGGAAAAATCACCAGTAATTCAACCCCCTGGAGATAACCACAGTTACTGCCTCAGCAGGCAGCTTTCCAGGCACCACTCGGCCTCCACACCCATTGAGACATACGTATAAATAAATTGTCATCAGTGGGCTCATGCTGTGACTTAACCTGCATTTTTCATCCAGCCATATGTCATGAGCATCTTGAAGAATGCCAAGGATGGAAAACATATTTTCCCTTTCCTAGAATGTAAATTATATTCCACAGGATTCTTTTTTTTTTTTTTTTTTTTACTCTTAGCATATCTGTGTGTTTTTTGCTTCTTCTCTGAGGTGAAAATTTATTCATTTCCCGTTTTCCCCCCCATAGCACCAGACCACCAATTTTTTGGTGTGCAGCCACAACAGTGAAGACAGTATACGGCAGCTCCTCTTGAATGGCCACGTGACTGAGTTCCAGTCAAGGAAATGTGAGCAGAGAGATGTATATACAACTTCCTGGATGTACATTGTGGTAGTTTTCATACAGGTACACAAATTCTTCGACATGTTTCCTTTTATGAGGAGGCGCCTAATCGCTGTCCCCTTAAAAGCAGGTTGTGCTTAGTGACTCACTTTTTTTATTTTTATTTTTATTTTTTTAAATTTATTTATTTTTTTACCGGGAGGTCCCGGGTATCGAACCCGGGTCCCTCCATATGGGAGACGGACGCCCAACCATTTGAGCTACATCCGTCCCCCTATTTTTATTTTTTAAGAGGTACTGGGGATTGAATCCAAGACCTTGTACATGGGAAGCAGGTGCTCAGCCTCTGTGCTACATCCACTCCCCAGTGAGAATTGTTTTTTTTTTTTTTTAAAGATTTATTTATTTATTTCTCTCTACCCCCTCATTGTTTTTGTGCTCACTGTCTGCTCTCTGTGTGTTCTTCTGTGTCTGCTTGTCTTCTTCTTTATGCAGCCCTGGGAACTGATCCTGGGACCTTCCAGAGTGGAGAGAGGCGCTCAATCTCTTGCACCACCTCAGCTCCCTGGTCTTCTGTGTCTCTTTTTGTTGCCATCTTGCTGTTCCAGCTCTCCGCACGGGTCAGCACTCTGCGTGGGCAAGCACTCCGTGTGAGCCAGCTCGCCATTTGGGCCAGCTTGCCATGCAAGCCAGCCTGCCTTTCACCAGGAATTGAACCTGGACCTCCTATATGGTAGACGGGAGCCCAATCGCTTGAGCTACATCTGCTTCCTGAGAATTGTTTTTTTTGTAGCTATTGTTTGTTTATTTGTTTTTTAGGAGGTACCAGGGATTGAACCTGGGATCTCATATATGGGAAGCAGGCACTCAACCACTTGAGCTACATCCACTCCAGTGACTCACTCTTAATGAAGAGAATGTGGCAGAAGTGTTAGTGTGTGACATCCACGATGGGGACATAAAAGTCAGTTGGGTCCCCCCTTGCCTTCTCTCTTAGATCAGCCACTCTGGGGCAAGCTGTGTCATGAGGACACTTGAGCATTCTGTGGGAAGAGGCCCATGTGGCCTTCTACTAACAGCCATGACAGGGAGTAATTATGGAAGCAAATGCCCCTGCCCCGGTCAAGTCTTCAGATGACATTTTAGTTGCAGCCTATGAGTTCCTGGCCCATGGAAACTATGAGGTAATAAGTGTTTATTGCTTTAAGCAACCAAGTTTTGGAGTACTTTGTTATGGAGCAAAAGACAGCTAAGACATGCCCTAGAAAGGATGCGCAGGGCTCCCATCTCCTGTACCCTCTCTCTGGATGGAAGGTGGACATATGTGCTCATCTGAGTCTTTTGTGGACCCCAGAAAAGAATGTTCTTAAAGTTAATCCATTCCTGTGGGTGTAGACTCATTTTAAGTAGGATCTTTTGGCAAGTAGCATCTTAACTTACGATGTGACCCACCTCATTCATGGTAGGTCTTACTCTTACTGAAGTGCTTCATAAACAGAACTAAAAAGCCAAACACAGGAAAAGAGCTGCAGAGAAGCCAGGAGAGACGAGCAGAGCTGCCATCTCACACTGCCATGTGAAAGAGGACTCCAGGGTCACTTGCAGCTGCAGAAAAACAGAGAAACCCTGAGAGGCTGAGAGAGAGAGACCAGAGGCTGGAACCATTGGAGCAGCTGAAGCTGAAGCAGCAAAGCCCAGAAGAGAGAGGGGAGAGACAAGCCATATGCCTGATCGCCCCCAGCTGAGAAAGTGAGCCTGGAGGAGAAGACAGGGACCAGCCGCCATTTAGCCTCGCCACATGGCAGGAGTCCAGGATCACTAGCAGCTTATATTTGGTGAGACAGCATGTCTTGATGATGCATTGATTTGGACATTTTCACAGCCTTGGAACTGCAAGCTTTTACCATAATAAATTCCTATGATAAAAGCCAAACCCCTTTCTGGTATTTTGCATTGGCAGCCTTTATGTGGTAGTACACCATCTTGGATCTGGTGGTTGAGGAAAACACCCCAGGGAGGTCAGAACAAGCAGCAACTTTAGGACCTGGGCTCCTGGCTTCATAATAACTCAGACTTCTATATGAGATGGAAACAAACTTCTGTGTTAATTAAGCCAGAGCTTCTCAGCCAATGCTGGAACCCCCTGGCATGCTGTAAAGGGGCTCCAGGGGTGGGAACTATTGCTCCCCTCCACCCCTGGCCCAGTCGCTTCTGCACATAGCAGCCTTATTCTGTTATTCTGGTGAGCTATACAATTATCATCATTTTCTCCATGTGCCATGATGGGAATAAAGTTTGGATGCCTTGGATTTCTGTCCCAACAGCCAGACATTATCCTAACAAACCCTATTTAAGTGAGACCTGGATGAATAGGCTTCATATGTGTGCCACTCCTTAACGAGCCCAGAAGGGGTCCATCAGATCTTGGCAGGTGAGGCTGGTGGGGGCCCAGATGGTCAAGCTCTCCCCATGTCTGAAGGCACCATGGGAAGAGAGCAGACTCTCCCACCAAGATTTGGGGTCTATGTTTGCCTCCGCTCGCCTCCCTCTGAGCTGCATTCATACCCCACCCTCCCTTCTCCTCTCAGCCTCTGCCCAACTCCAGGACAAGAGCAGCAGAGGTAGTCATGCTTCAACCTCTGATATGCCGTTTAATAGTGTCATTTCTCCCTGATGACTGGAATGGGCCTTTTACCCAGGTAGAACCAAGCCCCGTTTGGACGTAATTTTATTTGGAGGGAGGTGTGGCAGTTTCAATTTTGTGAATCCCAGAAAAGATAATGTTCCTGAATGAATTCATTCCTGTGGATGTGGGGCCCTTTGGTTGCATTAAATTCAGTTAAGGGACCTTTGATTAGATCACTTGACTAGCACACTTTAGGGCATTTAAAACCCATTTCTGGTGTTTTCACATTGGCAGACTTTGGCAAACTAAAACAGGAAGGGACTGATTTTGCCCTCGCAGAACAGCAGAATCTCAATGTTAATAGTTGGACAAGGTTCACCCAACCTAGGTAGCCCAGCTGAAGATACCCCTTTAAAAACAAAACAAAACAACTTAGGATGATGTGAAATCAATGAAGGGATTTGTTTTAGCATGAATGACCTCGTGTGGTGATAGAACCATGCACCTTTTACTATACTGCTTATGCCAACACAGACTCAAATATATATGACTCTAAATATACCACTGTGGTGGACTTTGGTGTCAATGTGCAGACACCACGTTGGCTCCTCACCAATAAACTGGTGGGAACTCCTAATTGTGTGGCCTGGAGATGGTGTCTGCGCCGACCTGCATGGACGTGCCTGCCGCCAAGCCCTACTGCTCCTTTTCTGGCTTCTATGCCACACTGCTGACCTTGGGGCTGGTTTTTTTTTTGTTTGTTTGTTTGTTTCTTGTTTCAGGGCCCTTATTCTCAAATCAGTCTCAGTATCTGCTTAGGTGCTTGCCCAAAGTTTGCTTTGAGCAGTAAGTTTTTTTTTTTTTTTTTAAATAATAATACTTGAATCTTTTATTTGGATAATGACTTTGTAAACATTTGGAAAATTCAGAAAGAAAAATTAATGAAAACAATTGCATTTTTCATTTGCAGGACTTTGCAATAGTATAATCCAGCTGGAGTCATTCTTAGTACTGATGATTATTTTTATATAAATGGACAGTACCAGTTTGATGTAAAGTACATGAATGGAACCAGAATTGTGGTAAGAATAGATATCAGGTTCTTAGATAATATTAAGAGCAATATAAAGAAAAAACTCAATTGGTATTTGTATTTTGACACATTACTTTTAAAAAGTTATATTATACATGCAAAGTATATTAATTCTTTTGTTACGTAGTAAGAGGTAAAAGATGTATTCCTGTCTTTTAGAGTTGTTATGAGGATGAAGTGAGTTATAACTTTTGTAAAATGCTTAGAGCACTGCATAGCATATTTAAGTGCTATATAAATATTTATTAAATAGTTTAATCAGTGGGGATGTTATTAGATGTAAATCCCATTTTATACTGGGATCCTAGAATACCTAGACTAGGTCAGGAAGGTTATACTTATCTGGTAGAGCAGTAAGTTTTTAATGGATAGATTTCCACCGAGGGTTGATGTTTCCAATATGTTCTGCAAAATCCCCACAGACACTTAGTAAACCTGGACCTGGGTGATATCTTTCCTGCATCTTCGTTGTCTTTTTCCTCTCCATGGCACCTGGGTAGTGCCTGGGAAAGGTGTCTCATTTCATTCTCTTGGAAGAGAAGAGGCAGTCCCAGGTTGGAGGTCTGTGTTGGGTACTGATGTCCTCTGGAGTGGCAGCTTTGGAAGACTGCCAAATGCCCCTATCTTTGGGGACAACTCAGGAGCACTTGTTATCCTCCACACTCACATTCTCTAGGCTTTATTAGCATAACCCTGGGGTTTTTTCACTGTAGATTCACGTTTCTTATTTGATTTAATCCAAACCCCATGATGTAGGCCAAGTGTCAGTGTTTTAGTCTGCTAAGCTGCTGGAATACAATATACTAGAAATGGGTTCACTTTTACAATGGGGATTTATAAGGTTGCAAGCTTACAGTTTTGAGGCTGAGAAAAATGTCCAAATCAAGGCATCATCAGGTGATGCTTTCTCCCCGAAGAACAGCTGCCGGTGATCCTTGGCTCCTCTGTCATGGCAAGGCTCATGGCGGCTTCTGCTGGTCTCTCCCTTCTCTTTTGTGTTTCGTTGCTTTCAGCTTCTGGCTTCTTCTGGCTTTCTCTCAGCTTCTATGGCTTCCTCTCTTTTCTGTGGCTTTTCTCTTTATCTTTCTCTCTGTACTCATCCCATTTATAAGGACTTCAGTGAGAGGATTAAGACACACCCTGGATTATATCTTAATGATGTAATCTAATCAAAAGGCTCTTAACTGAACTAACCTAATCAAAAGGTCCTACTTACAATAGGTTCATACCCACAGGAATGGATTAGCTCTAAGGACATGATTTTTCTGGGGTCCATAAAAGCCTCAAACTATCACAGTCAGAAACCTCTTTTTTTTTTCATTCAGACTTTATTTTAAATTCAAAAAATAAAATAACAGACAAAAGGAAGCTCAACAGGTTATGGAAGCATTACTCCTAAAAATTCTGTTCAGGCACTTTAATCTCACCTAATTCCAACAATAAACACAATTGTTCCTCCCATGTACAGAAAGACACTGATGAGCACAGATTACTTAAATGTCATAGTCAAGGTTGCCTGATTAATGAACAAAAACAAGGAAGAGAAAAAAAAAAGCTTAATTATACTCATATCTCACAAAACCAAACCTTATATTTTTTTACCTTTAGCATTAATAGTCTCTTTTTTGCTTTTTCTATACAACATTACAATATTGTTGTTAACTATAGTCTATAAATTATGTCTGTTATATTTTCCCCATGTATCACCACATTTTTTTCTTTTTTTTTCTTTTTTTTTTTTTTTTAAGGTATGCACATTGTTTTATTTAGACATAATGCTGTTGCACACTCAATAGACCACAGATAGTGTAAACATAACTTGTATATGCACTGAAAAACCCCAAAATTCGTTGACTCACTTTATTGCGGTGGTTAGTCTGAAACTGAATCTGTTATCTCTAAAGTATGCCTATGTACAAATTCTCTTCCTTCTCTTTGATTGTCTTTTTTTTTTCATTTTAAAAAACAATTTATTGAATATATCATTCATACATGAACATACATAAACATAAGTGTATAGTAAAAATTGTGAACTTGTAAAACAAACATGCATAACATCATACAGTGCTCCAATACATCACCCTACCACAAATACCTTGCATTGTTGTGAAACATTTGTAACAAATTTTGAAAGAACATCGTCAAAGTATTACTATGTACTGTTGTCCGTGTCTTACATTTTGTGCATTTTACCCCCAACCCACCCTATTATTTTTTTGTTCATACACCATATAATTTATCTAAAGTATACAAGCAATGCCATTTGGTATAATCACTGAGTTGTGCATCCATCGCTTCAATCAATATTAGAGCATTTTCATTACTTCAAAAAAAGAAAAACAACAAAAAGCAAACTACCATGCTAGTACTACTAATTACAAATCCTATGATGTGCTTTGACCATTTCTATTCATTTTCAAACATTTACAAACAACTTTTTACCAATTCTGCACAAATTAAACCTCAGCTTTCTATTCTCTAACCACATTCTTTTCTCTGGTGACTTATAGTCTATTAATTCCATGAATTTGCTCATTCTTTTTTTTTTAATATTTATTTATTTCCACCCCTCCTCTTATTTGTGGTTGTTGTCTGCTGTGTGTCCATTTGCTGTGTGCTTTTTATGCCTGCTAGTCTTCTCTTTAAGAGACACCGGGAACTGAACCCGGGACCTCCCATGTGGGAGAGAGGTGCTCAATTGCTTGAGCCACCTCATCTCCCTGGTTTGTTGTGTCTCACATTGTCTTTCCTTTTTGTGTCTCTTTGTTGAATCATCTTGTTGCATCAGCTCACCGCGCCTGCCCATCGTGCCAGCTCACCTTCTCCAGGAGGCACTGGGAACTGAACCCGTGACCTCCCATGTGGTAGGCAGAAGCCCAATTGCTTGAGCCACATCTGCTTCCCTATCACCACATTCTTAACACCTTGTAGTAGAAGAATATTCCTAGATTTATATTATTACCCACAGTCCTCATCTACTGCCAAACTCCAAGGAAGCCAAGGTCCTGGAAGGTGATGGCTCTTGCCTCCCCTGGCAGAGTTGAGACTGGACCCCATGGTACCCAAGTCCCAGGACATCTTTCTGTTACCCCCTGCCCCATCCCCCTGCCTTCTTGAAAGCGGCAAAGCCTTCGGGTACTCTTCTTGCATTGTCTCTCTCCTCCTGCCTCTATGGGGATGGACAGAATGATAGGGTCTGGAGAACATGGGGATGTGGGGGCATGTGCCCTAGCCCTTTCCCTTCCTGGTGGGGTGGGCACCACTCACCTCCTTAGAGACGTCCTTAGGGCTGAATCTGGTGCCCTGGAGAGGTGACGGAGGGAAGGTGGCAAACCTGGCTGTGGCTACTCCGAGGGCTTGGGTTAAAGCCAGGAGGCTGCAGGTCCCCTTTCCCGCGTGGCTCCTCTGCAGGAAGACACCAACATCTACAGCCTACTTAAGAATGCAGGATGCGTGCACATGGTTCAAAAATTAAGAAAGACGGAGGAGGGCAGTGGAAGATTTCTTCCCATTACTTCACCAGCCACCTGTTCCTTCCTTACAGGCCTTGATATTTTCTGCTTTTGTAAATCTTTCCTGAGAAATGTTATGTAAATTCACATACAGATGTATTAGTCTGTATATATGTATATAGGAGCGTGTAGATATAGATATATGATATTCTTGCTTCCCATTTTTATCACAAAGAGTAGTACATTATACATACAGCTCCATGCCTTGCTCTCCCTATACCCATACTTAATATATAATAGTAAAAACAGCACATGTTTATTAAGTGCTACTATGTCTGAACACTATTTTAAGAACTTAATATGTATTAATTGCCGTAATTCATTTAATCCTCACAACAACCCCACCGAGAGGCATTGTTATTTTTTTTTTAGTTCTACTCATCATCAGAGCCATGCAAATTAAAACTACACTGCGATAACCATCATAACTGATCAAGAAGCTTGCTAACATGCCATACTGGAAGGCTGTGGGGAAATCTCCACTGCAGATTGCTGGGGAGCAATTTAGCGGTATCTATCAAAATTTCAGAAGCACGTAAATTTGACCCAGAAATTTCACTTCTAAACATTTTTCCTGCAGATATATTTCACAGATGCTGAATGATGTGGGCATGAACTTGGAAAATGATGTGGCTGTCTACCAATAGGGATTGGTGAAATCATTATGGTATATTAATCTCTATTCATTGGAATATTAGGTTGTGATTTTTAAAAAAACGAGCAAACACTTTATACATAAGCAGGATGCTCTCCAAGATGGAAGGGCAGTGCAACATGATGGTTAAGAATCCAGACTCAAAAAAAAAAAAAAAAAAAAAGGAAAAAAACAAAACAAGAACAAAAAACAAATAAAATAAAAGAACTCAGACTTGAGCCAGGCTCTCCTGCTCTGCTGCTTATCAAATGTGTGAACTTTGTTAATAGTACAAATACAGGAATGTTCCTTCATTACATGGTGTTAAGATTATGGTAACACATGGGAAAAATACAACTAATGTAACTCATAGACTAGAACTAACTGTAATATTGTAATATTTTTGTAGCAAAGGCAAAGAAGGTACTATATTAATGCTAAAGGTAAAAAAAAAGAATATGAGATTTAGTTCTATGAGAGGTGTATATGATCAAGCATTTTTTTTTCATCTTCTTCCTTAACAAGGAGACCTTTGTCATGTAATTTAGCCAATCTTGGCTCATTTATTCATTTTTCAGGACACTGGAGAAAACAATTGAGTTTGTTTTTAGGATTAGATGAGATAAACGTGCCTGGACAGGATTTTTTAAAGTAATGCTTCCTTAATTTGTTAAGATGCCTTTTGTCTGTTATTTTATTTTTTGAAATTGAAATAAAGTTAAAAAAATACAAAAATTAAAAACTGTGAGCTAATAAATTCCTATTGTTTAAGAAAAAAAAAAAAAAAAAAAAGGAATCCAGACTCCAGCCAGACTACCCAGTTCTGTTGCTTATGAAATATGGAAATATGGACTATACTTTACCCCTTTATACCTATGGTTTCCTCATCTGCAAAGTGGGACGTGTAATAACACCCACCCCCAGTTAACCCTCAGATGAGTGAGAAATAAATGCTCATGGCTATGTGCCACTGGCATTTCTTTTGGTGGATATTTATTACACAGCATTATTATGGTGATAGCTAACTGATACAAATGCATAGTAGGCATGTAAAAAATATTGCTTAAAAGGCAACTGAGTAAGCCCTTTCTTTACAGTAGGTGAACTTCACAGGGCTGCATACAGAGACCAAGGAGGGTTAATATCCAAAGAACAACCAAGGCACTGCAGTTTTATTTATTCAGCAGTTTTTTTTTTGTTTGTTTGTTTGTTTGTTTGTTTGTTTTTGAATACTGGCTGTGCTGGAAGCTGAAGCAATACAAATAGAATAAGGATTGGTCCTTGTCCTCAGAGCTCACAATCTCTGGAAGGAAAATTGGTAAACAAATAATTACAAGATGTTTGTTGTGCCACATGCTGTAACGTATGCAATCAGATGCAAAGGAGGGGACAACCAAATCAACCCATGGTGAATGCTGGGCGATGGAGGTGGGTCTAGTCATGGGAAGGTATGTTGCCTGGTGCTTCAGTTTGCTAAGGCTGCCAATGCAAAAATACCAGAAATGGGTTGACTTTTGTAATGGGAATTTATTAGGGTAAAATCTTAAAGTTTTGAAGCTGTGAAAATGTCCAAATCAAGGCATGATCAGAGATGCTTTCTCACCGAAGGTTGGCTGCTGGGAGATGCTGGACTCCCACCACGTGGCGAAGCAAAATGGCAGCTGGTCTCTGCCTTCTCCAGGCTCACTTTTTCCCTGAGCTCAGCAATCAGGCACATGGCTCATCTCTCCTGAGGCCTCCTTGCTTCAGCTTCAACTGCTCCACTGATTCCAGCCTCTGGCCTCTTCCTCAGCCTCTCTGGGGCTTCTCCATCTTTCTGTGGCTGTAGGCGATCCTGGAGTCCTCTCTCACATGGCAGGGTAAAAAATGGCAGCTCTCTTTCTCTGTGTGTTCCTCCCGTTTATATAGGACTCCAGCAAGATAGCTGAGATCCACCCTGGGTCATGCCTCACTAAAGTACTCCAATCAAAGCCCCTGACTGACTCCATTCCAATCAAAGGGTCCCACACCCACAGGAATGGAATAACTCCAAGAACACGATCTTTTCTGGGATTCACTGAAAAAAGGCTTCAAACTGTCACACCTGGGGAGGAATAAAGGGCTATAAAGCTGCAACGGGAAGTGGAAGGCAGGTTGGGAAAAGCCTTGAAACACTGGGAAAGGAGTCTGAGTTCCACTCCTGAGGTCTCAGGGAGGCTGGTAGAAGTTCTTAGCCAAGGTGTGCCACATGCAGGTTTGTGTTTTGGGGAGATAACTCTGGAGGAGATGTAGAAGATGCAAAGGGCTCCTGCTGCAGTAACCAGGATGTGGGGCAGCTTAACAGCCCACTGCCTGTTGCAGCTCAGAACTGAGATGGGACCAACTTCTGGGGACAGGTGAGGAAAGAGGAAAGTGCAGGGGTGGGTAATTAATTTCCCTGCTAGGGCACTGCACCAGCCAGGAAGGCATTTGGCTGTAAGTCACAGGAAACCTGAGGTTTAAATCAGGAAGTGGTGGCTGCTGACACAGGCTTGGTGACTCCATGATGTCAGGGAAACAGCTCTGAGATTCTCTTGGCCTTTCTCTTGTGGTCTCAAGATGGCTGCCATGACTCTGGGCAATCATAGCGGCATTGAAAAGCAGACATACAGACAGAAAGGTGAGTGCTAAAGCTGGCTCAATTCCCTTTCATCAGGAAAGCAGAACTTTTACCTGAAACTTTCACCCCGGCTCTCCATCAGCAGACTTCCACTTGCATTTTACAGTCCAGCCCTCCATGCAAGGGAGGCTGGGGAATTGAGGAGCAGGCTTGTCGTGCCTGGTTTAGATTAGACACTGCTCCTCTGCTCGGGGCTAGGCACATGTCCACCCCAAATGCACCGGGTTTGTTAACAAGGAAGGAGGGGAATGGGTATTGGATAGACAAAGGTAGCTTCTACCAGAGGGCCTCAAGCACCTCCCCCAGACACAGCCTGAAATGGTATTTTCTCTGCCGTCGGTTTACCTGGTACCATGTCAAGAAGTCAGGCCTCCTGCTCTCTGGACTTGACATTGTGATGCTCTCTGTGTCCCCCCACTCCTGTTCTTGGCCCTTGCCTCAGTGGGTCCATTTATCTCCATCCCCCTTGGAGGGGCCCTTAAAAGTAGATCCAGCCTCTGGGATAGGGGTAGGGTGACTGGTGCCAAGAAGAAAGGAAAGGTCCCCCTGAGTCATTGGGCACAAGCATCACCTTCAAATTCCTGCTGGTCTTCCTTTGCTGAGCTGAGCTGGCAAAGTGGGCCTGGGGACAGCTGCTGCTTGGACATTGGTGTGCCAGGAGCAGGGAGGGCTCCAAACTCTCTTGGTGGCCCCCTCTTATGGCAAGCCCAAGACGGCTCTTGAGAAAAGACAGGAAGGGCATTTGCCAGTGCCCAGCAGAGCACACGGACTGGGGAGTGATGACCCCAACTGGGCAGCTGTATTCGTCAGGACAGGGCGTCATGCTGTGGTAACAAATGACCCCAAAATTGGAATGGCTTAACTGCGAAGGTTTAATTTTTGCTCATGCTACACATTCATCATAAGTCCAGTGGGGCATCTGTTGTATTTCTCAGACCCAGGCAGATGGAGCAGCCACCATCTCAAACTTGTTAGTTGCTATGATAGTGGGGAAGGAAAGATCTGGAAGGTCTTGCAAAGGCATTTGAATGCTCCAATTTGTAAGAGACTCACAACTCACTGGGCACAGCCAGTTACAAGGCCTCACCTACCACAGAGGGGCCCAGGGGGTGACCCAGCCATGTGCCTGGAAGACAGAAAGCAGGAAATATTTAGTAAACAGCACTAAGTGGGTGTAGTCAAGAAGGGCTCTTAAAAATCCCATCAGCCATTAGGTGTCCATAGGCACAAAAATGAAACTTGACTTAAACCTCATGCCTTATACAATAACTAACCCAAAATGGATCGTGGACTTAGATGTCAAACATAAAACTACAAAACATTTAGGAAAAAAAAAATGAGAAAATCTTTGGGATCTAGGACTAGGCAAAGAATCCTTACACTTGACACCCAAAACATGATCCACAACAGGGAAAATGGATACATTGGGCCTCATCAAAATGAAAAATGTTTGCTCTGCAAAAGACCCTGTTGAGTAGTTCAAAGGCAAATTGCACAGTGGGAGAAAATATTTGCACACCACCTATCTGGAAAAGGACTTGTATGGAGAGTATATAAAGAACCCTCAAAACTCAACATTAAAAAAAAAATCCAATTAGAAAATGGGCAAAAGACACAAACAGACATTTCACCAAAAATGTAATCTCTACTCTACAGATGGCAAATAAGCACATTACAAGATGGTCAACATCTTGCTAGCCTCTAGGGAAACGCAGATTAAAACTATATCATGGGGAAGCGGATGTGGCTCAAACAGTTGGGCACCGGCCTACCACACAGGAGGTCCTGGGTTCGGTTCCTGGTGCTCCTAAAGAAGATGCGCAAGAGAGTGAGCTGATGTGACAGGCTGGTGTGGCAAGCTGATGCAACAAGCTGACGCAACAAAGAGACACAACGAGGAAACACAATGAGAGACACAACAAGCAGGGTGTGGATGTGGCTCAAGTGATTGTGTGCCTGCCTCCCACAAGGGAGTTCCCTGATTCAGTTTTCGGTGACTCCTAAAAAGAAGACAAGCATGCAAGGAGCAGACAGCGAGCACAAACATTGGGGGGAGGGGAGGAATAAATAAATAAAATAAATCTTTAAAACAAAACAAAAAACTATAGCATGGGGGTAAATGGATGTGGTTCAAGCAGTCAGGCATCTGCCTACCACATAGGATGTCCTAGGTTCAGTGCTGGGTGCCTCCTAAAGAAGACAAGCAAAAGAGTGAGCTGATGTGACGGGCTAGCATGGCGAGATGACGCAATAAGATGATGCAACAAGATGATGCTACAAGATGATACAATGAAGAGACACAATGAGGAAACACAATGAGAGACACAACAAGTGGGGAGTGGAGGTGACTCAAGCCAATGGGCGCCTCCCTCCCACATGAGAGATCCCTGGTTCAGTTCCCCATGCCTCCTAAAAACAAACAACAAACAACAAACAACAAATAACAAGCAAAACAAATGAAAAAACCAACTTAGGGGCGCCGATATGGTTCAGTGGTTGAGCACTGGCTTCCCACTTACAAGGTCCTGAGTTTAATCCCTGGCCCCCGGTACCTAAAACAAAACAAAACAAAACAAAAACAAAAACAAAACAAAAGAACAACTATATCACTACACACCTCTGAGAATGGCTAAAATAAAAAATAGTGACAACACCAAATGTTAATGAGGATGTGGAGCTACTGGGCCACTCAGATTTTGCTGGTGGGACTGTGAAATGGTGCAGCCACTCTGGAAAATAATTCAGCAGTTGCTTCTAAAACTAAAAATGGACTTACCACGGTACCCAGAAATCACACAATTAGGCATTACAGAGGAGTGAAAACATACTTTCTTGCAGAAAGTTGTACATGAGTGTTCATAGAAGCTTTATATCTTACTAGCTCCAAACTGGAAATGACTCGAATATCCTCCAATGGGTGACTAGTTAAACAAACAGTGGCAACATCATATCATGGAAAACTCCTCAGTAATAAAAAGGAACAAACTCTTGATACACACAACTACTTGGATGAAGCTCAAGGAAATTATGCTGTGTAAAGGAGCCAACACAAACAGTGAGTCCCGTTAAACTCTGGACCAGAGTTACTAGCACAATTACAAAAATGTGCTTTCATAAATGGCAACAAAGGTCCCACACCAATGCAAGGTGTTAATAATTGGGTGGTGTATGGGAATCCCATATTTGATGCATGACTTCTCTAATAAAAAAAGGATACATGCATTTATGTAACATGCATCATGATTGCATTTATGTAACATTCTTCAAATAGCACAATGTTATAGATGGGGAACAGATTTGAGGTTGCCAGGGGTTAGGGATGGGGGAGAGGGCCTGGACGTGGCTACAAAGGGATAGCGTGAGGGACTCTTGTGGTGAAGAGACCGCAAGACTCCAGACTGTTGTGGTTACACAAAGCTACACAGGTTATCAAATGGCACACACACACAAGTGCACATATACATGGTGAAATTGGAGTCAGTTCTCAGGGTTAACCCAATGTCCATTACTGGGCCTTTATATTGTTCTCAGACACGTGAGGCATCAGTGCTGGACGAGGCTGTCTGTGGGACCTCTGGGCATTTCTTTGCACCTTCCTGTAAATCTATAATTATTTCTAAATTAAAAATAATAAAAAAATAGAATCCATTTGGCTACCTGTAAAGATATGTGCTTTCAGGGCCATTTTGTACAAAACCCTCCATATATGTAAACGCCCAAATCCCACATAGTTCTGCAAGATGCCCCCTGTGTGAGGGCCTCTGGGAACCAAGACGGGCTGAGAAGCCAGTGGTCTCATCTTCTGGTGTGCCACTGCTCCCCCCCCCCACTCTTTTTTTTATGGTTTTTGAAGATCTACAGCTTCTTCTCTGAAACCCTTGAGCTAAGAAGTTTTGAAGGTTTTTATTTATTTATTTATTTTGAGGTGGTCTTAAAAGTAATATAATGCTATGGTGTTTATTATATAACTCACACCCACCAGCAGGGACTAGGGCAGCTCCCTGTAATCAAATACCTAAATCTTCATATGCATATTCATTAAGGCAATATATGAATATTCACAGTCAGTGGGATAAAGACAGATGATCAACAATCTCCTGTCAGTTCAAGTCAGGTTTGACCGCAAGACGAGTTCTGCTCAGCCCAGCCCCAGATCTTGGGACTCACAAACACGAGTTTGGTTTTTGGAGCTTTTGGATCTTGGAGTTGTAGCCGGTGGCTTGTGAGCTGAATGTGTCTGCAAGGTTCCCACCGAGTAAGGTCCAGGCCCCATCTCGCCTGGTCCGTGTCCGAGTGTGAGCGCTCAGGGTGACCACTCTCACACCGGCCCACGGCTCTCTTCCTGGCCCTGAAACACACGCCTCCTGTTCATGACCGCCTGTGTGGCTCACAGGCCCTGGGGGACGGGACGAGCCTCCCTGCCCTCTGGAGCACAGGTGTACTGCTGGGATCAAGCTGTTCACCACCCCATCAGACTCCAGGATGCTGGTGCTGGAGGCGGCAGGGGTCTGTGATGGAGCCCACCTGGACCCACCCCCTGCTTTTAGAGAGGAGGGCACGGAGGCCCAGAGAGGGTGAGCGAGTTGTGTTGGCTCACACAGCTAGCTGCATGGGCCAGTGAATTGTGCCTGGGCATTTCAGACGGGATGCTGCTGGGGGGATGTTTTAAAAACCGGTGGTGGTGGGAGGGTGTGGTTTTAAGAGAGTTCAGACAAGACATCTGGATCCAGCCTCCTAGGCTCAGGGAGAGGCCCCCTCTCCTCCCAAAAATGGAGTGGGAGAGGTTTCCAGCTCACCCGGAGCAGGGGAAGAAAGGGGTCACTCAGGTGAGCACCGCCAGACCCTCGTCAGCACCCCTCCCCACCGCACCCCTCACACACACACCCCCAAGGCTTGTTCAGAAGCGGCGTTGCCAGCCCAGGGCCCGGCGGCGCGTGGTGGCGGCGAGGAGGCGGCGGGCGCCCTGGCTGGCTGCGGTGTGGGGGGGTGCCCCCGCCGCCCCGGGCCCCCTGCAGGCGCCCGGGTCCCTGTGTGGGCTGCTTTTGACTCAGCGCCGGCAGCCGAGCGTCGGCAAACCACGCCACACTGGACGCCGTTCAAGCTTTTACAGGCCCTCAAATTGGGGCTGGAGCCGGAGAGGAAATACTAAAATCCTGTCTACACAACTCCTGTCTGTGCGTGCCGGCCTTTCAGGAGGGGCGGGTGTGCTGGAGAAGGGCTCCCCTCCTTCTCCCCTGCCTGCTTTTTACAGGCCTCGCTGGCGGGACCCCCTCCAACCCCGACCCCTGGCTGGGGGGCGCCGGCAGGGGTCTGCAGAGCTGGTCACCTTCTCTCCTGCCTCCGCATCCCGGGCACCACGCACACAAAGCCGGAAGCCACATGCTTTCGGCGTGGCCCAGGCCCCTTGCTCTGCAGGCCAGAGGAGACTGGGCTACTTCAGAGTCCTCAGAGTCAGGCCTGGGTGGGAGACCAAGCTCAGCCCCCTGGCAGTTCTATTTCTGTGGGCAAAGGTCTCGGCTTGCTCAGCTGTAGAATGGGGGCAAAATGGCCAGCTCCCCAAGAGGCCTCCCATGAAGACACAAGGGATACATAGGTAGGGGGACAGCTGGGAGCAGGTCGTGCCTAAAAGGTGGCTGTCGTCCTTATTTATAGGAAGCAGAAACTGTAGCATCATCATGAGCAGGGCACGTGCAGTTTCACGCCTGAGTTTCACTTGTAACCAACCCCGCTTTGCAGAGGGGTCCCTAGAAGAGCCAAATGACTCCCCCCCTTGAGGCCACCCAGTGAGCGGTCGGCTGCTTTGAAGCAGCCTGGTTCCTGAGCCTGGGTGCTTTGCCGCCACCCTTAACTGCAGCGGAGGAGCCGGCAGCCAGAGCTGCTGGTCAGTTGCGCGTCTGGTAGGAAGCTCTGCACACCTGGGAGCCCAGCTGCCTTCCAGTGTCGTCCCCGGCAGGTGCCCCTAAACTCTTACTCCTGTTGGCCCGCCGGGCACCTCCCTGGTTCTGACCCCAGGCCCCCACTCCCACCTCACAGCCTCGCCTCACCCCTGTCCCTAGCGTTAAGCTTGGTCTGTGGACTGACACCCCCCTCATGCCCCCACACCCCTGCATCATTAGGTTCCCCACCCCCCTCGACTTGGGGCTGCCTGATCTGTGGATGTGTCTGTCCCTCTCGTTCTGGCACAGTCTCTTGTGCAGAGCCAGCTCTCACATTTGGGCAACATGAATTTATGCTGACAGCGGATCCGGGGTGATGGGTGACGTTGCGCAGGTGTGAGGGAAGCAGGAGAGGGGCCCAGATGGGCTTGCTTTGAGGAGGTGGGAGGCAGGAGAGCATCAGCCCCACATCCTGACATCTGCTGCCAGCCTGGGATGCAGCAGGACCAAGGGAGAGCGTGACCCTGGAGCCCCCTCTAGCGCCAGGGCCTCCAGCAGCCCAGGTTGGCTCAGCTAAGAGCAGACACCTCCCAGGAGTCCGAGCTCCTGCAAAGGGCATCCATCCTGGGATCCGAAGGCTCCAGGCCTGCCCTTGCTCATGTGACATCGGTTCCGGTTTGGGCGGTACCTGGCCTGTGCTGGGCCCCTTGAGTCTCCATCCTGCTTCCTCCAAACAGCCCCCACCCCAGTGCCCACACCCAACAGGCTCGACAGTGCGGCAGAAATAACGTGGCTTTTGAGTCCTGGTGCTGGTGGTCCCCCTGTCCTGAGGCCTTGGGCAAGGCACTTAGCCTCTCTGAGCCTCAGTTTCCCCAGGAAGCGATGGTGACGTAAGGGATCTGAGAGCACCCGGCACCTGGAGCTGAAGCGTTGGTGACATGGTCTATTGCAGGTGGGCTGGGGAGCCAGACCCGAGGGGGAGCTGTGAGAAAGGGGAGCAGATGGTGTCTCGTAGCTGAGACCTGCTCTACTGAAAAGCTGAAGACATCCTGTCCCAACCTCACAGATGGGGCATGTGTTTCTGGCCTAAGCACGATGCCACTTGGACTCTCCAGGGATTGGCCACGTATAGGTGGTGGCTGTCGGGCATCTGGGGTGTGCGGGTGCCACGCGGGTTGCCCCAGACACCCGGCAGAGCTGCAGAGGTGCCCTGGGCTGCAGACTGGTCGTGAGGCACCCCAAGGGCTCCCAAACGGGGCATGGCACTGAAGGGCTGAAGAACTGCGAGTGGGGGGCTGGCAGGAGACAGAGCACCTGGGGGCCTTGTCACCTGGTGCTTGCAGGTTGACAGGAACCTGAGGACACGGGCATCGGGCCCGCTGCACTGAAAAGCAGGTTGGATGCTGGACCTCTCCTCCTGCTCCTGTCCCCAAAGCCCCGTCGACCCAGCACAGCCCTGAGACTGGGGGCTGCCTTGGAGAGGTCTGTTCCTTCAGAGTGAGGCAGGGAGGTCTGCGCGTTGTGGTAGCGCCCCCTGCTGCTCAGGCCAGCCGCTGCTGGCCGTTCCTCAGTACTGAGTGGGGTGACTCTAACCGCACCCCCCCCACCCACTCCAGGTAGCACCTCCACATCCCAGACTCAGGCGGATGAGCCAGGCCCCCGCCCCGCGAGGGCCCCTGGCAGGTGGGAAACTCCTTCCCGTTTGGCAGAGGAGAAAAACGGGATCTGAATGGCCAAATCATGAAGGGCTCTTGCCTCAGCCCCAGCTAATGTAACAGAACTCAGGCTTGCTGGAAATAGCTCCCTTCTTTATGTCATTAATATCAAATTAGATGTGATCCTGACTCTGCCTTTGCCAGGGCCAGAGAGAAATTCATTCTCAGTTGCTATTGGAGGGGGAAGCGGGTGTGCGTATGGGGAATCCTCTTTCCCTAGGCGTCTGCCAGAGCCAGAAGCCCAATGTGGTGCCAGAAAATGGGGGCAGGATGGGGGCCGCTTTAAATCTTCAGTGTGCCAAGGCCACTGTGAGATCTTCACGTCCCAGTCCCAGGGAGGCCCTGCTGCTTCCTTGCCTGTCACCCGAGGCCGTGCCCTCCCTGGTGGGAACTGCTGCTCCTGGACCACCGAGTTCTCTCAAAACCTCCTCTCCCCAGCCAAATCCCCTTAAATTGCTCAAGAATCTGGAAAACAAAAGCAGGAAAGGTAGGTGGAACTGGGCGAGGAAAATGTATCAAGAACAAACGGCAAATGAGTCTGTCAAGAAAAGTTCCTGTCCCTCCAGCCTCTGGGCTGGGCAGCAGCATATGCCAATGGGGACATGCCGTGTCCTTGGAATGACCTTTGTGCTGCAGGGAGCAGGTGGGTGAATCCAATCGCAGAAACCTGGGGAAGGGTTTAACTGTCAAATTCTACCTCCCTGATGAAATCAATGAAAGTTAAAAAGAGATTATGAAAATTTCAGAAAGGGGGACCCTGAAAGGAATGGACTCTGGGGTCCCCTGCTGCCACTGCAACTATAAAAAGGGCTCGGCTGTCCAACCACAACCAATGGGACTCACAGCCCCCAGACCCACAATCCTCTGTCTTGAATCATTGACCAAAAAGTTACCAGTGCCCTTATCTAACCTGGAAGAATTTAGTTGAAACACGAAGATGATGAGGCAAGGTAAGCTTCATCATGTTTCCTTCTTTAAAATATTGTAATCGTTGAGTAAATCAACACATTAAAGATGGGCAGATTAGCCTGATGATTCTAGTCTAAAACACGTCATGGATTTTAGACGTCTGATTTTAAGTTCAAGGGGGAAAGAAAAATTTGACTCCATTGTCTGTAAATATGATCGAGATTTTTTTTTTTTAAACTGGAGCTTCACTGTATTAATACATTTTATTTCTTGGAGTTTTAAGAATTTATTACTTGAAGATAGTTTTCTTATTAGGATCATAAATTTCCTTTGTTATGCAACCAAACGGCTTGCAAAGAAAATGCAATATATTAAATTTAAAAATGCAGTTCAAAATGTTTAAGGGAATTTAATTAAGTTTGTGAAATGATTTTTAAAGGGAGTTGAGTCTCTTTGAGTTAAGTTAATAGATCGTTAACCAAAGGAAAATTGAGGGTCAATGTTCCTAAGGTGCCATATCTATAAACAGAATAACGAGATTTGTAGACTCGGTTATTTTTTATTTTAATAAAAGGAGCTTTAATTTAAAACCCAAGAAACTGTAAGAGGTCCTTTCTGGACGGCCCTCAGACATAACAAGCAATTCACGCAGGCAGCTATTAATAATAATAATAGCTAACATTTCTGGAGTGCTTTATTCACCATCTCAATCTCCCATTACAGACAAGAACCCTTGAGCTGGAGGGAGGTGAGTAACTTGCTAGGCCACCCATCTAGGAATTTGCACAAGTTGGACTTGAGCTTGGCTCTGGACTCCAGGGACTTCACTCTTAAGCAGGGTGTCCCGTGATTTTGGGGGCCGGGATGTCTGACGTCCACATTGGGAAATGGGCTCCCACTTCCTTGACATATGCCAGTGAATGCTATCTTGTCAGCACCCCCTGCCCCACCACTTTGGTGCTCAACAGTGTCCAGACCTGGACCCCAAAATGTCTTTCATAGAAATGCTCTATGCTTGTGTCTTATACACACAGAAATTCCAATATCGGTCAAGGTCTTGTTGCAGACGGGAACCGCAGAAGCCATGCCTATTTTCTTCCTTGTACATATTAATGGTTGCCCCCTCTCTCTTCCCCTAATAATTTGTATAATAAATGATGGTAGTGTTTTAACTTTACAATATAGTTTTTAGGTAACAGAAAACTCAGGGAGGATTGGTGATGAACTAGAAGAGGAATTAGCATTGTCCAGAGGTAGATAGAGTGACTATGGGTTTTTTGTGTTTTTTTTGCAGACAGGGTGTGTGTTTTCATTATAGGAGTAATAGTTGCATCCTGTTAGACAGAAGCAAGCTTTTGTAGTTCTTGTCATATGGAAGTTTCAATGTGGGTTGTTTGGATGGTGCTGAGTCGGGTCTGTTGCCTCCCACTTGCCCTTCTGTACTGTCCTCTCAATGGCTGGGGTAGGAAATCTGAAAACTTTATTTCCCAGATTCTCTTACCTTCCTGCCTGTTAGGTTTTGCCAATGAGTGGCATTGGAAGGCAATTGGAAGGGGGAGGAAGGGAGAAGTCTTTTGGGGGTTAGGACATCCGACAGGAGCTCTTGCAGAAGCAGCAGTGGCCGTGGAGGATGGCAGCTGGGGCGGCAGACATGACAGCTGATGAGTGTTGGCTTCTGGATGATGCCATCTCCCTTTGCTTCCTGCAGGTACCAGTCTTTAGGTAGACTTACCTTCTGATTTTGTCCCGACAGCAACTCCAACACCTTTTTTCTCCAATTCACTCTGAAAAGTCTATGGTAGTTTCTATTTTGCTCATTGGACACTGACTGATACAGACTGTATTCTCTCGTTTGCCTTTTGAACCCAGTTCTTTAGTGTTTAAGACCCATCCTGGTTTGGGCACAGACGGCAGGTCTGTTGCTTCTAACTGCTGCATAGTGCTTGATGGGGTGTGTGTTGACTGCCCAGCACCTGCCCCCTTCCCCAGGGGTGGGTGCCCACTCTGCTGCCCAACAGTGCTACATATTCTTATATGTGTCCCTTTCCCACTTTGTATATGAAAAAAATCTAAAAATTTAAAGCACAAACTATAATCCACTCCTACCATGGAGGCAACTGGAAGAGTGTTTAGGATAATAGCTTCTGGAGTCAGAATGCAAGTCCCAGCTCCATTATTTACTAGTTGTGTGATCTTGAAGCAGTTGTTTAACTTCCCTGTGCCTTAGTTCCCCCATCTGTAAAATGGAGATAATAATAGTACCCCCCTCATTAAGATGCTATGAGAATTAAATGAGATAATATACACAAAGAGCTCAGAATATTGCCTGGCATGTATCGAGAACCTAGTGAACACTGTCTATTTATTTTTGTTGGACATTGTGACAGTTTGATATTGTTTATGAATTCCAAAAATAGATATTGTTATATTTGTAAACTGGTCTGTCCCTCCAGGCATATTAGATTATATTGGATTCAGAGGTTTCACTTTTACTTGATTAAATAATGATTAAGTCTTTGATTGGGTCATGTCAGTAGGATGTCACGTCCCCGCCCCCTTGGTGGGCAGAGACTCACAGAGAAAAGACATGGCAGAGAACAGAGTTTGGAGTTTTAATGCTGGATCCCTGGAAGTAAGCACACAGAGGAACAGAGAGAAGGCTCGATTAGACACAGCAGAGATTCCGGGAAGAGAAACGAGCCATTTGCCTGAAAGTCTACAGATGACCTTGTGGAGAAAGCAGAGCAGCTGAGCCCAGAGAGAAACAAGCCCTGGGAAGAATGGAACCCAGGAAGCCAAACTCTTGGCACATGTCAGCAGCCATCTTGCTCCAACACGTGGCAACAGACTTTGGTGAGGGAAGTAACTTATGCTTTATGGCCTAGTAACTGTAAGCTTTGACCTCAGATAAATACCCTTTATAAAAGCCAACAGATTTCTGGTATTTTGCATCGGCACCCCTTTGGCTGACTAATATGGGGTGATACCCACTCCCTGTGTTGCCATGAGGATTTTAGAATAGCTTGTGTAAGATGCCTAGCACAATGCTTGGCGTGCGGTAGGTCTTGAGTTGGTTCCTCCCCCTGTAGCTTCTCTCACCATCTCAACCACGTTGGTAGGGGAAGTACTCTTCCTCCTTTTAACACTCATGTTAAACACTTTTAACACTTCATGCTATGCTTTTACTTCTTATATACCCCTCATGCATAGAGTTCTTGCAATTATTCTTTTTTTTAATTAGAAATTTTTTTACTGGATGCATATAAATTTTTTAAACTTTATTTTGTACATTTAATAATTGAAAATATAAACAATTAAAAACTAAAAAGTAAACACAGATGAATAAATATATACATTTCTCAATTAAATGTACTGGATACATATAAAATTTTTTTTTTAGTCAAACAATGTGTTACCAATATATTTGGTTCATAGTAATGCAATCATACAGTATTTGTCCTTTTGTGTCTGGCTTGCTTTGCTCAACATAATGTTCTCTAGGTTCATCCATGTGGTCATATGCTTTACGACTTCATTTCTTCTTACAGCTGCATAATATTCCATTATGTGAATAGACCACAGTTTGTTTATCCATTCATCAGTTGATGGACACCTGGGTTGTTTCCAACTTTTGGCAATTATGAATAATGCCACTATGAACATCAGTGTGCAGATATCTGTTCATGTCACTGCTCTCTGTTCTTCTGGGTATATACGCAGTAGTGGTATTACAGGGTCACGTGGCAAGTCTATATTAAGCTTCTTTAGGAACTGCCAAACAGTCCTCCATAGTGGCTGTACCATTCTGCATTCCCACCAACAGTGAAGAAGTGTTCCTATCTCTCCACATCCTCTCCAACACTTGTAGTTCTCTGTCTTTTTAATAGTGGCCATTCTGATAGGTGTGAAATGATATCTCATTGTAGTTTTGATTTGCATTTCCTTAATCATGAGTGATGTTGAGCATTTCTTCGTGTGTTTTTTTTCCATTTCTATTTCTTCTTTGGACAAATGTCTATTCAAGTCTTTTGCCCATTTTTTAATTGGGCCGTTTGTCTTTTTATTGTTGAGTTGTAACATCTCTTTATATATCCTGGATATTAAACCCTTATCAGATATGTGATTTCCAAATATTTTTTCCCATTGAGTTGGCTGCCTTTTCACCCTTCTGACAAAGTCTTGTGAGGTGCAAAAGTGTTTAATTTGAGGAGGTCCCATTTATCTACTTTTTCATTTGTTGCACGTGCTTTGGGTGTACGGTCCAAAAACCACCACCTACTACAAGGTCTTGAAGATGTTTCCATACATTTTCTTCTAGTAGTTTCATGGTCCTGGTTTTTATATTTAGGTCTTTGATCCATTTTGATTCATGTAGAGGGAATGAAATAGGAGTCCTTTTTCATTCCTTTGGTTATAGATACTCAGTTGTCCCAACACCATTTGTTGAAGAGACTGTTTTGTTCCACTAACATGGACTTGGTAGGTATGTCAAAAACCAATTGACTGTATAGGTGAGAGGTTATTTCTGGATTCTCAGTTCTATTCCACTGATCGATGTGTCTATCTTTATGCCAGTACTGTGCTGTTTTGACCACTGTAACTTTGCAATATGTTTCAAGGTCAGGCAGTGAAATTCTTCCCACATTGCTCTTCTTTTTTAGGATGCTTTTGGCTATTTGGGTGCCCTTACCCTTCCAGATGAATTTGGTAATTGCCTTCTCTAATTCTGTAAAGTAAGCTGTTGGGATTTTGACTGGTATTGCATTGAATATCTATAAATCAGTTTGGGCAAGATTGACATCTTCACGATATTTATTCTTCCAATCCATGAACACGGAATGTCTTTCCATTTGTTTAGGTCTTTTAAAATTTCTTTTGGCATTGTTTTGTAGTTTTTTGCATATAGGTCCTGTACTTCTTTGGTTAAATCAACTCCTAGGTATTTGAGTCTTTTTGTTGCTATTGAAAATGGAATTTTCCTCTTGATTTCCTCCTCAAGATTTTTCAGTACTAGTGTACAAAAACATTACTGATTTTTGGGTGTTGATCTTGTATCCTGCCATTTTGCTGAACTCATTTATTAGTTCAAGTAGCTTTGTCGTAGATACTTCAGGATTTTCTAAGTACAGGATCATGTCACCCGCAAACAGTGAGAGTTTTACTTCCTCTTTTCCTATTTGGACGCCTTTAATTTTTTTGTCTTGTCTAATTGCCCTAGCTAGAACTTCTAGTACAATGTTGAATAACAATGGTGACAGTGGGCATCCTTGTCTTGTTCCCGATCTTAGAGGGAAAGCTTTCAACCTTTCCCCGTTGAGTATGATGTTGGCTGTGGGTTTTTCATATATGCCTTTTATCATATTGAGGTATTTTCCTTTTATTCCTATCTTTTGAAGTATTTTCATCAAAAAAGTATGTTGGATTTATTTGAATGCCTTTTCTGCATCTATTGATATGATCATGTGGTTTTTTTCCTTCAATTTGTTAATGTGGTGTATTACATTGTTTGATTTTCTTATGTTGAACCAGCCTTGCATGCCAGGAATAAATCCCACTTGGTCGTGATGTATAAGTCTTTTGATATGCTGTTGGATTCGATTTGCAAGTATTTTGTTGAGAATTTTTGCATTTATGTTCATGAGAGAGATTGGTCTGTAATTTTCTTTTCTTGTGGAATCTTTATCTGGCTTTGGTATTAGGGTGATGTTGGCTTCATAAAATGTATTGGGTAATTTTCCCTCCTCTTCAATTTTTTGGAAGAGTTTAAACAGGATTGGTGTTAATTCTTTTAGAAATGCTTGGTAGTATTCACCTGTGAAGCCATCTGGTCCTGGACTTTTCTTTGCTGGGAGATTTTTGATGACGGATTCAATCTCCTTAATTGTGATTGGTTTGTTAAGTTCTTGTATTTCTTGTAGCATCAGTGTAAGTTGGTTGTGTGTTTCTAGAAATTTGTCAATTTCATCTAGGTTGTCTAGTTTGTTGGCATATAGTTTCACATAATATCCTCTTATGATTCTTTTTATTTCTGTGAGGTCATTTGTAATTTCCCCCCTTTCATTTCTGATTGTATTTATTTGCATCTTCTCTCTTTTTTTCTTTGTTAGTCTAGCGAGGGGTTTGTCAATTTTATTGATCTTCTCAAAGAACCAGCTTTTGGTTTTGTTGATTTTCTCTATTGTTTTTCTGTTCTCATTTTCATTTACTTCTGCTCTAATCTTTATTGTTTCTTTCCTTCTTTTTGCTTTGGGATTGGTTTGCTGTTCTTTTTCTAGTTTCTCTAGTTGTTCAGTTAAATCTTTGAGTTTAGTTCTTTCTTGTTTTTTTTTTAATTTATTTTTATTGTGGGTAAAAATCAAAATTCTCACAATACATACAAACATTTGCAAAATGATATATAAATATATATGCATATATGTGTATTTGCTTACAAAAATGTTATTTATATATATATATACATATATTTTAAGAGGTGCTTAGATTACCCAAAATATTACACGGAACCCACTGGGATTCCCATGTTGCCCACCTCCCACACCTCCCACCACATCCCACACAAACATCTCCCACAAGTGTGGCCCACCACTCTCAAAGAACTTACACATCCTGGAGCCTTGCCACCAACCATAGACCACAGTTCACACTGTAGACCACACTCTCTCCCACTCAGTTCTGAGTGGTGTGTGCTGATTTAAAATGGCCTACATCCATTGCCACAACAGTGCTCAGGACAACCTCCAACTCCCAAAGAAGCCCCTGTATTTCAACTGCTCATCCCCTCCCTACCCCAAAAGTGTCAAGTGGCCACTGGCTCCACCTCATTGTTATAATTTCCTGCATTGCTAGAATCACCATATGTGAACAAGAGAATACCATCAAGTCCACTCTAGTCCATAGTTCTTCCCCCAATCCTGAGGGGACTGGGATGGTGATGTCCACTCCAACTCCAGTGAGAGAGGGCTTATATCCCATGGATATGGTGGGTGGGATGATCCTGCCTGCAGATGCAGGCCCTCTCCATTCCCTGGGATGGCCATTGCCCATCGTTGTCTCCTCACCAGGTGACTTGGATGAGTCCATTGAGCTGTAGGGTAGGAGTTGCAGCTCCACCTAGATTTCATGCTTTCTTGTTTTTTAATATAGGCATTTTGGGCTATAAATTTCCCTTCCAAGACTGCCTTCACTGAATCCCATAAGTTTTGATATGTTATGTTCTCATTTTCATTTGTCTCAATATATTTACTGATTTCACTTGCAATTTCTTCTTTGACCCACCGAATATTTAGGAATGTGTTGTTCAGTCTCCACACATTTGCAAATTTACTTTTTTCCTGTCTGTTATTGATTTCTAGTTTGATTCCATTATGATCTGAGAAGGTGCTTTGTATAATTTCAGTCTTTTTATATTTATTGAGAGCTTCTTTGTGACCTAACATGTGGTCTATCCTGGAGAAAGATCCATGGGCACTTGAGAAGAATGTATAACCCGCTGAGTTTGGATGCAGTGTTCTGTGTATGTTTGTTAGGTCTAACTTGTTTACCATATTGTTCAAGTTCTCTGTTTCCTTGTTGATCTTCTGTCTAGTTGTTCTATCTAATGATGTGAGTGGGGTGTTGAAGTCTCCAATGTTTATCGTAGAAATGTCTATTTCTCCCTTCAGTCTTGCCAGAGTTTGTCTCACGTGTTTTTGGGCACCCCCGGTTAGGGCATAGATATTTATGACTGTTATATCTCCCTGTGGGATTGTCCCTTTTATTAATATATAATGGTGTAGCTGTTTGACAATTTGATGTAATTATGAATTCCAAAAATATATGCTTGTAAACTGATGTGTTAATCTGGGCATGATTAAGTTATGATTAGGGCGTTGACTGGGCCCTTGGTGGGTGGGGGAATCGAATATAAAAGGCAAGGCAAAGGACAGAGGGAGCAGTTTTTGAGAAGCAGTTCTGATGTTGGAGAGAAGGCCCCAGGAGAAGAGAAGCAAGCTGTTTGACTGATAGTCTACAGTTGACCTTGTGGAGGAAACAGAGGAGCTAAGCCCGGAGAGAAATGCAGCCCTGGTAAGAGAGGAAACCAAGAAGCCTGAACCCTGGCAAACGTCGGCAGCTGTCTTGTGCCAACACATGGCAATGGACTTTGGTCAGGAAAGAAACTTACGCTTTTTGGCCTGGTAGCTGTGGACTTCTACCCCAAATAAATACCCTTTATGAAGACCAGCCAATTTCTGGTATATTGCATTAGCTCCCCTTTTGCTGACTAAGACAAATGGCCTTCTGTATCTCTTATAACTTTTTTGCATTTAAAGTCTGTTTGCCCAATATTAGTACAGCTACCGCTGCTCTTTTTTGGTTACTATTTGCATGGAGTATTTTTTTCTAACCTTTCACTTTCAGCTGGTTTGTATCCTTGTGTCTAAGGTGAGTTTCTTGTAAGCAGCACATGGATGGCTCATGTTTTTTTATCCATTCTGTCAGCCTGTATCTTTTGATTGGGGAGTTTAATCCATTCACATTCAATGATATTACTGTAAATGCACTATTTACTTCCTCATTTTATTCTTTGGTTTTCATATGTCATCTTTCCTCAGGAAGTTCTCTGTCATCTGAAGTCTGTATTCTGACAGACAACCTGCAGACACTAGCTGTTGGGGGGCAGGGGGAGGAGAAGAAGAAAAATGATAAAAAGGGATCTGAGCTGAGCATTGTCCAGCATGTGGGGCCAGGTCGTGGAAAGTCTGGAGAGGCTGGAGAGGAGTTTGAGCCTCTTGTGTGTGTCAAGGGAGCCACATTGGGTCCCTGAGTTGGGGTGTTTGGTGATGAGCTTCAGGTGAGGCAGCTCTCCCCGACCACACCGTATTAGTCAGCCAAAGGGGTGCTAATGCAGAATACCAGAAATCAGTTGGTTTTTATGAAGGGTATTTATTTGGGGTAGAAGTTCACAGTTACCAGGCCATAAAGTGTAAGTTTCTTCCCTCACCAAAGTCCATTGCCATGTGTTGGAGCAAGATGGCTGCCGATGTTTGCCAGGGTTCAGGCTTCTTGGGTTCCTCTCTTCCCAGGGCTATGTTTCTCTTCAGGCTTAGCTCTTCTGTTTCCTCCACAGGGTCATCTGTAGACTGTGAGGCTCTCTAGGCTTTGCCTCTCTTCACAAGGCCGCTGTGAACTCTCAAACGAATGGCTCATCTCTATCCTGAGGCCTTCTCTCCTTTCTCACCAGAACGCCAACATCAAAACTGTTCCAACACTGTTCTTTGCCATGCCTTTTATATTTGATTCCTGCCCCCACCAAGGTGTGGGACTCAATGCCCTACTGACATGGTCCATTTAATGCCCTAATCGTAACTTAATCATGCCCAGATTAGCAGACCAGTTTACAAGAATGATCCAATATCTATTTTTGGAATTTATAATTACATCAAACTGCCAAGCTGATACTTAAGCAAATACTATACAATGGTTTGGCTTAAACAATGGGAATTTATTTGCTCATGGCCCTCATCAAGTTGATACTTTCTCCCTGAACACTGTGGCATCCTGGGGCTGGCTGCTGGCAATTCTTGATCCTTGTCTTGTCACATAGCAAGGCACATGGAGGTATTTCCTGGTCTCTCCCTTCTCTTCTAGGTTTGTTGTTCTCAGTTTCTTGCTTCCATGGCTTTCTCTCTCTGTGTCTTCATTTCATTCTCTTTTAAAGGACTCCAGTAGTAGGATTAAGTCCCATTCTGATTGAGGTGGGTTATACCTTAACTGAAATAACCTCATCAAAAGGTCCTACTTACAATGGGTTCACACCCACAGGAATGGATTAAGTTTAAGAACATGTTTTTCTGGGGGTACATGAAGCTCCAAACCAGTACACTTTCATTTGTTATACTTCTTGGCAACAATAGAGTCATCCAGTCAACATCTCCAGGCCTTCAGTCCAAGGGAGTGGTCACTCCTGAGCCTTTCTCTGCCTGGCACAATGATTGGTAGGGATTTTTGTAGGAGCAGTTACAATACTTAATATTCTGTCTGCTCAATCACATAAATCACTGAAATCCCAAATGGTTGCCATCCAGTCCATACACCAAAAATGAAGTCTCCAGAGCCCCTCATGCTCAGGCTCTGGGGTCTCTCTGAGTTTGTAAACCCTCTCCTAGAATGCCCTGTGGGAATACCAGACAGGGCTCCCCAACTTTCCTTCTGTCCCTGGTCTTGGGGCCATGGACTCCAGGTCCCCTCAGTAGCTGCTTCTTCCTCCTCCTTCCCTGTCCCTACTTCCATCCCATCTTTATATTTCCTCTCCAATTTACATGGATGAACATACTTCATCCACATTCATTCTCAGTGCACCCTGGGATGAGGCTATCTACAACTTCCCAACTCACTACTTCCTATCTGTAACTCCACTGCTTTCCCTCTGGCTCAAAAAAGCAAACCAGGGAGACTTTCAATATGTGAAGAACTTGGAAGTCATCACCTCACAAGAAAAAAGCTGAACAGACTGAAAAATAATGGCTTTTCTTATCTATCAGAGAGTTGAGGTCACAGAAAGCTGAAAAATTGTGAAATGTTACAGATTAAACAACACTTACCTAAATAACACTGGATATTTTAGTTTGCTAAAGGATGCCAAAGCTATATACATTATAAAGGGTTTTACAATGAGGATTTATTAATGTATAAGCTTATAGTTCTGAAGCCACGAAATTGTCCAAATTGAGGCATCATCAGTAGATGCTTTCTTCCCAAGCTGCAGCTGTAGGTGATCAGGTACATGGCAGCATCTGCTCATCTCTCCCTTATCCTTGGGCCTTGTTGCTTTCAGCTTCTGGCCTTAGTGGCTCCTCTCAGCTTCTGTATTCCATTGATTTCAGCTTCTGGCTCCCAGGGCTTTCTCTCTGTCTCTGTGACCTTCTCTTTATGTATTACTCCAGTTTATAAAAGACCCCAATCAGAGGATTAAGACCCACCCTGGGTCACACAATCTAGTCAAAGGTCTTTAACTAAAGTAACTTAATCAAAAGTTCACACTTACAATAATTTTACACTTACAAGAATGGATTAGCTCTAAGGACATGATTTTCTGGGGTCCACAAAATATTCAAGCCACCACACATGGGTCAAAGAAAAATTCTCAAAAGAAATTAAAAATATTTTTAACTAAATGAAAATTAAAATACAACTTATCAAAATTTATGGGATGCAGTAAAGTAGTGCTTAGGAGTAAATTTATAGTATTGAATACACGTGTTAGAAAAGAAGAAAGATCTAACTAAAATCAATGACCTAAGTTTCCATCTTAGGAAACCAGAGAAAGAAGAGGAATATAAACCTAAGCAACCAGGAAGAAATAATAAAAATTAGAGCAGAGATAAATTAAACTGAAAACACAAAATTAATAGAGAAAATCAATGGTCCATTGAAAAGATCAATAAAATTGATAAACCTTTACCCAGACTAGTCGAGAAAAAATAAAGAAGACACAAATTACTAACATCAGAAATGAAAGTTTGCCATTACTACCTTTGCCATGGACATTAAAAAGCTAATAAAGGAATACTATGAACAACTCTATGTTCCCACATTTTGATATCTTAGGTGAAAGGGGTCAATTCTTTGAAAGGCAACAAACTACCAAAACTTACACAAGAAGAAATATATAATGTGAACAGGTCTATATCTATAAAATATTTTGAATCAATAATCACCTTAAAATAAAACAAAACAAACAAACAAACAAAAACCCAGAAAGCAACAGGCCCAGATGGTTTCACTGGTGAATTCTACCAAACACATAAGGAAGAAATGGCACCAATTCTCTGCAATCACTTCCAGAAAATAGAAGCAGAGGGAACACTCTCTAACTCATTTATTAGGTGAGCATTGCCCTTGTACCAAAACCAGATAAAAACATTACAAGTAAGGAAAATTACAGACCAATATCTCAAAAATCCTCTATAAAATTTTAGCTAATTGAATTCAACCATGTATAAAAATGATTGTAGGACCAAATTCAAGTGGGATTTGTTCCAGGTGGGCATGACTGGTTCAACATTCAAAATCCAATCAACATAACTGTTGAATCAACAGGCTACAGAAGAAGAATCATATGATCATATCAATAGGTGCAGAAAAAGCATTTGACAAAACCCAACACCCATTCATGATAAAAACTCTCAGTAAATTAAGAATAGAAGGAGACATCCTCAACATGAAAAAGAACATCTACAAAAAACCTACAGCCAACATCATATTTAATGGTAAAGAACTAGGTGCTTTCCCCCTAAGATCAAGAACAAGGCATCTCTCCTGTTCAGTGTTGTACTAGAAGTCCTAACTAATGCACTAAGACAAGAAAAGGAAATAAAAGATATATGGATCAGGAAGGAAGAAATAAAACTGTCTTTTTTCCCCCACAAATGACATAATTATCTATATAGAAAATCTCAAAGAATCTACAATAACAACTAAAAACTCTCCTGAACTGATAAGCAGTTATATCAAGGTTGCAGGATACAAGGTTAATATACAAAAACCCAGTTGTTTACATATATCCCAGTAATTGATGATTGGAATTTTTTTTTTTTTTTTTTTGGCATATGAAAATTTATTACTATTGTTCGCTTTGCATCATCAAAATTTATGATCTTGGTCTTTCCTTCTTGCCTTTATATAAAGCCAAAAGAGAGACATTGGCTACTTTGACAACCTTAAAGCGGACTCCAGGAATGTCACCAACAGCATGACCTTTGCGACCAAATCCAGCAACCAGAATTTCATCGTTTTCTTCAATAAAATTCAAGCAACCATCATTGGGTACGAAGGCTGTGATTTTCTTGCCATTCTTGATCAGCTGGACCCTGACACACTTCCTGATGGCAGAATTTGGCTGTTTGGCTTCAACCCCTACTTTTTCCAACACAATTCCTTTTGCATGGGAAGTGCCTCCAAAAGGGTTGGCCTTCAGGGCTGTGCCCAGATGGGCTTTCTTGTACTGTTTATCATGCCACTTCTGGTCCCGTCGGTGGCTACGGAGCTTCTTGGCAGTATGAAGACCTCGACACTTACCCATCTGGTCAGGACAGCGAGACCGAGCGAAAAGAGTGATGATTGGAATTTGAAATTTGAAAGACAATACCATTTGTATTAACACCCCACGCCAAAGAAATACTTGGTATAAATCTAGCAAAATATGTTCAGGATCTATATGAGGCAAACTACAAAGCTCTGATGAAAGAAATCAACGAAGAACTAAATAAATGGAGAGATAGTCCATGTTCATGGATAGTACAATATTGTTAAGCTATCACTTCTTTCCAGTAGGATCTATAGATTGAAATGCAATCCCAATCAAAATTCCAGCAAGTTATTTGTGGATATTGACAAATTGATTCTAAAGTTATAAAGGCAATATAATACTGAAAAAGTACAAAGTAGGAAGACAGACAGTACCCAACTTCACAACTTACTATAAAGTTATAAAAATCAAGACAACATGGTATTGGTGAAGAAATGGATAATTGGATCAATGGAACATAATAGAGAGCCTAGAAATAGACCCACATAAATATAGTCATCTAATCTTTGAAGAAAGAGCAAAGGCAATTCAAGGGAGAAAGGGTAGTCTTTTCAACAAACCATGCTGGAACAATTGGACAACCACATGCAAAAAATGAATCTAGGCACAGACTTTACACCTTTCACAAAAATTAACTAAAAGTGGTTCAGAGGGAGTGGATGTGGCTCAAGCAGTCGAGCACCTGCCTCCCACATGGGAGGCCCCAGGATCAATCCCCGGCCCAGGTGTCAAAAAAAAAAAAAAAAAAAAGGACCAGAGACCTAAATGTAAAATGCAAAACTATAAAACTTCTAGAAGATAACCTAGGAAAAAATCTAGGTGGTCTCAGGTTTTTTGATGCATTTACAGATACAACACCAAAAACAAAATCCATGAAAAAAGTTGACGAATTGGACTTTATTGAAATTAAAAAGTTCTGTTCTGTGAAAGACACTGTTAAGAGAATAAAAAGATAAGCTATTGACTGAGAGAGAATTTTTGCAAAACACATATCTGATAAAGGACTTATATCCAAAATATACAAAGAACTCTTAAAACTCAAGATGAAAAATCAAGCAACTCAGTTTACAAGTGGGCAAAAGGGGAAGCGGATGTGGCTCAAGCGATTGACCACCTCCCTCCTACATGGGAGGTCCTGGGTTCAGTTCCTGGTGCCTCCTAAAAAAAGAAGTGCACACAATGAACAGAGCAGACAGTGAGTGCAAACAACAAGGGGGAGGGAGGGAGAAATAAATAAAAAAAATAAATCTTTTAAAAAATTGGGCAAAGTATTTGAAGACATCTCACCAAAGATATACTGATGGCAAATAAGCATGTGAAAGGATGTTTTACATAATTAGATGTTTTACATAATTAGAGAATTGCAAATTTAAACAACACTGAGATACACATCTATTGAAATGGCTATAAACAAAAACAAAAACAAAAACAAAAACAAAAAAGAACTGACTACCAAATGCTGAGGAGGATGTGGAACAACAGGAAATCTCATCCATTGCTGGTGGGAATGCAAAATGGAACGACCAATTTGGAAGACAATTTGGCAATTTCATACAGAGCTAAACATAGTCTTACCATACGATCCAGCAGTTGCACTCCTAGTTTACTCAATTGGATTGAAAACTTAGGTCATGCAAAAATAGCAGATTAATTCACAAGTGCTAAAGACTGGAAGCAACCAAAATTCCTTCAATAGGTGAATGGATAAACAAGCTGTGCTACATCCATACAATGGAATATTATTTGGTGATAAAAAGAAATGAGCTATCAAGCCACAGAAAGACACGGGGGAACTTAAACACATATTGCTAAGTGAAAGAAGCCAGTCTAAAAAGGCTACCTCTTGTATGTTTCCAACTATATGAACGTCTGGAAAAGGCAAAACTATAGAGTCTATAAAGATCAGTGTTTGCCAGGGGTTTTGGGGGAAGGAGAGAGGAATGAATAGGTGAAACCCACAGGGTTTCTAGGGCAGGGAAACTCATCGTATGATACCATAATAGTGGATACATGATTTTTGCATTTGTCAAAACCCAGAGAACTGTACAACACAAAGAGTGAAGCCTAATGTAAACTATGGACATTAGTTACTAATAATGTATCAATATTAGCTCATCACTTGTAACAAATTTACCACAGTAATGCCAGATGTTAATAAATGGGCAAACTACGTGCAGAGGTGGGGAGATAGAAGGGAACTTTCTATACTATCTGTTCAATTTTTCTGTAAATCTGAAACTGTTCTAAAAAATAAAAATGGATTAATAAAAAAGCAGATCAGAATGCACAGAAGTGCTATTATTTGAGAATGGCTCCGAGACCCATCTAATTTTACAAAGTTAAAAAGCACATAATTCACAAGCAGCTATTCTTTTTTTTAAAAAGATTTTATTTATTCATTCATTTATTCCCCCCTTGCTGCTTGTGCTTGCTGGGTCAGCTAACCACGCCGTGCCGGCGGGCTTGCCTTCACCCATATGGTAAACGGGAGCCCTACTGATCGAGCCACAGCCGCTTCCCAAGCAGCTATTCTTAATACAAACGGAGTACTGCGCTTGCACTCAGCGCTCAGCGGATCTGAGCACAGATTACTAGCCACACGCAGGTGTTGAGAAGTGCTGCTGGGTCTAGAGAGTAACCTAACTTTGCTCAAAGTGGACCCCTGAGGGTTACTGAAGGAGAAGCACTGGATCTTTTCTATTATATACATCGGGAGGGTGTCTGTCTCATGGGCGCCACTCTCTGGAATCCAGTTCTCATTAACACATTTATGCAGCAACGTGGATAAGCCCTGACAGATGCCACTTGCCGTGTCAGGCTCTGGGGACACCAGACCAAAGCAATGCAGCCCCACCCCAGGGTGTGCCTGGGGGGGAGGGCAGCAGAAGAGACCCAGGAATTGTAGAGGGGGACCTCTTTTAGACAAAATTTAGACAATTTAGGGACCTCTTTTAGAACAAAATTAAATAATTTAGGGGGACCTCTTTTAGACAAAAATTTAAAAATACAAATGTAAAATCAGCTGCAAAAGTTCATTATTTCTTTAGAATGAGAAAAGAAATCACAATAAAATTTACAAACACCACCAAATTTAAAGGCACAACACAATATATATTTTTTATTAATGAACTGCATGACACATTTCTATAACATTTTTCCAACATGTTTTGGCTACATATTTTTTCATCACCTCTTTATATAATACAAATTTTATTCTGCCATTTTTTAGAGAAAGAATACAAAGATCGTTCCAGCTTTCCTCCAGCGTGATTGACCAAAATTTGTTTTTATCGATGATAGCTGAATGCCTAAAATATGTGACTTCACAGACATATTTTGATATTTATAGAATTGCTACATGTTTATGTCCTATAAACATAGAAATTCTGATGAATGCTATTTCACATGATTACCTTCAAAAATGAAAATAGTGCATTTATAACTGGATATTCTGTATTATCGAGTATATTCCTGATAGAAGAGAACTTCCCTTTTGGACTAAGCATTGATGATAACTGAATCTTTCACTTACAAGTTTACATGTGTTAGGTAAGTGGAAGAAATTTTCCACTGGCTAGCTTTGGACTCCATACATTTCCTTTCTCCATACGCTTCCCATGCCAGGAGCTGTAGGATGCATTCAACATCACGGCATGCTCTCTGGCTCCGCATCTTGAAGTCACGAACTAGGTATGTTTGCACAGTGGGCAGAAGGATAACTAGCAGTAACAACTATATATGGAATTGATGGTAAGCCCGTAAACCTATCCCATTAAACCCAAACTAAATGTATCTCCAACTCCACTTCCCCCTAGCCATACTCTAAAAATGCTTATGGTTATACCAACAGCACCGGGGTAGTGACAGAGTCAGAATGGGAAGAGACAGTGGTATTAACCAATTGCAGTTTTAAAAGATACTAGCTTTGCAAATTTTACAAAAGCACATTCCATGTGAAAGCATGACTAAGGCCCTCCAGGGGTCTTGGAAAGAACCAGTGCAAGTGAGAGCTCTGGAGCTCAGGTTCTCTCGGCTCCGTGGCACATCTGCCTCTGCTAGGGACCCAGACTCAAGTAGGACTGGTTCTGGACTCTCTCTCTGTGGCAGGGCCCTGGGATATGGAAGGAAAGGAGCTCTGTGGTATAGGGATCCAGCAAGGAGGCTGATCTGGTCTGGGAACAGATGGGAAGTGGAAATGTGGGGAGGCATGAGAGTCTCCCTCTGTCCTTGGGGAATCTCATTGAGACAGCTGCATGGAACCCTTCCTTGGGTCTAGATGATGTTCCCCCGCTGACCTCTTGGCCTTCTTAGGGTCTGTGGGTGATTGTCCACCCAGCTGCAGAGTAAGCAGTAACACCTGACTAGATTGAAGGACACTTCCAGTGAATATGTGATGCTGCGGCAGCTGCAGGATTAGCTGTGTGTGTTCATTGATGTTCCAGGATTGTGACAGTTTGAAGCTGGGTAGACCCCAGAAAAGATCATGTCCTTAGAGCTAGCCCATTCCTGTGCGTGTAAAACCTATTGTAGGAGCGTGTGTAGCTCAGTGGTTGAACATGTGCTTTGTATGTACAAGGTCCTGGGTTCAATCCCCAGTATCTCCTAAAAAACAATTTATTGTAGATGGGACCTTTTGGTTAGATTCAGTTAAGTGTCCCTCCTTTTGATTAGATTGCTTCAGTAAGGCATGGCCCAGGGTGCGTCTTAATCCTCTTACTGGAGGCCTTTATAAATGGAGGAATAAAAGCCACAGACATAGAAAGGAGGCCACAGAGACAGAGAAGACTCCAGAAGAGAGAAATTCCACAGACGGAGCAGCCTAAATTTGAAAGCAATGAGGCCCGGAGGAGAGGGGGGACAGACGAGCCAACCCTGACACGTGCCTGATCACTTGCAGCTGAACTTGGGGAGAAAATGAGCCTGGAGGAAAAGGCAGAGCTGCCATTTTGGGTCCTAGACACAAGGATCACCAGCAGCAGACCTTCGGGGAGAGAACTTTGCCTGACGCCTGATTTGGACATTTTTCCCAGCCTCAGAACTGTAAGCTTTTTTTTAAAATGTTTTTTTAAAAACAATTTATTGAAGTATATCATTCATACATGAACATATATAAACAACAAGTGTTCAGTAAATATTGTGAACTTACAAAACAAACATACATAACATCATGCAGGGCTCCCACATATTACCCCACCACAAATACTTTGCATTGTTGTGAAACATTTGTTAACAAATTATGAAAGAGCATCGTCAAAGTATTACTACTAACTATAATCCATATCTTACTCCCTGTATTAGTCAGCCAAAGGGGTGCTAATGTAAAATACCAAAAATGGGTTGGTCTTTATAAAGTGTATTTATTTGGGGTAGAAGTCCACAGATACCAGGCCATAAAGTGTTAAGTTTCTTCTCTCACCAAAGTCCACTGCCACGTGCTAGAGCAAGACAGCTGCCGGCGTTTGCCAGGGTTCAGGCTTCTGGGGTTCCTCTCTTCCTGGGGCTGCGTTTCTCTCCAGGCTTAGCTCCTGTTTCCTCCACAAGGTCAGCTGTAGACGATCAGGCGAAAGGCTTGCTTCTCTTCTCCTGGGGCCTTCTTTCCAACATCAAAACTGCTTCTCAAAAGACTGCTTCAACTCTGTCCTTTGCCTTGCCTTTTATATTTGATTCCCCACCCACCAAGGGGTGGGGCTCAACACCCTAATCATAACCTAATCATGCCCAGATTAACAGATCAGTTTACAAGCATGATCCAATTATATTTTTGGAATTCATAATTACATCAAATTGGCCAACGGTTACACTCCCCTATACTTTTTTAAAAAAGATTTATTTATTTATTTTTATCCATTTTTAGCCCCCCCCGCCCCCCATTTTTGTGTCCATTCACTGGGCAACTCTCTGGGTCTGTTTCCTGCCCTCTCTTCTCATTCTTCTCTTCCTGTCCTCACTGGGACTCGATCCTCGGAACCTCTGATGTGGGAGAGAGGCATCCTACCACCTGCACCACCTTAGTTCCTGGCTTTTCAGTGCATCTCCTCTTGGCTTTCCCTTGTGTCACTCTTCTGTTACATCATCATCTTGCTGCATGGCTCACGGGGCCTGACGGTGCACCCACGCTAGAACTGTAAGCTTTTAACCTAATAAATTCCCATTATAAAAGCTAACCCATTTCTGGTGTATTGCTCCCAGCAGCTTTTAGCAAACTAAAACAAGGATGCTTGTTGGAAGTGGAGTGTGGTCCAGGCAGCAAAAAGAATAGCTGGTCCTGTCCTGGGGTTGGGGTGAGGTGCACGGCTGGAAGCTGGTTACAGCTAGAGGCAAAGGAGGCCAAGGACTGCTGGTGCCTGACCTGAAGCATCTACATGCCCACAAAGCATGTCATGAGGAGGCTGCAGAGCTTTAGCATCTTCAGAAGGATGAAGGAACTGGACCCCCCCAAATTTTTTTATTTTTTAAAAAGATACTTAGATTACATAAATGTTACACAAAAAATATAGGGTTTCCCATATGCCCCACCTCCCACACCTCCCACAACCTCCCACACAAACATCCTTCATTAGTGTGGCACATTAATTGCAATTGATAAACACGTCCTGGAGTTTTGCCATTAAGTATGGACCATAGCTCACATTGTAGACCACTCTCTCTCTCCCACACAGTTCTGCATATTTTATGATGATATAAAATGGCCTGTATCTGTCATTGTAGTGTCACCCAGGCCAATTCCCAACTCCCGAAAAAGCCCCCGTATTACAACTGCTTTTCCCTCTCCCTGGCCCCAGAGCCTCCAAGTGGCCACTGGCTCCACATCAATGTTGTAATTTCTTCCATTGCTTTAGTCACAATATGTCTATAGCGAATGCCAGTCAGTCCACTCTAGTCCATAACTCTTCTCCCCATCCTGAGGAGTATGGGATGGTGATGTCCACTCTACCTCCAATTGAGAGGGAGCTTAACAGCTTTATTGGGATAGAATTCACGTACCATACAATTCACCCATTTCATGTGTACAGTTTAACAGCTCTTAGCATATTCACAGAGTTGCGCATCCATCACCACAATCTGTTTTAGAACATTTCATTACCCCAAAAAGAAACTTTGTACCCCTCAGCAGTCACCTCCCAACCTCCCCCCAACACACACACCACCTCCCCCAACCCTGGTCAACCACTTACCTACTTTCTGTCTCTATAGATTTGTTCCTTCTGGACATTTCATATAAATGGAATCATGTAATCTGCGGTCCTTTCTAACTGGCTTCTTTCACTTAGCATAAGGCATTCAAAGTTCACTCATGTTATAGCATACATCAGACCTTCATTCTTTCCTATGGCTGGATAATATTCCTTTATGTAGATATACCATATTTTATTTATCCATTTGTCAGCCAATGGACATTTGGGTTATTTCTACTTTATAGCTATGTGAATAATGCTGCTATGAACATTATGTACAAGTTTTTGTGTGGACATATGTTTTCATTTCTCTTGGGTATATATAGGAGTGGAATTGCTGAGTCATATGGTAACTATATTTAACTGTTTGAGGAACTGCCAGGCGGTTTTTCAAAGCAGCTGCACCCTTTTACATTCCTACCGGCAGTGAATGACGGTTCCAATTTCTCCACATCCTTGCTAGCACTCATTATTTTCTGTTTTTTTTTTATTATAGGCATCCTAATGGGTGTGGTTTGGGCTTGTATTTCCCTGATGACTGACTGTGTTGAGCATCTCTTTATGTGCTTTTTGGCCATTTGAATATCTTCTTTGGAGAAATGTCTATTCTGATCCTTTTCCCATTTTTCATTGTTTGTCATTTTATACTTGAGTTGTAATAGTTCTTTATACATTCTAGACACAAACCCCTTATATATGATTTGCAAAAGTCCTGTCCCATTTTGTGGATTGTCTTTTTACATTCTTGGTGTCCTTTGAAGCACAAAATATTTTAATTTTGATGATGCCCACTGTATATATGTATTTTCTTTTGTTGCTTGTGCTTTTGGTGTTATATCTAATTCAAATTGCCTAATCCTTAGATTTTCTTCTAAAAGCTATATAGTTTTAACTCATATGTAGGTCTTTGATCCTTTTTAAGTTAATTTTTGTATATGGTGTGAGGTTATGGCTCAATTTCATTCTTTCACTTGTGGATATCCAGTTGTCTCAGCACCATTTGTTGAAAAGACTATTCTTTTCTCTATTGAATGGTTTTGGCACCCTAGTAAAAAAAATCAATGACCATAGAGGCATAGGTTTATTTCTAGACTCTCAGTCCTATTCAATTGCGTTGTACATCTATTGTTATGCCAGTACAGCACTAATTGGTTACTGTTCCCCTGCAGTTAAGTTTTTTCTTTTTTTAAAGGAGGTAGCAGGAATTGAACCTGGGACCCCGTTTATGGGAAGCAGGCGCTCAACCACTTGAGCTACATCTACTCCCTATAGTAAGTTTTGAAATCAGAAAGTGTGAGTCGTCCAACTTTGTTCTTCTTTTTCGAGATTGTTTTGGCTATTTAGGGACCCTTGCAATTCCATATGATTTTTAAGATCAGTTGGTCAATTTGTGCAAAGAAGTCATCTGAGATTTTGTTAGAAATGGTGTTGAATCTATGTATCCATTTTGGAGGTATTGCCATCCTTTTTTTTTTTTTTTTTTAATAATAAAACCCGCGTTTGTTTTCTTTTTTTTTTTTAAGATTTATTTTATTTAATCCTCCCCCCCTTGCCGCTTGTGCTCGCTGTCTGCTCTCTGTCCATTCACTGCATGTTCTTCTGTGTCTGCTTGTCTTCTCTTCTCTCTTCTGTTTTAGGAGGCACTGGGAATTGATCCTGGGAACTTCCAATGTGGGAGAGAGGCATTCAATCATTTGAGCCACCTCAGCTCCCTGGTTTGGTGTGCCTCTCATTGTCCTTTTTCTCTGTGTCTCTTTTTTGTTGTGTCATCTTGTTGCGTCAGCTCTTTGCATGGGCCAGCTCTCCGTGCAGGCCCGTTTGCCTTCACCAGGAGGCCCTGGGAATTGAACCTGGGACCTCCCATATGGTAGATGGGAGCCCAATCACTTGAACCACATCTGCATGCCCCTGGCATTGCCATCTTAACAACACTAAGTTGTTACATGAACATGGGAAGTCTTTGCATTTACTTAGATCTTCTTTAATTTCTTTCAATAATGTTTTGTAGTTTTCCAGAGTATATGTTTTGTTCTTCTTTTGATGCTATTATAAATTGGATTGTTTTCTTAATTTCACTTTTGGTTTGCTCATTGCTGCTGTATAGAAATAAAATTGATTTTTCACATTGATCTTCTATTCTGCAACCTTGTTGAACTGCTTATTATTTTAGTAATTTTTTAGAAGATTCTTTAGGATTTTCTTTGTGTAAGATGATGACCATGTGGGAAGTTTATTATAATTATTTTTTAGTTAATTACTAATTCAATTTCTTTACTTGTTATAGGGCTATTGAGCTTTTTTAGTCCTTCTTGAATCAATTTTGGTAGTTTTTGTCTTTCTAGGAATTGTTCATTTCATCTAAGTTATCTAATTTGTTGACATAAAGCTGTTTATAGTAGCCCTTTATAATTCCTTTTATTTCTGTAACATCAAAAGTAATGTCCCCTGGAAGCAGATGTGGCTCAAGTGGTTGGGCAACCATTTACCATATGGGAGGACTTGGGTTTGATCCCCAAGACCTCCTGGTAAAAAAAAGGCGAGTGAGTGAGCCAGGCACACATGGACATACGGCAAGCCAGGCTTGTGTGGACGCGCAGAGAGCCACACAACAAGATGATGACACAACAAAAGAGAGGCGCAGGGGAAAGTCAAGGCGAGATGTACCAGAAACCAGGAACTGAGGTGGCGCAAGTGACAGGGTGCTTCTCTCCCACATCGGAGGTCCCTAGGATCAAATCCTGGTGAAGCTTGGAGGAGAAAAATGTGAAGAGAAGGCAAGAAACAGACATAAAAGATCACCCAACAAATGGACACAGACAGCAAGCAGGGGGGAAGGGGCGGGGGGAAACTCATAGAACTGTACATGAAAAGAAAAAAGTAAAGTCAATTAAAGAAAAAAAACAGTAATGTCCCCTCTTTTATTTCTGATTTTAATTATTTGAATCTTCTCTCTCTTTTTGCTTGGTCAGTATAGCTAAAGGTTTGTCAATTTTGTTGATCTTTTAAAAAAAACAATTTTTGGTTTTGTTGAAATTCTCTATTGTTTTTCTATCTTCTACATCATTAATTTGCACTCTAATCCTTATTATTTCCTTCCTTGTGCTTACATTAACTCTAAGCACTGCTTTAGCTGTATCCCATAAATTTTGGTATATTGTGCCTTTTCATTCATCTCAAAGTATTTTCTAATTTCCCTTATGATTTTTTTTTGTTTAACTCTGATTATTTTGTTGTATGTTGTTTAATTTTCACATATATATGAATTTCCCAGATTTCTTTCTTTTATTAATTTCTCATTCCACTCCATTGTGATCAGAGAACATACTTTGTATGATTTCAATAATTTAAAATTGATTTAGTCTAGTTTTATGTTTTAGCATATGGTCTATCTTAGAGAATGTTCCATGTGCCCATGAGAAGAATATCTATTTTGTTGTTGATGGGTGGAGTTTTTTGTAGATATGTTAGGTCTAGTTTATGTGTATTGTTGTTCAAGTCTTCTATTCCTTGCTTAGCACCTACCTAGTTATTTTACCCAATACTGACATTGAATTATTGAAGTTTCCAACAATTTTTGTTGAATTGTCTATTTCTCCCTTCAATTTTGTCAGTCTTTGCTTCATGTCTTTTTTTTTTTTTTTTTACCAGGAGGTCCTGGGGATCAAACCCAGGTCCCTCCATATAGGAGATGGACGCCCAACCATTTGAGCCACATCCGTCCCATGCTTCACGTCTTTTTGCACTCTGTTGTTAGAGGCATCTGTGTTTATAATTGCTATAATTTCCTGGTGAATGGCTCTTTTATCATAATAAAATGTCCTTTATCTCTAGTAACATTTTTTTGTTTTAAAGTCTATTTTATCTGAAATTAGTATAGCTACTCCACCTTTCTTATGATTGCTGTTTGCATGATATATCTTTTTGCCAATCTCTATATTTTGATTGAATGTTTAATCTATTCACATTTAATGTTATCATTGATATAGTTACCATTTTATTCTTTGTTTTCGTCATGGCTCATGTCTCTTTTTGTTATTCCTCTATCCTTCCTTAACCACTTTCTTTTGCATTAAGTGAATTTTTATAATGTAATATTTTAACTCCTTTCATTGTTTTTCACTATACGTATTTTTTAGTTATTTCCTTAGTGGTTGCTCTAGGGCTTACCATATACATCTTTTTTTTTTTTTTTTTACCATATACATCTTAACATTAGAAACAGATTCAGTTTATACTAACTTAATTCCAGGGAGGTACAGAAATGTAACCCTTATATAGCTATATTATCTCTCCCCTTTTTTGTGTTATTGTTGTTATTCATATTACATCTATATATGTTACAAACCAAACAATACATTGTTACAATTATTACTTTATATAATTTTTGTCTATTATAAAAGGTGAGGAAAGAAATGAGAGCAAGTATATATTTACAGAGTTTTTTATATTTACTGTTTCATTTACCATTTCTGTTTTTCTTTGTTCCTGAGAGTTCTTTTTTTTTTAAAGATTTATTTTATTTATTTATTTATCCCCCCCTTGCTGTGTGTGCTCGCTGTGTCCATTTGCTGTGCGTTTTTCTGTGTCTGCTTGTCTCCCTTTGTTGCATCATCTTGCCGCGCCAGCTCACCGCGCCACGCGGGCCATCAGTTCACCGTGACGCGCGGGTCGGCTTGCCTTCACTAGGAGGCCCCGGGAATCGAACCCAGGGCCTCCCGTATGGTAAACGGGAGCCCAACCACTTGAGCCACATCCGCTTCCCTCCTTTGAATTCTTATTACCATCTGGTGTTATTTCCTTACTTCAGTGAACTCTACTCCAATCCACCTCTTTTGTGTAATTATTGTCAAATATATTCTATTTCTGTGTGTTATAGGTCCAGCAATAAAATTATATACATGTTGTTACATACTTGCTTTTTAAGCCAGTTAAGAGAAGAAAAGAAAAAAATGTATTTATACTTTCTTTTATAATCACAAAATTACCTTTACTGGTGTTCAATGTTTTTTCATATAGATTTGAATTCCATCTGCATTTACTTGTTTTCAGCTTGAAGAACTTCCTTTAGTATTTCTTATGAGGCAGGATGGCTAGTAACAAATTGTCTCCGTTTTTGTTTACCTGGGATTGTCTTTATTTCACCTTAAATTTTGAAAGATAGTTTTGCTGGATGTAAGACTCTTGGTTGATAGGATTTTTTTGTTGTTGTTATCATTGTTTTTTTGGAGCACTTTAAATATGCCATCCCACTGCATTCTGGCCTCCATTGTTTCTGATGAGAAATCAGCTATTAATCTTACTGGGGTTCCTTTGTGTGTTGTGGGCCATTTTCTCTCTCTGTTTTCAGTATTTTCTCTTTGTCTATGTCTTTCACTTTTTTTATACTCTGATGTGTCTGAGTGTAGATATCTCTTTTCTTACTAGAGAAGTTGTGGTTTAATAGAAATATCATACATAAAATACAGGGTTTCTATATACCACCCTATTATTAACTCCTTGCATTGATGCAGTACATTTGCTGCAATTTATAAAAGCACATTTTTATCATTGTGTTATTAACTGTAGTCCATGGTTTAACTTAGGGTTCACTGTGTTGTGGCGTTCCAAGGATTTAAAAACATTTTTTTAATTCTAGCAACATATGTGCAACCTAAAATTTCCCTCTTTTAACCACATTGAGTATAGATCTCTTTGCATTTTCCCACTTGGAGTTTGTTGAGCTTTCTTGGATATGTAGATTAACACTTTCCAGAAAATTTGTGAAATTTTCCGCGATTATTTCTTCAAGTGTTTTTCAGTTCATTTCTCTTTTTTCTCTTTCTGGTACTCCCATATGCTTGTGTTGATGTGCTTAAAGTTGTCCCACATTTATCCAAGGTTCTGTTCATTTTTCTTCATTTTATTTTTTCTCTGTTCTTTGTGTTGCATAATCTCTATTGGTCTATCTTCAAGTTTGCTGGTTCTTACTTCTGCCAGTTATAGTATACTATTAAGACCCTCTAGTGAAGTTTTCATTTTGATTATTGTACATTTCAACTCCAGAATTTCAATTTGGTTCTTTTTTCAGAATTGCTGTCTCTTTATTGTTATTCTTTATTTGGTGATACAGTGCCTTCATACTTTCCTTTACTTCTTTTTTTTTTAAAAGATTATTTATTTATTCATTTATCCCCCCCTTGCTGCCTGTGCTCGCTGGGTCAGCTAACCACGCCGTGTGGGTGGGCTTGCCTTCACCAGGAGGCCCTGGGAACCGAACCCGGGGCCTCCCATATGGTAAATGGGAGCCCCACTGATTGAGCCACAGCCACTTCCCATCCTTTACTTCTTTAAACATGGCCTCCTTTAGTTCTTTGAACATATTTTTAAAGGCTACCTTTAAATGTTTGCCTATTAAGTCTGACATTTGGTTTCTCTCTCAGGTAGTATCTACAGTATGTGTTTTATTCCCTGTGTATGGGTCACACATTCCTGTTTCTTTGCATGTCTCATAATTTTTTGTTAAAAACTGAAAATTTTTTGCAATATATTGTAGCAATTCTGGGTACTGATTCCTGTCCCCTCTCAGGGACTTGTTTTGGTTTGTCTGTTTTGTGACTTGGCTGGGCTATTTTAGTGAAGTCTCTTTCTCCCTGGTGTTGCTCCTTGAAGGATTCAGCCTCTGGTGTGGGCACAGTCATCCTGGGATGACACTGGTTTTAGCAGACCTCTTTTTTTTTTTTTTTTCAATTTTGAGAATTACCTTTATTTTTTTATTTTTATTTTTTAAAAATTTATTTTACCGGGAGGTCCTGGGAATCGAACCCAGGTCCCTCCATATGGCAGATGGACGCCCAACCATTTGAGCCACATCCGCCTGGCAGCAGACCTCTTTTTGACTATCTCTTAACCAGACCCTGTTAAGCTGTCTGTTTCATATGGTATTACACCCTGCCCTCAGGATCCATTAATTTAATTACAGACTGATTGCTGTATTGTTTTCAGCAACGCCTGGAGACCTAAGCTGTTCACCAATCTGATCTAATTAAATTCCGTCTTTTTAATAGTGGCCATTCTGATAGGTATGAAATGATATCTCATTGTAGTTTTGAGTGAAGCAAGCCCGACACAAAAGGACAAATACTGTATGAATGCATTACTATGAACCAAATATATTGTGTAATATATTGTTTGATTAAAAAAAAAAAAATTTACATGTATCCATTACATTTAATTGAGAAATGTATATATTTATTCATCTGTGTTTACTTTTTAGTTTTTAATTGTTTATGTTTTCAATTATTAAATGTACAAAATGAAGTTAAAAAAAACCCAAAAAACCAAAAAACAAAACAAAACAAAACAAACAAAAAATTCCGATTATGGAGAGTTGGTTTTCCTTGTTATTTTATTCTGGTAACATAGATACAACCTAAAATTTCCCATAAGGATAGTTTTTGAAGCCAGCCTTTGAGGTTTGTCCTGACCTAGGTAGGGCTCTCTTTAGCTGTGTTTTTCCCTGGTTCTCACCTGGTGAACTGGCCACTGGTTGAGCTCGTTGCTCTTAATAGGAGCTATAGTTTTCAAGGACTGCCATGCTACCCAGAGCCCAGACCTGTGACTCAAAGAGTTTGCTCGTGGGGAGAGGCAATCCATAAGAGAGAGCATGATGCTCCCCCAAAGGAGCTGACTTTATTTGAAATGAAATGTGGGAAAGTTCAAGCCCAGGCAAGGTAATATGGTTGTCTCTGGTCTTCTCTTCCATCATGGAACCTCTGCCCTATGGGTGAGCTGGGGTGAGGGCAGTTGGGGCCCCAGCATTCTTGGCTGTCATGTCTGAGGTAGAGCCTCTGTCCTATGGGTAGGAGCTGGGAGAAGGAAGGGTGCTCCTGACCTCTCAGCCTCATTTACCTCTTCAGTTTGGAATTGACTGGGTGTTGAGGTCTTGACCACACTTGTCCAGAATAGAGCTTCCACTAATCTGAGCTGGCTACGGGGGTGGGACAGAAGAAGGAACATACTCTCATGTTCTTACCAAGTGTTAGTAGATTTTCTTGAATAAATCTTCATTTGCTATATGTCCTTAGGACAATTTCCAGAGACTTAAAATATTTTGAAAAAAGTTTTCACTCTCTTTGCTTATTTCATTGAGGAGGGGGTTGGTGGAACTCCTCACGCTGTCATCCCAGAAGTAGAACTGAGCAACACGTTTTTTTTTTTTGTTTTTGTTTTTGTTTTAACAAATAAAGGGTTCTTATATAATTATTAGGAAAAAAGTTGAACAGCCACACAGAAAAATGAGCAAAGAGCATTAATAAGCAATTCACTTTAGAAAAAAATACAAATACCCAATTAACATAGAAAACTATTTAGCCTCACTAGTAATCCAATATTCAACCCAAAATAAGAAATCGGTTTACTCTTTCACTTTTTTTTTTTTTTTTTTTTTTTTTGAGGTTGTGGAGCCTCATATTGTGGGAATCCAACACTCAACCACTGAGCCACATCAGCTCCCCTGAGTTGGCTTTTTCATTTGTTTGCTTGTTGTTTGTTTATTTGTTTTCAGGAGGCACTGGGTACCAAACCTGGGACCTCCCATGTGGGAAGCAGGCGCTTAACCACTTGAGCCACATCAGCTCCCTCATTTTACTCTTATCAAATCTTCAAAGAGAGAAGTAATAATCCTCAAGACTGCCAAGGTCATGTATAAACTGACACTTTCCCATGTGGTTGGGGGTATAAATTAGTATGACCATTTTGAAGGGCAATTTAACAATAGGCACCAAGATTAAAACAAAACAAAACAAAACACGTTTTGACCCAGCAATACTATTACTAGGAATTTATCCTAAGGCTATGATCTGATAAGAAGCCAAATACATATTATTATTACTTATGTTAAAAATCAAAACACCCTAATTGTCTTTTCTCAAGAGATTGGTTTAATATGGTACAAGCATACCTTATTTTATTGTGTTTTGCTTTATTGGGCTTTGCAGATACTGTGTTTTTTAAAATTGAAGGTTTCTGGCAACCCTGCTTCCACAAGTCTATCGATGCCATTTTTCCAATAGCATGTGCTCCTATCACGTCTCTGTGTTACATTTTGGTAATTCTCATATTTCAAATTTTTCATTATTATTATATCTGCTATGGTGATCTGTGGTCAGTGATCTTTTTTTTAGAAGTCAAGAACTATTTACTTTTTATTTTGAAATAATTTTTGATTTACAGAAAATCTGTATTAACAGTACAAAGAATTGCCATATACTCTTCACCTAATTCTCCAAATGTTAACGTTGTGGTCAGTGATCTTTATGCTACTATTGTAATTGTTTTGGGGAGCCATGAACCGCGCATCCATATAGGACGGTGAAATTAATCGATAAATGCCGTGTGTGTTCTGACTGCTCCACCAACTGGCTGTTCCAGGCTCTCTCCCTCTCCTCGGGCCTCCCTGTTCCCTGAGACACAACAATATTGCAATTAGGCAAATTACTAACCCTACAACGGCCTCTAAGTGTTCAAGTGAAAGAGGTGAATGTTTCTCACTTTAAATCAAAAGCTAGAAATGATTAAGCTTAGCGAGGAAGGCATGTCTAAAGCCGAGATAGGCTGAAAGTCAGACCTTGTGAGGAAAGAGTTATGAGTGCAAAGGAAAAGTTCTTGAAGGAAATTAAAAGTGCTGCTCCAGTGCACACATGAACAATAAGAAAGCTGGACAGCCTTATTGCTGATACGGAGAATGTTTTAGTGGTCTGGATAGAAGATCAAACCAGATACAGCATTCCCTGAAGCCAAAGCCTAATCCAGAGCAGGGCTGGGAGGCTATGAAGACTGAGAGAGGTGAGGCAAGTACAGAAGAAAGGTTTGAAGCTAGCAGAGGTTGATTCCTGAGGTTTAAGGAAAGGAGCCATCTCCATAAGATAAAAGAGCAAGGAGAAGCAGCAAGTGCTGATGTAGAAGCTGCAGTAAGTTATCCAGAAGATCTAGCTAAGATCCTCGATGAAGCTGGAGACACTAAACAACAGATTTTCAATGCAGACAAAACAACCTTATATTGGAAGAAGATGTTATCTAGGACCTTTATAGTTAGCAGAAATCAACGCCTGGTTTCAAAGCTTCAAAGGACAGGCTGACTCGTTAGGGGCTAATGCAACTGGTGACTTGAAGTTGAAAGCAATGCTCATTTACCATTCTGAAAATCCTAGGGTTCTTAAGAATTATGTTAAATCTACTCTGCCTGTGCTCTATAAATGGAACAACAAAGCCTGGGTAACAGCACATCTGTTTACAACATGGTTTACTAGAATATTTTAAACCCTCTGTTGAGATCTACTGCCCAGAAAAAAAGATTCCTTTCAAAATATTACTGTTCATGACAATGCACCTGGCCACCCAAGAGCTCTGATGGAGATGTACAATGAGATGAATGCTGTTTTCATGCCTGCTAACAGAGCATCCATTCTGCAGCCCATGGTCCAAGGAGTCGTTTTGACTTTCAAGACATTATTTATGCAATACATTTTGTAAGCCTATAGCTGCAATAGATAGTGATTTTTTGATGGATCTGGGCAAAATCAATTGGAAACTTTCTGGAAAGGATTCACCATTCGCCATTAAGAATATTCATGATTCATGGGAGGAGGTCAAAATAACATTCACAGGAGTTTGGAAAAAGTTGATTCCAACCCTCATGGGTGAATTTAAGGATTTCAAGGCCCCAGCAGAGGAAGTAACTGCAGATGTGGTGGAAATAGTGAGAGAACTAGAATTACAAGGGGAACCTGAAGATGGGAATGAATTGCTACAATCTCATGATAAAACTTGAATGGATGAGGAATTGCTTCTGATGGATGAGCAAAAAAAGTGGTTTCCTGAGATGGAATCTACTCCTGGTGAAGATGCTGTGAACATTGTTGAAATGACAACCAAGGACTCAGAGTATTTCATAAACCTAATTGATAGAGTAGCGGCAGGGTTTGAGAGGACTGACTCCAATTTTGAGAGAAGTTGTACTGTGGATCAAATGCTATCAAACGGTATCACATGCTACAGAGAAATCTTTCATGAATGAGTCAATCTATGTGGAAAACTTCACTGTTGTCTTATTTTGAGAGATTGCCACAGGCCTCCTCCCCCGCCCCCCAACCTTCAGCAACCACCATCCTGACCAGTCAGCAGCCATCCACATTGAGGCAAGACCCTTCACTAGCAAAAAGATTACAATTCACTGAAGGCTGAGAGTATGGTTAGCAGTTCTAAGCAGAAAGTAGTTTTAAAATAAGGGATGTACATTTTTTTTTTTTTACCGGGAGGTCCCGGGCATCAAACCCAGGTCCCTCCATATGGAAGATGGATGCCCAACCATTTGAGCCACTCCTATCTACCCCCCGTTTTTTTTACATTGGCTTTTTAAGACATAATGCTATTGCACACTTAATAGACTACAGTATAGTATAAACATAACTTTTATATGCCCTGGGAAACAAAAAAATTCATGTGACTTGCTTTGTGATATTTGCTTTTGTGTTGTGGTCGGAACTGAGCTTGCAATATCTCTGAGGTGTGCCTGTACATTCAAATACAGTCATAAAAAGGATTAGATAATGCTCTATGTATTAACACACATCTATTAAGGTGGAGGGATATTATAGGGAAGTTTGGCCCATACAGTTCTGTTTGTGAAAATCTAGTCTATGTATAATTGCTCATTCTATGCATGCACATGCATTGAAAAATAGTCTTGAAGAATATACCTTAAACTCTTAAGAGTGGGTACCTCTAGATGATACTATGGGCAATAGTAATTTTATTATTCTTGTTTTTCCACACGTATGTGTGTTTAAATGTATCTGCACTAGACATGCATTATTTGTGTCATAAAGAAAAATATACAAGTTGTATGTTTCTTGCTGAAGGCAGGATGAGGAGTCGGGGGCGGTGGCTGGGCAGGGACCAGGGGCATCCAGAAAGTTCCAGGGCAGAGCCGGGCTCTGCAGGGCCTGGGAACTCCCTTTCTTTTCAGAGCTTCATCCTCCCAGACCATCCAGCGGACAAGGGACAGAGAGGTTGTAAGAGACATGGCAGAGGGAGAATGCCACCGGACCTGTCCATGGTTGGACATAGGGGTGAAGGGGAAGGAAAGAGAACCCCCGATTCTGAGTCCCGGTACTTGTGAGAGTGCACCTGCCGGGCACGGAGTCCCTTGAAAGGAAGCTGGGCCAACGTGGGGGTGAGGCTCAGCATTTTCAGCCTCTGGAGCCCAAGGTCCAGGTTGGCTTTGGAGCAGACAGTGTATTGAGGAAGTTGGACATGCTGGGTGGCGACCCAGAGATGTGAGGAGGACGTCCCACCACAGACCTGGCTATGGGAATAAGAAAAAGACAGCATCGAGGGTGATAGTTTGACCCAAGAGAGCAGATGATCTCCAAGGAAGGGACTGGGGTGAGAAGAAAAGAGGCGGTGCACACAACTTGCAGACACTAGGTGGCACTGTGGCCCACTCTAAAAGCAGCTCCTTTAGCAAAATAAATGGAGAGCAGGGATTCTTCCAGTGTCTTGATGAAAGCAGGTGAAGCCCAGGGAGGGGGTGTGACTCGCCCCAATGCACACCAGGCCGTCGTGGCAGTGGTGGGGCCACCTCTTTGCTTCCTGGCTCCTGGTTCCAGGTTCTCTCCAATCTTCCACCCCCCACTTTGGAAGCATCTAGAAAAGCGGCTGGCAGCATCTGAGGCCAGAAGGTAGTGGTGGGTCATGAGGGCCAGCAGGTTTGGGCAGAAGGAGGCCCCTTCAGGACAAATACCCAGCTGTGTGATAGCTGTGCACACACGCCAACTCTGGGCTGACGATCCAGTGTGGGTCAGGGTTCAGAAGTTACTTTTAAAAATAATCGTACACAAAGTTGCTTCCGTGAGTGCCAAAAGAGGTTTTGGATTTTTCTCTGCATAGGCTTGGTAGTGGAGGGGCTTCCTAAATACAAATTTGTCACACAAAGTGGTTACCCATCTCTTTATTCGCATATAGACTTCAAAAGGGCCAAAGAAACGAAATGAAAAATGACCTAAATAAGCTTTTCTTCTTTCTATTTCTTATTCCAATGTTAAAAGTTTAATATCCTAATTCCTTTTTTTTTCAGGAGTATCCAAAATTGGAGGATAAAAATTGCACAGTCCTTTATTTCTGCCAGAAGTTTTTTTTTTTTTTTTTTAAACCTGAAACTATTTTTAATCACATTAATGCAACATCCAAAAAGGACATATTCATGTTCACTAAAATTAATGAAGCAATCTGGGAACAAGGGACAGAATCTTTCTCTCTCGCTCATCTTTTAAAATTTCTCAATGTTTAACCAGTTGAGCTACAACTATACTGAAGCTGCTCTAATACAATGAATATAGGGAATGAGTGCTTGCTTTTTGAAATTTCTAAAGTGCATAAAATGACTTGGCAGATAATGCTATTCTATGGCATCTACTTAAAATTTTATGTTCACTTCCCATTCTCTTCACCATCACACTGACATTTTAATCATGCACCCATTTTGATGGTTTTCATGGAAAAACGTTAACTAATGTTATTTCGATATTGAGCCTGTATCGTTTGGCACCAAGATAATTTTGCTGTTTTATAAAAGCAGTGGAAACTCCTGTTTCTGGAAGGCTAAGGCAGGAAGCTGCTTTGCCTGAGCATCTGCTTCCTTGGCACCAGGTGGTGCTGTCAAGCCTAAAAAGGCATATCCTGCCTTATTTTCCCTGGTTTCAAAAAAGGCATCAGAATCCCCACGGTTTGGGCTTTCATTGAAGATCTGAGGTGGGCTGGTAGCCTGTTAGCAGGTACATTTTCTCTCATCCGCTTCTGATTCTCTTCATTGGCTGCAAGGTCTTTTTCTTCAAATCCTATTTTGTTGGCTTCCAAGAGACCAAGCACACCTGGCTGCTGCTGCTTCATCACGGTAGAACTGGAAGAAGCTGCCATCTACACGTGGATCAGCATCCTGGGAAGAGCAGCTGCGGTTTTTTGGGGCCTAGTAACGGTTGTGAAGCAGCTGCAGCCGCGGGTGGAATCTGTGGAAAGTTTTGACATGTGACAAGCAGCAACCTTCAGATCAGTCCTGGTGCCCCAGCCTGCCAGAGTCACCTGCAATTGCCAGCCCACTTCTGCCTTCTGCCTGAAGAGGAGGGATTCTTTCTGGATGCGTTAGCGGAATGCTCTGGGTTCTGGGTTTCTAGATTCTTGGCTTTATTGCAAGAAAGAATTCAGAGATGTGCCTGTTTAATAAGACCAGTAACAAGACTTTATTGAGAAATGAGAAAGAATGAGAGTAGTCACCTGAGACACGGGTGCAGGTGTGCTAGGGGGTGAGACGCGCGTGTGGGGCTCCGAGGCCTTTGTAAGGCCTTTCCTCCCCCTCCCCTCCTTTTGCCATATTAAGGAGGGACCCCAGCTATTTGCTGTCCTAACTGGTTGCCTTTCTACCTTCACCTGTCAGCTTTCAGGGGCCCAGTAGGGAACCCTTTTTATTTGTTTGTTTGTTTGCTTTTTTACCCGGAGTTCCCGGGGATTGAACCCGGGTCCCTCCATATGGGAGACGGATGCCCAACCAGTTGAGCCACATCCGACCCCTGGGAACCCTTTTTATTTGGAGGTATCGGGACTTCTTTTGAGCCTGGGAGTTACAAACAGGACCCCTGACCAGAGTCTTGGAGGGCTTTTCAGCAGTAAAGCTTAGGGCTTGTTCTCAAGGAGCTGCCTCCCCCTCAGGGGGTTTCCAGGTGAGGTCTCCTGGCTATGTTCTGACCAGAGCGGGTCCGAGCTATTATGGCTTTATTCTGACCAGCAGCCTTCCCTTGTTCCCTAACCTGCCTCAGTTGGAGGGAAGTGGAATCATTGTATGAGAGTAGAGCAGAGGGTGGATGGGGGGGGCGCAGATAGAGTCAAGGGAGCGGGGGAAAAAAACACCAGGACTGGCTCCCTGTGGAGAAAGGTCTGGGGGAAATTCTGGAGAGACTCTGAAGTAGCTGCAGGCTGAGATGGAAGTGGTCAGGCGAGTGCCCCCGAAAAGTGACACCAAATGTCTTGGGATACATACTTTAAAACAAAATGCTCCATGGGTCACTAGGAATAAGTTTCTAAAGCAATGAGTCTGGCGATCATGTCATCCAAAGTCGAAATCAGGCTACCGGACCTGCTAATTGGATGGTGTAATTGAAACAGAGCCTGCCCACCCTTTTCAGATCAGCGGTACCAGGCAGTGGTAGTTTGAATCTTTTGTGGACCCCAATTGTGTTCTTAAATTGGTCCATTCCTGTGGGTGTGGGGCCCTTTGATTGGATTGGATTCAGTTGAGGACCATTGGACTGGATTGCTTCAGTGGGGTGGAGCCCAGGGTGGGTCTTGATCCTCTTGCTTCATAAATGGAACAGAGGAGGGGAGCAGATGTAACTCAGTGGTTGAGTGCCTGCCTCCCACATATGAGGTCCCGGGTTCAATCCCCAGTACTGCCTAAAATAAATAAATAAATAAATAAATAACTAAATAACTAAATAGGAAAGAGGAGGCTGCAGAGGCAGAGAGAAACAACCAGAAACTGAGAGAGAAGGCCCCAGGAGCCAGAAGCTGAAATCATCACCACAGCTGCAGCTCAGGGAGAAAGCATTTCCAATGACACCTTGATTTGGACACTTTCAGGGCCTCGGAACTGGGAGCTTATAAATTGATAAATCCCCTTTGTAAAAGCCAACCCACTTCTGGTGTATATTGCCTTTGCAGTCTTTAGCAAATGAAAACACAGGCCAACACATAGGACCTGAAAGGAAATGCTTGTCTGCGAAGCCAGGGGCTGGACTTTATGCATTTCCTGTCAGTTGTCTGTGTGATGAATGCCACTGTGTTGGGAGAGGAGAGGTTAGCAAAAGGACAGAGGGTCTGTCCCTTCTAATCCTGCCTCAACTCACACTGTAGGATCACAGCGCACACTGCCTTCTTTAATTTAGGTCAAGATTGTGGAGAAAATGACAGGTGTGTCACAGGTCAAAGAGGAGGAGAGAAGGGCCACCTCCGTGGCATGCTACTCAGCCTTTCATTTGGACAAGACTCTTGGTTTAGGTGGAAATCTACAGTTTTGCTCTTTGCAGTGTGTGTGCGTGTGCAGATTTTGAAGTGTGCTCACTCCAATATCACACTGAAAGAGCAAGCAGGGCTCCAGGACAAACTCCCACAGTCCAAAGGTCTTTGAGCCACCGTTATTTTAAAGACCAGGACCGCACAATCCAAAATGATCAGATCTTTTAGTAATTACCCTCTTGTAAAAAAATCTTTATCAAGTAAAGGATGGATGGCATTAGCAAAAAAAAAAAAAAAAAAAAAAAAAAAAAAAGAAAGAAAAAAAAGTGCAGGCACATATGTAGAAATGACAGAGGTATATTTTCTTGGTCTCCAAACTCTATATAATAAACTCACTACCTGCCTTGAATACAAAACATGCAGCCTTTGACCCAGGAGCCTCCCTGATAGACTGAAACTCCCACCCCATACCTGGATACACATTGGCAGGTCTTTGGAAATTTCATCCATTAAAATATTGTTTAAATCACTAGGATCATTACGTACAGAAAAAGCAACTGAGTTCACTTATTGCTTTAGTTCCCTCTGCTCCATTCCTCTCATCATAAAAGACTCCTGTCACCCAGCTTCCAGACCCAAGAGCGCTCCATTATATTCAGTTTTAGACCATCAGCTGTCCATCCTTAAATTCCATTAAAGAAAATTAAAAAATTCATTTAATGACTACAATAGGTCAGGCATTTTATAGCCAGAATAAGGGATAAAATTCTGTTACTAAAAGAGGTTATAACCTAGTTAAAAATGGCCTCTCCAAGTCTCATTGCTGTAGGCTCACAATCTCTTCCCTCCACATGAGCCTGCCTGATAGGATATTTTGATAGAACAGTCGATGTGAAACTACCTTTGTTTTTTACTACTGGTCTTAATTGGCTGAAATGGCCCCTCACAGCCTGTGCTCTGATCTTACGCATCTGGGTTTTATATTTTCCTATCATTTTATATTTACATTACATATATTTATATTTTATATACTTCCATGCTATCAGGGACCTAAACAATATTTTTAATGAACTCATTTTTTTTTAAAGATTTATTTTCCTTATTTATTTCTCCCCACTCCCTAATTGTTTGCACTTGCTGTGTCTGTTCGTTGTGTGCTCATCTTCCTTTTAGGAGGCACCAGGAACCAAATCCAGTACCTCCCATGTGGGAGGGAGGCACCTAATTGTTTGAGCCACCTCCACTCCCCGCTTTGTTGTGTCTCTCATTAAGTTTTCCTCTTTGTGTCATCTTGTTGAGTCAGCTTACCACACTAGCATCTTGCATCAGCTCGTTGTCTTGCACGTCTTCTTTAGGAGGCACTGGGAACTGAACCTGGGACCTCCCATGTGGTAGGCGGGAGCTCAATTGCTTGAGCCACATCTGCTTCCCAGCATATAATGAACTCATTTTTAATACCAATTTGTCTTGAAATTGATTTTCTTCTGTAAGTCAAAAAGCTTGAGCCAGGCCAGAGAGGTCGGAGTAGAAATCTATTGCTCTTTGAAAAGTTCCAAATTTCTAATGTACAATCAGTTATTATTGCTACAAGGTATCTCTGAAGAGCCAATTCCCTTAATGTTTACACTTGAAAATTCACTTTGTTACATTTCCTGTTACACAATGGCTATAGCTGTGGCAACTCTTGAATGGTAGCCAACGTGACGCTTGATATCACCCTTCTTCCAAACAGGAGGGCATTTCTAAATTTGCCTTACTTGCGACATATTTTACTGACACCACTCATTGGGAAAATCTGATTTTTAAAAAGTTACAATTGAAAGTAAATTTCATAGCATGTTATTTACTTCTGTTGCACCATAGCATCCTAAAAGGGATGTTTCTCTTCCTTGCTAAACAGGTTGGAATTTAATATAAAATAAATGTAATTTTGGGAGTTTAGCTAAATCTAATTCTTCAGATACATCTGCAGGTTTCATTTCTAGTCAATAAAAGTTGTATGTTTTTCATGAATAGTTCTCCTTTCCCATTCACTTCTGTCTTGGTTATGAAAGAGTTACCCCAGCCCAGATAAATACCTTGTTTTGAGAATACAAATCCCTCCTGCCCAAAATGACCTTGGGAAGTGGGAAAGGAGAGCACAACACGTTGGAAGGTTGAGCCAGAGTATCTTGTGCTCCGGGGGAAGGGACAGAGAGAGGCGTGTTTTGGGGTGCGCTCGGATGTCCTGGAATCTGTTTCCTTCTCTGTCATTTGTGCTCTGAGAGGCTATTGTGAGGTCATCCGGGTATGTGGAAGGTCACTGCCTGGGAAGAGGACATGGGTCCCACGGGCAGCAAACACAGGGGCCATTGTTTGAGGGAAGCATTTTGTCACCCTGTGTATGAAAGCAAGGCCCCAGTGTCACACGTCTCTTGCTTCACAAGCTGACTAAAAATTCACTTCCTTCTCAGGGTGATAGTCACAGGGACTGTTCCTTTTCTTTTTTCTCAATGGACTTAACTGAAGCATCCCGATGGAAGGATGGAAATAGCCCACGCCTGGATGCCATAAACCTGATGACAAGGGGAGCAAGTCACGGCTTTCAACGATGCTGGTCTAAAAGGTTCTCTTGAGACATCAAAAAAAGGCAAATTCCACAACCCCTTTTAGATTAAGTCCCAAAGTGCTGGCATTTGAATGTAGTCAAAGACAGCCTGGGTAGACCGTGGGCACATGGCTGTTTTTTCCCAAGGCCAAGTCTGCATACACAAACCTGTGCGGCCACTGATAACCAACAGGTCATCGTTCAACCACAGCACACCAGTCAAAAAACCGGTTTGACCCTGTATTTCAACCAATGGGCCAAACAAATGATGAGATCTCCAAAGTTTGTGGAAATGGATGTCGCTGATGCCTTGTTAATATATTCCTGGGAAATGAAAAAGCCACTGGAGCAAAATGCCTAGAATAGAGGAAGCTGTTTGATAAGATCTCTATTTAGCTTTGCCTAAAAGCAAGGGACACCTCTTTGGGATATATGCATTCCACTCCAAAAAGCATCTTTCTAAAGCCAACCTCAGATTCTGGAGAGAATTTGCTCCCCCTGTAGGGGGAAAAAAAAAATAGTGAATTTTTCTATGGTTCAAAGTTCCAATAAGAAGTATGTTAAAATACAGAACATATATATGTCCCCGTTTGCCTCAAAACCAACGATTATGTCAGTGAAGAGGAAGAGGGTTTGTGCCTGTAAAACTATACAAAATTATGGGACTGACGGTGAAACCTCAGTTATTCGAGATCAAACTTACAGCACCTTGGAGCACCTAGAGGTCTGCACTTGGAAAAGTGGATGTGCATCGGGTGGGGTAGGGTGAGGGGAGAGCAAGTCTGAAGGCAAAGAAGCTTCTGACAAATAACTGCCTATGTGTTAAAGGTGCTTGAAGATGGTCTCCAATAAATAAACTCTGATCAGCTGCTGTACTCTGTAACAGACCATTAAGAAAATGTAACTTAAAAAAAAAAAACTTCATTTTTTTTTTTTTTAAAGAAAGTATTGGGGACTGAACCCAGGACCTTGCACATGGGAAGCAGGCTACACTGAGCTATACCTGCTCCCCAAGGAAACCTAACTTTTGATTCGTTTAGGGCTCCTACTGCATGCCACGCATGATGCTAGTAATTCAAAGTTGAGAGGCCTGGGCAAAGCAGCATAAAGATGAGAAAAAGAGACACAGGGGAGGAGAAGTGGGGATGGGGAAACAGGCTTGACATTTGCTGAAAGCGGAACATGGGCAAGGTGAATGGTATAAGTTTCCACACTTAGCAGTGGGGAGCTACATACATAATTAAGAAAGCTGTCTGAAGAAGTTTCAACTCTGTTTTTGTTTGTCTGTTAAATACCTTCTTCTCTAACTAGTCCCTGAGGATGCAGGATGGAGCTATGTGCTGTAAGCCTGGCATTACCTGGGCCCCAGGAGAGCTATCTCCCCCTGGCTCAAGTTTCAAAGTGAAGTCATTTAACTAGTGGGAATTTAAAAACATTTATTAAACCAACAGCGTCTTACAGAGCAGAAAGCAAAACGATGAGATTTTAAGAGAAAATGTAAAAACCAAAGAAATTCTATTTTGCTCTACAGGCCAGCCTGAGCTTTCCCCCAGAGCCCTGGAGAGCCAGAGTGCGCTCTGGTTCAAACGCTAGGACGTGGCCCCGCACAGGTGCCAAGGTGGAGGCAGGAATAGGAGACATTGGAATGGACTGGGAGGAAGAGGAGCTGCACTGGGGGCTGCAGAAGCAACTGAGAGAAGTGCGAGCTAAGGTGATGGCAGCAGGGGCAGAGCCAGAGAGAGAGACGACAGGATGGAGCACGGAGAGCGGCAGAGAGTCTGATAGCAAAGATGAGAGCAATGAAGAGAACAAGCTGGAATGAGCCCGTTCGCCCGCAGGGAGCCACCGACACTCGGCATTTGTCCAGATGCCTTCTCAGCTGTCTGGGGTAAAGGAGCTTGATTTCCCAGCCTTCACCATTGGCACCCATGGGGAGGTCTATGCCTCACAGCAGCACTCAGGAAGGACATTTTAGAATTGTAGGTAGGCTTATTGTTTTTAAAAAGGAAAGCACTCAAATTAATTAGACTGTGAGCACGCCTCAACCGTTTATTCTTTTCTTGACCAGTACTGTGCCCGTACACCCTCTCGGGAGGCATTAAAAAAAACTTTAATAGGCAATGTTAAACACAGGGAAGACTTCCTTGCAGCGTTTCAGAAAATGCAATTGTGCTGGGAGTTTATTTCCCGCCCCTGCACCTGACTCTGGATACCAGAGGTTTTACCCTAATTTTATAAGCCCCCTCAGATAGACGGTGGGACACCTTGGATGGACCACATAAGTGCTTTGGAAGGGCAGTAAGAAATTCAAGGAATTCAAGAGCTGTCCTAACTGCTGGGATGAACATGGCTTCTGCAGCCACGGAGAACGTCCTCAGTATCCCGCCGAATCAGGGGCCTCCAGGTCGCCTGTCACAGAGAGGGACCCGGAAGCTCCCGCAGCAGCCTTGCTGAACCAGTGGTTCAGCTCCTGGGCACATCCTCCTGGAAATGTTCCCATATCTTTCCCACCAAATGGGGTGACTGAAAACTGGAACCAGGCTTTCGGGGCTGTCACCAAAGGCGTGGCCCTTCCCTCTCCTTCCACTCAGCTCCCTGGTATTCTATGTGCAGTACGTGGACAGAGTTTCTACAAATTAGTTGACTTTCTTAAACTACCATAACATACAGTTTCCATCAAATTTTCCCAGAAAAGTCTTTCCAAGTCAATTCAGTTCTCAAAATTCACTTACAATAGGTTGTGCAAAAAACGAACACTGACCTCAAATAAATAGGAGGAAAAGAAATATGGGAAGAGCTAGACTTTTCTCTCTCTCTTTTTTTTTTTTCCTTTTTAAATTAAAAGTTAAAAAACACCAGCTGCACTTCAAAGTCTTTGCGGGATGAAATGCGTCGAGAAGGCTATTAAAAAACAGCCCTCAGAGTCAGGGCCACATTTTCAAGTGAGGTTTTTCTGGGTTCAGAATTCGCACTGGATGCCTCCGCTGAGGTCCTTGACCACGCCCTCTCGGACCAGTTTGAGAAGGAAACTGGTCTCTGTCGTCACGTTGTGCATGGTCTGCAAGTTCATGGCGGCCATGCAGAGGTTGTCAAAATAGTGCAAGGGTGTGTTGGGCTGACTGAGGTCATAGCCAAAACCCGCCAAGCTGACTTCATCGCACAGGTGTGTGGCTAAGATGACAGCAACGACGCCAATTGTGGGGATGTTCTGGAAAAAGAAAAGGGAAAAGAAGACCAAAAAAAATCAATCCACTGCTTCCCAAGTGCGTTCCACACAGAGTGACAAAGGCTGTGCTGGTGGCTGCAATTACATAGCTATAAAACCACAGGATTTTTTAAAAGTCTGACTTCCCAACTAAATTGGAACTCTAGATTCTGAAATAGGATCTGGGATGGGACTATGTTAAAAAAAAATTTAAACCCCATTTTTAAAAACGAAACTCTTTATTTTGAAATAATTTCAAATGTACAGGAAAGCTGTAAAAATCATACAAAGACGAGAGAGAATGTTAATGTAGCCCCTACCCAGATTTGCCAGCTTTTAACATTTTGCCTCATTTGTCACATCAGTCCGTCCATCTATGTGATGCGAACACTTTGAATACACCGTGGAGAGGCAGCCTGAAAGTTCTTCTTGTGCCAGCCTGAAAGTTATTTTTGCTAAAACTTCTACCCACTTCTCCTAAATAGAATGTATAGAAAGATGACCAAACCCACTTCCTCTCTCACAAAACGTTTCTTCCTAAGACTCAAGTTTCTACAAGGTCTTCTATGGGATAAACAGCCGCTGGACTCTCAAGGGATGGTATCCAGACCCTGTTCCTCGTGGCTGTCTCCTGTGGACCGGCTGTGCCCAGGTAGCTGAGGGCTTCTCTGGGCAAACGATACTTCCAGGCCACGATCACATGCATCCATGTGGGCAAGTACATTTTCAGACCCAAATTAAGGCCTTTCATTTTTATTTCCGTTAAGCATATTCTCCTGACTTTGGCCTCGAAATGTTGAATGCCCAGACTGTCATGGCTTCACCATGCCCCCTCACGTCTGTTATCTTGCCATGCCTCCTGGCACTGGCAAATCTGGACTTGTGCTTTCTGGAGCTCCAGCCTAGGCTTGCTTAGAAACAGGACACAGGACAGAGGAATACAGAAAGCCCTGGGTCTCTTTAAGCCCCTTCAGAAGGCTGCTGCCCAGCTACTAATTTTCTTTTGAGTCATTTTTTTTTTTAGCTGTGAGGAAATGTACCTCATTGTTCACTTGACTCCAGGCTGTGCTGTGCACAAACAACTTTTTCTCCTTTTCTGCCAGGTGGAATAGTGAACTTTTCAGAGTTCACAGCTTTAGGTGGGGTCAAGGGGACGTTCTTCAACCCATTGTTGGTTAAACCGCTCTCTGCTTCTCAGTGCGCAGCACCTGTCTCTCAAAGCCAACCTCCCCTGTGAGAGGGCAACTCAACCTCTACTCTACAGGTGACACAGCAAACAACAGAAATTCACCCAAACCCCAAAGAAGCTCTCTTCCTGTTCTGCCTTCTCTATCCTGTATCCATGGTGACTGGTTTGGCACCTGGAACTGCAGGGAATAGTCAATCAACAAACATGTACTGATTCCGACATGAACCCCAGAACTTTCTGCTGAGGGGGAAAGCCTCTCTCCTTTGAGAGGGGAAATGTACCACCTCCTGACTGGAAAGCTGGTCCCACAATGGGCGGGAACCCCGTGGCCCTCGCAGCTTTCCGTGGGTGAAGGCAGGAAGGCGAGGGCAGAGCGCCAGAGGAAGATGGCCATGCTGGCTCGTGAGGCTCTGTGGGCAGAAAGCCACTGGGGGGCAAGCAAGGTCATCCACAGAGGCTGCTCTGAATCCCAAACCCACCAGGCTGCGTGAGCTATGGGAAGAGCTTCAACGCCGGGTGAGCTGTGTATTCAAGCCTGGTGTGTGAGCTGTGTATTCAAGCCTGATGTGCAAGCCAGAGTTGGACTGAGCAGGCCCTGGTCACAGTCCAGAACGAGGTTTGTTTTGAAAGTGCCTGATTGTACTTAGGTGTTTGTTTCCCTTCATAACTACAGAACTCTGTCTTTAATTTTTATATAGTTGTTTTGAAGAATACTTTCATCGAAAATTTGATTCAGAGGGGAAAGAGAACTTGCTCATCTACCTTTCGGTTGTCTACACCTGAGCCTGGCTGGCCCTGAGTTGACAAATCATGACCCTGAGTTCCCCCAGGCTCCAGCGTGAGCTGCTGGCCTCCACCTTTCAAAATTCCTTGATTTTCTTTACTCTGTCTACTGGGGACCCGCTTATAATTTCTTTAAGGAGGATGTCTGCTCCTTTATTTTTATTTATTTATTTTTTTATTATGGGTAAAAATCAAAATTTTCACAATACATACAAACATTTGCAAAATGAATTAGACTCAAATAAGTTGCTCCTTTTTATAAAGGTTTAAAATGAAAAGAGAAGTGCAATCTCCAATCGATAACCTAACTTCACACCTTGGGGAACTACAAAAAGAAGAGCAAACTCGACCCAACCTTAGCAGAAGGAAGGAGGAAAAGTTTTGAAGAAGCAGGTCGAGCGCTTCAGATCAGGAAGCCACAGGAAGAGCCAAGGCCCTGCCAGCAGCGGCGGCGCATGCCAAAGGCAGGTGAAGTCCCCACCGCATTAAGAGACGGTTGCACAGCAGTTCTCAAGTTGAGCTGCAAAATAACATCACCTGGGACCTCTGAAAAACCCCAAGCTTCTGCTCACAGTGCGACCAGTGCAATCATCTGCTCTGGTGGGTTGACTTTCTCTACCTTCTCTCTCTCTCTCTCTCTTTTGTAAAAAGATTTATTTATTTCTCTCCCCTGCCCCCTGCGTTGTTTTTGCACTCGCTGTCTGCTCTCTGTGTGTTTTCTGTGTCTGCTTGTCTTCTCTTTAGGTTGCACCAGGAACTGATCCTGTGACCTTCTGGAGTGGGAGAGAGGTGCTTAATCTCTTGCACCACCTCAGCTCCCTGGTCTGCTGCATCTCTTTATTGTCTCTCTTCTGTGTCTCTTTTTGTTGTGTCATCTTACTGCACAGCTCTCTGCGTGGGCTACCAGTCCATGTGGGCCAGCACTCTGTTTGGGCCAGCTTGCTTTTCACCAAGAGGCCCCGGGAATTGAATCCTGGACCTCCTATATGGTAGACGGGAGCCCAATTGCTTGAGTCACACCCGCTTCCCTCGCTACCTTCTCTTTACAGTGATGAGAACATCAGTTCTGCCTGCTCCCCCGAGCGGCCCAGACTTTGAATGTTTCAAGGTCCCAGAGCATCAACCATGCTTCGGGGTGTCCTCTACAGTTACAGACACCTCACGTCCTGGGGTAAGAACACCTTGAGGAGTATCTCCGTGGCAAAAGTGTTCATGTGTGGATGATACTGAAGAGCTGAGTCACTGGGGGAGGGTGGGGAAGGACAGTTCAACTGTTGGGAGCCCACAGAGTGGCAGACACACTGTCTGTCTGTCTCATGAAGGGGTAGGTTTCCCAGCTGGAGATGATTCTGGGTACCCAGCTGTGCCTACATGATATCTGTTCAGACGTCTCCCCTCAAAGGGAGACAAGAACAGGCAACTTCCCGAAGCAACACAATTACCTTATCGCGGCCCCAGAATCTCGACTGGGTCTCTGAGTACTGAAGGATATCAAAGGCAGTCTCTTTGATGATAACTGGATTCAAAATCCTGAAGTACTTCGGCTGGAGTGGGATTTTTTCCGCCACCTGCTTCCAGAAGAACAGTCGCACCCAAAATGGCTAAGGACAGAAAGCAGGCAATTGTTAGGGGCATTGAACAAAGCCGTCCCATCCTCTTCCAGCTAGAACAACCTCTACCCTATAGGAAATCCAGAAGACCCCAAATGCCTCTATAGATACAAATTCTCCACCACACAGAGCTTATGGGAAAAGTCTAATAAATCCTATTAATTCTGCAGACAGCCAGGTTTGTACATATGTGTATAAATATGCACATGCTCCTTAACAAGTTAACCTCTGAAATTTGCTTCAATATAAGGTAATGGGATCAATATTATACAGACAAATAAAAGGAACATGACCCAGTGAGGGGCAGCTCCATCACACTTCTGGAATGCTGCACATTTACTTCAAGGGGACCCCTGATCCAAGCATTTTTGGAGTCTATCTTTGGAGAATATTTGAATATTCTTACTAAATATATTCATTTGAGGAAATCTAATTTCTGGAAATGACTGAAAGCCATGTAAGTTCAAGTCTGGTGAATAAGGTGGGTGACTGACCTCAATCACAGCAATTTTGACCCCAAACTTGATAGTTACATTAAGGAACAATCACAATTTTCACATGTGGCCCACATGGGGTTCTGGAAGCAATTTCCAGCAAAGAGTTCTGAGGCTTTCAACAAAAGGTGTGATGTTGGAAAAAGGTATTCTCTGTTATGTGTCATTCGAAATGCCAAAGTATGCATTCCATTGGGCTTGTTGAAAAATAAAGTCTATAATTACAATTAGAGACTCCTTCACTTTTTACTAAGGCATATCTGATAGCTGAAATTCTTGTGCTTACCAGGGTTTCATTTTTTACCATTGCTTGAAGCCAGTTGAAGTCAACACTCTTAAATAAAACAGCAACAAACAAGTCATTGGAGTAATATTCAAGTTCGGACAGCGGTGCACCCTCTGGGTAAGTCATCCTGATGGTAGTTTTATTTCCGACATGCTCTGAATATCCCTGAACTGGTGCGCTGTTTAACCTATGTAAATAAAAAGGACAAAGATAAATAAAATGGACCAACCACATCATTACACTGTGCAAAATCACTGTGTTGGGGGGTTTCCCACATTTCATTTCGGATGGCTGGAGCCATCTTTCCCAGGCCCTTTCAGAGGTGGGTGGTCCCTCCCGAGCAAACTCATTGACCCTCATGGCTCTGCCTTGATGCCTTTAGTCCATGGGGGACGTCCATGTCTAACCCCTGCAAGTCAAGCCAGTGTAAGCCAGCACAAGCATATATTTTGGGCTTTCTATAGGCACCAGTCAGGTTTCCTTGAAGACTTCCCATCATGCTCAGATATTAATGGTTCTTACCTGAATATCAAAAGGTAACCAGAAAAGAAAAACTAGAAACCAGGGCAAGGCAGAAACAAACAGCAGTTATATGGGGTGGGGACGGGGGACCTAAGAGAGCAGACAGTGAGAGCAAAATGAGGGGGTGGGCAGAAATAAAAAAAATAAAAATAAAATAAAATAAATCTTAAAAAAAAAAAAAAAAAAAGCACAGTGTGGTTCTTGACCAGATTTTTTTCTTCTTTGGGAGAAGGGTGAATGGAAATTCTTTGTACGGGCATGGGGGTCCGGTCACTGCCTCCCCCAGTGTTCTCGGGCACAGTTCATTCAGTTCCTCAAGGGGGGCCAGGGACAGGGTTTGGGGAGCCTCAAAACCTTGCCTTTGGGAGACCGGGCTCTGGCCTGGAGCAGGGGCCCTGGGCTGCCTCCGTGTCATCTCTGGCACCAGCTGGCAGTGGCAGCTTCACCTCATTGGGTTATTTTGAGGAATAAGAACATGGAGAGGACTTGACAGGGTTCTTGGCATCCAAAAAGCACCCACAGAAAAGCAGCTTTAGGTCCTCCGTTCACCCCAACTTTTATCCCTGGCCCCCCACGCTCTTGCATCACTCGGTTCCTGCTCTCCTGCCACAGTGGCCTCTGGCACTGCTTTTGCCTCAAGACTTGGTTCTTACTTGTTTCTTCATCCCTTGACCCTTCCAAGTCTGGTTCTTTCCTTGCATCCTCTGCCCTCTCCTCCCAAGCCCCCACCCATCTTCCCACACTTTCTCCAAAAATAGCTGCTAACATTAATTGAGCATTTACTACAAGCTCGACACTGTCCTGAGCACCGTGCATCTGTGAACTCATTTTGTCTTCACGTGTACTGTTACTGTTTCCATTTTACAGATGAGGAAACTGAGGCACTGGGCAGTTAGGTTAACTTGCCCAAGATCACAACTGCTGGGGACAGAGATGCTGTGTGAGGACATCATCGCTTTTAGGCTCAAAATGTCCAAAATGGATTTCACCGTCCTCTGTTACTAATCGGCAAGTTCGCTCAACTACCCGGTTTCTGATAGCAGTTCCAGTTCCGCTAATATCTTTGACCTCCAGGCTAGAAACCTTATAGACCTCTGACACCATGTCTCTTTCATTAACTGTCCAGCTGTCGGAAAGTCCTGCCATTTACTCATTCAAGGGACTCCTCACACCCCAGTTAGTTACTGCAGCCACGTCCACCTTCCTCTGTCTCACACCAGCCCGTGCACCTCTTGCCTCCAAATCCAGGCCCCCAAGCCCCCCTACTCTCCCTGCCCCCAATCAAACCCACTCACCAATTCAAACAAGACCCAACTCTGATCATGCTCCTGGCTCGTCACACCCTTATAACAGGAACGAGTTACTACTATGCATCAAGAGCCTTAACAATATCAGGATACCTTTCTGCCAACAATTCTACCTCTAGGAAATCACTGGAGATGCGCAGAAAGACTTTAGAAGGTGAAAAGCATCTTCACAATAACAGAGAAACTAGAAACATCCCAAACACCCAGTGTCCAGGAAAATGGCTAAATAATGTATATTTTCATAAACAGAACTATTCATCATTTACTACGGTTAGTTTTCTCTTGAATATTTAATGACCTTAGAATCAGTCCAAACTGTTAAGTTCAAAAAGCAAACTAAGTTCTAAGATATAAATGCATGCATAAGTATGTAGATAGAGCAAAACTAAAAACAAAACAAAATAAAACAAAAATAACAAAACAAAAACAAATTAAGCATGGTTGGTTATTTGTGTTATGACTGGTTTTTCTTTGCTTTTTTAAAAAAAGATTTTTCTGTATTTTCCCAATCTTCTACAATGAACATATTTTACTTTGATAATCAGAAAAACAATTTTTAAGGAGTCAAAAAAGAATTTAGGATGGCTAGACTAGCTTCTCCTTCCCGGTGCTTTCCACATCCAGTCAGCTCTGCCTGTGATGCTGTCTTTCACTGAGCCCTGCTTTCTGCTCATCCAGTTTTCCCCCTGCACCCCCCTCTTGCCCCTGCCTGCCACAGTCATCCTGCTTTGCTGTTTTATGTAAACTCTACCCATCCTTCAAAACCCTAGTTCTCTGAAAAAGTTTTGCCAAGATTTAACCTCAGTACGGCACAGCTTGAGGCATCCAATCATTTCCTGTTTTTGCTTTCTAGAAGGCAGGGACCATGTACCTGGAACTGCAGCTTGCCACAGAGAGGTGAACTGAATCCTAGTGAAGAAAGGTTTGTTTTAAAAGCAGAGTACTGGGAGCGGAGGTGGCTCAAGTGATTAGGCGCCTCCTTCCCACATGGGGAGGCCCCGGGTTTGGTTCCCAGTGCCTCCTAAAAAAAAAAAAAAAAGGGGAGGAGACAGCGAGCTCAAAACAATGAGGGGGTGGATAAATAAATAAATAAAAATAAATAAATCTTAAAAAAAAAAAAAAGCAGCATACCTGGAGAGCAGGTACAGCTCAGTGGCTGAGCACCTGCTTCCCATGTATGAGGTTCCGGGTTCAATCTCCGGGTTTAAGAAAAAAAAGAAAACAATGTACCTTATCACCACATCATACTGGTTGAGGGCATGGCCCAGTTCCAGTCCATGAAGGAGTCCACCACTTCCGATTACCACGCAACGCCGACAATTCTTTGCTTTCAAGTGGTCAGGAATGTCGTGCTCGGGTAGTATGTCCAGGAGAGTCTGGACTTTACTGGAGAACTTTCGAAATCCAAAAGGAGGATCATATTTGTACTCGGCTTCATTCCCTTTGGGGGCCTCCTTCACAAATGGTGGTAAGTCCGCGCTGTATCTGTGCTCAAATAACCGCACCATTGACTGCTTCGCAAACTCGGGCCGACATTCCTTTCCCAAGACCTGCTGGGCAAATTTCTGAGCTCTCTGGAATGGAATCACAAAAATCTGAGTTTTCAAAGCTCTCAGACATTAGAAACATGCTCTTAGAGGTAACATTTGGTCCTGAGGTATCTGACATCACTCTCTTCTTGATTATTCTTTTTTAAAGATTTATTTTATTTATTTATTATCCCCCTCCCCATTGTTTGTGCTCGCTGTCTGCTCTCTGTGTCCATTTGCTGTGTGCTTTCTGTGTCTGCTCATCTTCTCTTTAGGAGGCACCAGGAACCAAACCTGGGACCTCCCATGTGGGAGAGAGGCGCTCAATCACTTGAGCCACCTCCACTCCCTGCAGTGTTGTATCTCTCATGTGTTTCCTCTTTGTATCTCTTTGTTGCATCATCTTGTTGTGTCAGCTTGCAGTGCCAGCCTGTCATATCAGCTTGCTGTCTTGCTCATCTTCTGTAGGAGGCACTAGGAACAGAACCTGGCCCCTCCTATGTGGTAGGCAGGGGCCCAATCGCTTGAGCCACATCCACTTTCCTGATTATTCTTCTTAACACAAAATATTTTCTCTTTAGGGTTAATTTATGTTCAAAAACTCAAAGGAAAAAACCCTGGGAATAGCACGTGACAAGCAGATAAACTCAACAGGAATGTTTACCTCATGATGTAAGTAAAGCAAGTAGACATGACCCCTCACTCCCCAGTTTAACCTTGTTCAACAAGATTTGGGGTGAAAAGTCTATTTTGAGGGGTTCATCCTTCTGGTTACTATTGAGCAAGATGAGAAAGAGGCTTATTTATCAATTGGGGTCACGGACTTCGTACCCCATTACCTGGAGTGCAAATGATCTTAAATGATGCCACGTTGCCACAGAAAGTAGGTTGGTCTCCTAGGCAATTTTCCCACCATGTTGATGTTTTGCATCACCAAGGAACTGAGAACAGCTGCTGAGCGCAAAGGCCACTAGAGCGCAGCTGTATGCACCACAGTGGGACGTACCAGACTTGGAGAAACTTTAATGCCCATTCACCCCAGCCTTCCTCTGGGCTCTGTTGGCCAAAAGTTGCCTCAAGTAGTTCTCCCTAACCCTTATGCTTTTTGTCCTTGTCTCCACATTCCACTCTCCCTCCTCCCATCAAGCTACCTTCACGTGTGCGTGCATAAAGTCCTACATTTACTGGGATATCTACTTTTAGGAACGTAACATGTCGTTCTTCAATTTTTAAAAAAATTTCTTGTTTAAAAATATCTTTTTACATGTCTTGTAAATGGTGCCAGAATTATTGGGAGGATTACTATCATCATAACATTTTAAATGTTTGTCTCAACTGTATTTTTCCTTAAAGCCTCGTTATTTTTATTTTTGGATAATAGTATTTCGTTTTTTTTTTAAAGGAATACACCTATTATAGCAGAAACACTTTAAAAAAAATAATATATATATATATATATATAGCCACAAAAAGTTATAAGTGCCTCTGAAGGGCACACTGTCTCTATCTTGAGGGCCTGGCCCCATTTCTGAAGAGGGGCCCTGATATTTTGGAGGCTTTGGAGATGCTGCTGCAGATGCTGAGCTTATTCACCGCTTCAGCCACCGGTCTCTTGCCTTCGTGGCTCACGGAGGTTAAGAGAGCTGCCCGAGGGGGCTGGACCAGGAAGAGGGCTGAGCTGGCACACACAGCCCTGGCCCACAGAAGGCAGCCCAAACACAAAACCAACAGTCTGACTAGGAATCGACACCCTCGTGAGGAAACAGTGGGGAAGACTGGCAAGGCTCTGAGCAGGCTTGACCCTGGCAGGGCCCCTGTGCAGGTGCCTCTCCGTCCCCGCAGGCCCTCAGAGCCAGACTGGGGAAGCAGGACACAGAGGGGCCGCCCAGTCCACATACATCTGTCTCTAGACTCTAGGCCCAGAGGTGAGGAACCACAATTCTTAGAGAGCAAAGCGGCTAACTCCTCACCACAGAACGTCACCCCAAGAATCTGGTTTTACAAACCTATGGTAGGGACGAAAGCCTGAGAAGTGCCAAAATTCACCTAGAGAAGCTCAGGGGTTGACTCAAGACTGGAAGGAGAGGCAACTCATCAGGCTGGAAATGTGTGCACGGCTCTCTCAGGCTGCCAAAGTTTCTCCTTAGAAGTTTCATTCAGAATGGAATGAAATTTCATTCCATTTCCATTCTGGCAAAGAGTTCAATTTCAGGCTTCAAATTTAATTTTCTAGTCAGTGAGCAGAGCACAGGGCTCAGTCGTCATCTTCTGCTGTAACCCCTCCAGTGCCTAATTCACAGCAGGTGCAGTAAATAAATCCTGAGTGAATAATTGTTCTAAATGCCACTTGAAATGTCTAAAGCCACAGCAACTTCCTTTTCTGTCTATCTCAACTTGTTTAAAGAAGCAAAACAAGGTCTGAGAAAGTCCCCGGGATAATTTCTTCTCATAGGAAACCGGCTTTGCCTCTCTCCTCTCTCTTTAACCCCAGTTCAGAAGAAGAATGCCTGAGGGGAAACCTTCCCTGAAGAGGCTGTGATAAGACAGAAAGCACCAGACTCATCTCTTCCCTCCTCAGATATCTAGCTCCCAAGCTGGAGGCCAAAGGAGCCGAGAGAGAAAGGACTCAGCCACGGGCCCCTCTCAGAAGACACAAGAATGTCCTCCCACTCCTCACAAATTCAGGAAAGGAAATAAGGATTTCCGTTTTTAATAGTCGCCCGGGCTGAGCTTGCTGGCTGCCCACAATAAGGAATAAACGGACATCTGATAGTTCCGAGTGTCAATGACCTGGCAACTTGCTGTGGAAACTCACTGAATGTGTTTCACAATGTGAAAACTCACTGAAAGGTATTACAAACACAGACACACACACAAATCAAAGTAATTTTCCTCAGTAAAATCTCCGTGTTCATTTCTACTTCATAATTTTCATGATACTGCATCTCAGAATTATAGGCCTAATTCTTAGTAAAAGGCAAGGTTCTATTATTATTACTATTATTTTTACTACCTCAGGCTGAGGGAGCGCTCTGGGGCTGGGGTTGACCGAACCTAGGCACGATCCCCACTCTGCCACCAGCTGTGCCATCTGAGGGCATCGGTCACCTCACGAAGCTCCCATTTCCTCATCTGTAAACTCATAATTTGGTCTTTTTCACAGGGTTGCCTTGATGCCGAAAGCATTCTGCAGGTGAAGACTTGCATCACACAAGAACTGTGGGGGCAGTTATTGGCACATTTAATTCATATTCATGTTAGCTGTCTTTAACCTTCACCTGGTTAAAAGCAGAAGACATTTAATACCCAAATCATAGAAAGAATACCACAGCAAAAAACTCAACCAGTCAGTGGCTGCCTGAGGCAGGGCCTGGGGTTGGGACTGTGACGAAGAAGCACAGGGAACTTAACTGGGTGATGAGAATGTTCTAAAGCTGGATTGGCGAGGATGGTAGCTCGATGGCAGAACTTCACTAAAATGCATCAACTGTGAGCTTGAAATGATGGTATGTAAATTTTATCAGGTAAACTGTTAAGAAAAAAAAATCAGAAGATCTGGATGTGAAATCAGTGCTAGAAGGATTTAGCTAGCAGAGTTATCTTGTTGAAGCATTTAACCTCAGGTCAAGGCTTCCGTCTCCTCATCTCGAAAACATTCAAGGAGGGGATGAGGAAAAGGGAGAGGCACCAAAGAGAGAAAAGAATCCATGTGGAGGTACTAGTGTCGGGACTGATTTCATAACTCTGTCTGGGGTTACCCTGCCTAATTTAGGAGAAGCTAAGTCAATTTAACTCCACAGAACACGGTCCCCGGGGTGAGATGTGATCTTTAGCTATCAGAGAGGAGAGAGGGCCAAATGCACGCAGCCCAAACTGAGTCGACACACGTGTGCCCTCCTCTCTCCTCAGACATTTTTTAATGCAATTTTACATCTGAGCTACACTTTCAGAGTGTCTAAGCATCTCTTCAGAGATTACTGCTAGTCTTAAAAAAAAAAAAAAAAAAAAAGATTGGCATGTTAAACGACATCTTTAAGTAGAAACTACAAACCCATGATTGACTCGGCACTTCTGCTCTTTGCCATGTGCCATCGGTGGCTGAGTGGGCTCCCGCTCCCGCGGTGGGCTGTGAAGACATTCACCAAAGCTGACGGGCCCCTGGCTTGATGGCTTCGAGACTGTTCTCAAACAATATATGTCCCCAATAGTTCAAATTTGTCCAGGTGCTCTTGGTGGTAGGGATCAGATACCCACAATCAGACTGGAGATGGGGCTTTTTCCAGCTGACCCCCATCTCATGACCACTGGGAAAGTGTGGGCCTCTGGAGACCCTAGAGAGGGCTTTTGTTCTTGTTTAAATGAGGTACAACTTGGGATCAAATCAAGGAGCTGCTCAGTGTGACCTCTGAGCCCTTTCACCTTTGGCTTCGTCCCCTCCTCAGTCTCATTACCTGCTACTTTCCTACCCAAATCCTCAGTGAGACCCAAAGCTTGCTGACCCCCTAATTTGCAAAGCCTTCTGAGGTATGCACTTTAAAAATTTTAAATTTATTGTTTCTGAGGCATGAATATCTGTCAAGGACATTTTGAAAAGAGGGACACTTTGACCCCATTGAAAATGTTAAGCTACTTAAAAAAAAAGTCCCAATACAATTAAAAACACCCTTAATTCTACTGTGGTTATGGCAGGCTTGTACTTTCCACTTTATTCATTTCTAAACTGTCTTTCACAAACGTTCTACTTGTAAAGTTGGCCCTCGGTTCTTCTCTCCTTCCCCACAAAAAATAACAAGGGATTTTCTACTTTATTCATTTCTGTATTATTTTTAAAATTTTGGCATTATTTTTACAATTCAGAAAAGTGAAGATCTTTTAAGACTCCTTCAAAACTGGGGTGATGAGGTAGAAACTGTGGGCTGCCCACTTGGTGTCCCATTTCCCATTCTATTGTTTAAGAGAAAGGAAAAGAGAGTATTTCTCTGTCTTCCAGTGGATGCAAAGAGTCGAACAAGAGGATATCAGTCCTATTCCTCAAAGGACTATAAATAAACATAGTGTGCATTACTCAGTGAACTCGAAGAATTGCCGGTTATTTAACTGTGGGTTTTCTACACAAGCCGGACTGAGGGCCAAGTAACCTTTCCCCCTCCCTCTGGAGCTTAATATGCACAAGTACATATTAATTAATTAATGTAATTAAGCAGGACCTGTCTTCAAAGAGCCTGTCTGGAAGACAACTGGGAAGGCAAACAAAGCAGCTATGAAGGGGCTTCGAGAGCCCAGAGAAGGATGATCAGGGAAGGCTTCTTGGAGGAGGTAACTCCTAAACTGAGATCAGATTTAAAGGATGATTAAGTGAAAAGCAAAGGACAGGGAATGGGCATGTGGCAGAGAAGTAAGAAAGAATGCAGCAAATACAGGTGAAAGCAGTCTTTTCAACAAATTGTTTGGGACAAGTGGATATCTACCTGCAAAAGAAGAAAGCTGGACCCCGACCCACTGCCATATAAAAAAACAAGAGTGAGAACTATAAAACTCTTTGAAGAAAATATAGGTGTAAATCTTGTGACCTTGAATTAGGCAATGGTTTCTTAGATGTGACACTAAAGGCACAAGTGGCAACAAAAAATACATGAACTGGGTTACATAAATACTAAAAACTGGGAAGCAGATGTGGCTCAAGCAGTTGGGCACCTGCCAACCACATGGAAGGTCCCAGGTTCGGTGCCCGGTGCCTCCTAAAGAATACGAGCAAGATGGCGAGCTGACATGATGGGCTGGCGTGGCAAGCTGATGCAATGAGATGATGCAACAAGATGACTCCATGAGGAGACACAATGAGAGACAAAGGTGGGAGTGGAGGTGGCTCAAGTGTTTTCATGCCTCCCTCCCCCATGGGAGATCCCAGGTTTGGTTTCCAGTGCTTTCTAAAAAAAAAAAAAAAAAAAAAAATATATATATATATATATATATAGGAGCAGACACAGAGAGCCAACAGCAAGGGGGTGGGGAGAGAAATAAATAAATTAATCTTTAAAAAAAATACTAAAAATTTTCATGCTGCAAATCCTACCATCAAGAAAGTGAAAAGACAACTCACAAAGTGAGAGTAAATAGTTGCAAAGCATATATCTGATAAAGGACTGGTATCTAGAATATATAAAGAACTCTTATAACTCAGTAATAAAAAGACAAAGAACCCAAATTTTAAAATAGGCAAAGGACTTGAATAGACGTTTCTCCAAAGAAGATATACAAATGGGCAATAAGCAACTGAAAAGACGCTCAATATCATTAGCCATTAGAGAAAGGCAAATCAAAACTACAATAAGATACTATTTCATACCCAGTAGGATGGCGATAATCACAAAGACAGATAATTACAAGTGTTGATGAGGATGTGGTGACACTGGAACATTCATACATGGCTACGTGCAGCGTTTTGGAAAACAGTCTGGTGGTTCCTCAAAATATAGTTACCCTATGACCCAGCAATTCCACTCAAGAGAATGAAAACATATGTCCACATAAAATGTAGGCACGAACATTCAAAGGCAGCTTTATTTACAATAGGCCCAAATGGAAACAACTCAAATGCCCATCAACTGATGAATGACTAAATAAAATGTGGCACATGCACACAATATTGTATTAGTCACAAAAAAAAAAGAAAGAGGGAGGGAGGGAGGGAGGGAAGGAAGGAAGGAAGGAAGGAAGGAAGGAAGGAAGGAAGGGAAGGAAGGAAGGAAGGAAAGAAAAGAAAGAAAGAAAGAATTAGAAAGAAAGAAATGAAGTGCTGATGTATACTTTAACATGGATAAACCTTGGAAACTTATGCCTTGAACCTGGAAAAAAGCCAGTCACGAAAGACCACGTTATGATTTCATTTATAGGAAATATCCAGAAGAGGCAAATCCAAGAGACAGAAAGTAGATTAGTGGTTGCCAAGGACTTGAGGAGAGAAAGGAATGGAGAGTGACTGCAAATGGGCACTGAAGGTTTCTTTTTGGGGTGATGAAATGTTCTCAGGTTGATGGTGCTGATGGCTGCACAACTCTGTGAGCACACTAAAACCATCACACTGTGCACTTTAATCGGGTGGATTTTATGGTATGTGAATTATATCTCAATAAAAATGTTAAAAAAAAGAACAAAAGAAAGAATGTGGCTCCACTGAGGAAAACTGTGAGGGGCTGCCTGGAACTGGCAGCTCAGGAGGGAAGGGGGCAAAAGAAGGCTGGACAGGTCAGAAGGAATGAAGTCAAAAAGAGCCTTTCCAGTTAGACCAAGGAGTCTGGATTTTCTCCTGAAGGTCATAGAGAGAAACCAAAGCATTTCAAGCATGGAAGCTATAGGTCAGATTTGATTTTCAGAAATGTGATCTGGATACAGAAAGTGGGTAAGGAGATGTGTCTGGACTCCCAACTTAGGGTCACTATTTCTTTTCTCAGAATTCCAGAAACTGTAGTTAGTAAACATGGTCCTTTGCTTTCAGATCACTTACACTTTAGACAGGATGATGAGATGCTTACACAAATGGTCACAGTACAAGATGGAACCTGGCGAGTTCCAGAGGAGTTGCAAAACCTTGTTGAGGCTTGTTCTGACAGTTGCCGAGTGGGTGGGGAGCATACCAGGGAGCAGGAATGCAGGCCTCCTTTAGAACCTTCCAGGCTACCACAATCCCACCCAGCACTCAGGAAAGGGAGAGCCTCAGGTTATAAAAGCAGCCTACAGCTTCCAGCTGGGTACTGGTAAATCTCAGGGAACTGCAGAATCCCAGGGCTGGAAGGGACTGGAAAGACCCTTGAGCCACCCACTGCTGATGCCTGAATTCTCCTGACAGGGCTGCTTTCTTAGGGACCCCCAGAGCTTCACCACCAAGGCAGCCCATTTATCCCATCTTCAGGCACCAGGGACTGTGAAACCCTTCTCCCTTCAGCTTGGCCACCATCCCATGCCACACGTCCCTGCTCTAGGGCCCGTGGGCAGGGCCAAACCTCCTCAACAGGCCAGGCCTTTGCCGGCTGACAGTAGCTACCACGTGTGCTCACCTGGTCTCTTGTTCAGACTACACGAATGTTCCTTGCCTGTTCAACCGTTCCTCAGGGCACGGTTTTTAATCTCTCGCCTGGTCATTCCCAGAAGTCAGGGTTTTGTCTTAGTTTGCCACAGGGCTGCCGATGCAAAGTACCAGAAATGTGATGGCTTTTATGGGAAATTTATTAAGGGTGTATTAGTCAGCCAAATGTGTGCTGATGCAAAATACCAATAATCGGTTGGTTTTTATAAAGCTTATTTATTTGGGGGTAGAAGCTTACAGTTACCAGGCCATAAAGCATAAGTTTCTTCCTTCACCAATGTCTGTTGCTACGTATTGGAGCAAGACAGCCGCTGATGTTTGCCAGGGTTCAGGCTTCTTGGGTTCCTCTCTTCCTGGGGCTCTGTTTCCTCCACAAGGTCAGTTGTAGACTACGAGGCTCTCTAGCCTTTGCCTGTCTCCACAAGGACAGCTGTGAATTGTCAGGAGAATGGCTCATCTCCTTTACCAGGGCCTTCTCTCCTTTCCTGCGACCAAGCTCCTCTGTATGCTTACTTCCAGGGGCTCCAGCTCAAATACTCCACATCAGAACTCCAACTCAAAAAACTCCAATTCTGTCCTTTGCCATGTCCTTTATCTTTGACTCTCCACCCACCAAAGGGGCGAGGCTCAACACCCTACTTATCAATCAAGCCCTAATTATAACTTAACCATGCCCAGATGAACAGACCAGTTTACAAGCATAATCCAATATCTATTTTTGGAATTCATAACTATATCAAACTGCCAAACTACTACAAAGGGTAAAAGCTTACAGTTCGAAGGCCATGAAATGTCCATCAGCAGAGATGCTTTCTCACCAAAGTCGGTGATCCTGGAGTCCTGCCACATGATGAAGCAAGATGGTGGCCAATCTCTGCCGAAGTCCCTGCCTTCCTTTCCAGAATCTACCGTCTCTTGGAGCTCAGCTGTGGGCAACCAGGTATAGGGCTTGTCTCTTTCCAGGCCTCCTCTCTCAGTCTCGGCTGCTCTGCTTTCTTCCCAAGTTCAGCTGTGGACTATGAGGCATATGGCTCATCTCTTCAGCCTTGAGCTGCTCCTGGGCCCAGCCCCTCAGGGGGCCTCTTTCCATACCTCTGTGTTCTGCTGACTCCAGGTTCCAGGACCTTTTGGAACTGCTCTGACTTTCTGCAGCTGTAGGTTAACCTGCAGTCCCCTCTGTCACACAGCCAGGTCAAAAAGACAGAGCTCCCTTTTCCTGTGTGTTTCTCTCTGTCTCTGTTTAGGTAAAGCTCCAGTAAGAGGATGGAGACCTAACCTGTGTCACGCCTCACTCACTCCAATCAAAAGGGCCCCAGATCCACAGGTATGGATTAGTTCAAGAACATAATCTTTTTCTTTTTGGAGTTCATAAAAATAACTTCAAACTATCACAGGCTCCTTGGGGAAACATCATAGAGCAGTGGCCAAAATGCAGAGCACTTGGCTGACCACTGCAGGGTCAAGCAGACCATCCCTGGTCTAGAGCCCAGATTCTATCTGTGCAGCTCTAGAAAAAATGATTGCAGGTAGCCACGGCACATGCTGGTGCATATTGTGTTGGCTGGCCATGGAAGCCACTAAGCCGTTTTCACATAAGGTGTTACTAAGTCACACCTTCTCCGTCCTGTATCTGAGAAACGGCGTGCTTGACCTTTGCACGAGGGTGCCCATGGCTCTCTCCAGTAAACCTGGCCTCTGCGAGCAATCACCTATGCAGCTGGTCCAATGGCCAATGGCTTCTTGAAATGGACAAGAGAATGAGGGTGCAGAGAGAATATGGAGAAGTGCAGCAAAAAACAAAGGCAAGTGCTCACAGCATACCCATAAGTCATACGAAGTGTCATCATTTTAGGCCTTTCCCAGAAGATGAAAAACAGAGACAGGATGTCTACAAACTTTATCCAAGAGAGCTATGAAGGGCCTTGGAATGTAAAGGGATTTGGGCATGTGTGCAAGGCCAGACGGACCGCAAGGAGAGGGAAGCGCCAGCAGAGGATACTGGAAACTTCCCACCCCACAAAAACAGATGTGTTATTGCTGATGAAATGAGTCAGTGGACATCTGAGGACAGACGTGGCAAGGAAGGGAGGGCTCTGTGGTCAGCAAGACCCATGGGACCCAACGGTTTTGGATGGGCCAAGGATGGGACTCTGATTTGGATGAGGTTCTTTTCATTTCCTTGTTTATACTCATCTGTACCACAAAAGAGCTGAGGCACTTTCAAAGGACATACAGATTAACGGAAAGGCACATGAATCAAAATTAGGACTAGAAAAGCAGCATTGGGGCTGTGATCTTGTTCAGCTTTTAAGGCTTTTCTGACCCAGACGTGACATTTTGCAGATGAGAACACTGAGACACAGAACAACTAAGGAGCTTGGCTAAGCTCCCGCTGGCACTACGTAGCATTTAGGTTTGAATCTAGGTTCTGCATGATTCAAAAATGTGAGCTCTTTCCTCTCTGCTCCGCTTTCTACCCGGGTTCGGCTGTGGGCCATCAGGCATACGGCTCAGCTCTTCAGCCTTGAGCTGCTCCGTGGGCCCAGCCCCTCAGGGGCTTGTGCTTAAGCTCTGGCAGCTAGCTATCCTCAGGTTGTCTCTCACATGGCAGGGTCAAAAGTGGCAGCTTCCTTTCTCTGTGTCTCTCTGTCTCCATTTATATAAAGCTCCAGGAAGAGGGTGGACATCCAGCCTGAGTCACACCTCACTGACTCCAATCAAAAGGGCCCCACACCCACAGGAAGGGATTAGTTCAAGATCATAATCTCTTTTTGGGATTCACCAGATCCAAGCTGTCACAGCAGCCAAGATGTGGAGAGAGGAAGGCTGGGTTAAAAAGGAAACGTGTCAATAGGGTCCAGAAAGAGCCCGTTTCACGCACGGCCAGAGAAAAGGGAATTGGTCCACGAGTGACTGAGAACTGGGGCACTTGACATCTCAGGGAAGCATCAGCCAATGCCCCCAGACGGCCAAATTGGGGAACATGGCTAGGCTTGAGGGCATCCTTGGGGGGACACAGGAGACATCAGAGACAGCTCCAGAGGGAATGGGTCCATTGCTGCAGGTCTGATGGGCAGCTGACCGGCCCCGGCTCTAGCCTGGAGGTGCCGGCGGAGGATTTCAAACACACTAGCGACTTTGGAAATGAACCTCTGCCAGCCATGGTGGGACTGGACTGGATGGAGCCCTGCCGGAGGCAGGGAGGCCAAGCAGAGCAGGAGGCTGCCAAGGAGCCCCAGGGTAGGCCAGGTCCCCCAGGAGGCCGGCAGGCCCGAGCGCGCTCCCACCTACAGCTCCAGGGAGGCCGTGACGCAGGGTGGCAAGGAAAGCCCAGCTCTCCCCTGGATGAGCGGTCCCTGCCCGGGACACGGTCATGAAAAGAACTTTCGGGCAGTGTCAGGGCTGCATGGGGAGAAGAGTCGCCATGAATGAGTGATGTCGAGGTGAGGCTGAAGAGGGTGAGGCGGCCTTGTTTGCACCTTCCATGCACACTCAGCAGTTTACTGCTTACAGCTCACTCAGTACCCAGTGGGGGCAGGCGAGTCCTCTTGGAGAAGCTGAGGTCCGGAAGTCTAAAGAGAGCCCCGAGGCCAGGCTCCTCTCCGCTGGGGGCCCCTCTCCCTTCCAGCACACCCCCTCCCCAGCCTGGTAAAAGGCTGCTCCTCTGAAGCCACCCTGCTGGGCTCATGCCCTGGCTCTCCACTCACAAGCAAAGGTGACTTTGGGCAAGTCACTTTAGCATCTCCCTGACCCTCCGTTTTCTCAGCTGGAAAATGGGGATAATAAAAGTCTCTGCATTCCCAGGGCGGTTAAAAGAGGATTAGCTGAGTTAATATTGCAAAAGCACTTTTAGAACAGTGCACAAAATAAGCACTAATGGTTGCCACTGGATGAGATGTGGATGTGGGCAAGTGGCTTAAACTTCCAGATGCATCATTTGTAAGAAGAAGGTCATATGAGTGTCTCCCAGTCATAGTGGTAATTAAATAAGGTAGGATGGAAAGCACCTAGATGAAAATCACCTTTTCTTCCAACCAGGGCTGAATATCATCAGCTAATTGAGCCAATCAAATAATCAGTGAAATGATCAGTGAATCTGTCAATTGATTTAGAAAAAGAAATAGACGTTGAAGGGAAACCTTTAAGTACAATGTGAAATCACTAACACTAATGATAAAATGCAGGTGTGGCAGGTGATATGAAAGGAACTTCTCCACCTCTGTTTGAAAAGCAGGTATACTGGCAGTGCCATGGCATTTCCACCCCATGACAGGTGTTCTGGGGAGGGTCGAATGGAACCTACCTCCCCGCCAACACCCAGGCTAGGGTAGAATACTGCAGGAGGGAGGGTGGTTGGTTTTGGAGGTGGTGGGTTCTTTTGGTTTTGAGATAAGATGAAGTATTTTTTCCACTCCATGTTCAAACTTTCGTTAACATTTATTTGTAACACATTAGAGAGAATGTTATAGTTTAAGTGCATGCTTGGAAAGGTTTTACTTATTCAACATAAAGGAACCACACAAATGGAACAGCTAACTATGGTGGTTTGGAGCTCTGTATGCCAGGAAACTATGTTCTTAAATCTAATCCATTCCTGTGGGTGTGAACCCATTGTAAGTAAGACCTTTTGATGAAGCTACTTCAGTTAAGGTGTGACTCACCTCAATCAGGATGGGTCTTAATCCTCTTACTGGAGTCCTTTATAAGCAGAGTGAAATTCAAACAGAGAGAGAAAAAGCCATGGGAAGTAAGAAGCTGAACATCAACGGAACTAGAAGAAAAGGGAGAGACCAGGAGACCCCACCATGTGCCTTGCCATGTGATAAGGATTGCCAGCAGCCAGCCCTGAAAGGCCACAGTCTTTGGGGAGAAAGCCTCACCTCAGTGATGCCTTGATCTGGTCTTTTTTCCTAACCTCAAAACCGTGATCGGAAGCGGATATGGCTCAAGCGATTGGGCTCCTGTCTACCATAGGAGGTCCAGGGACCTCCTGGTGAAGGCAAGCTGGCTCACGCAGTGAGCTAGCCCAAGCAGAGTGCTGGCCTACGGTGAGTGCTGGCTCAAGCAGAGTGCTGGCCCGCGCAGGAGGGCTGGCCTGCACAGGAGTGCTGACACAGCAAGATGATGCAACAAAAAGAGACACAGAGGAGAGACAATAAGAGAGGCAGCAGACCAGGGAGCTGAGGTGGCACAGGAGATTGAGCACCTCTCTCCACTCCAGAAGGTCCCAGGATCGGTTCCTGGTGCTGCCTAAGAAGAAGACAAGCAGACACAGAAGAACACACAGTGAATGGACAGAGAGAGCAGACAGTGCAAAAACAATGGGGTGGTAGGGGGTGGGAGAAATAAATAAAATAAATAAATCCTAAAAAACAAAACAAAACAAAACCATCAGCCAGGGAAATGGGTGCAGCTCAGTGATTGAGCGCCTGCTTCCCATGCACAAGGTCCCAGGTTCATTCCCTGGTACCTCCTAAACAAACAAACAAACAAACAAGCAAACAAAAAACCAGAGCCATTAAATTCCCATTGTTTAAGTCAGCCCATTGCACAGGAGACTAAGACACTAACCTTTACACGGTCAGCATCCACATAATGCAGTTTTCTCATGTCACATTCTTCAGTAACATAATTCAACTTGAGGATATAAAGGATCCATACTCCAAATACAAGCAATAGACCTCTGGGGGAAAAAAAACAATTAGGTATAATGATGCCGCCATTTGACAACCAAGAGAAATAATGTGAAATACATGCAAAACTAATCTAAATTGAAGATTGCCTGCCATGCAGCTTGAAAAGTACAATCTTTAAGTTGACCTCAGTGGCAAAAGGAAGGCACAGTCTTCCTATCTTCTTGACAATATAAATCAGCTGTGTCTTTATTATAAACAGGCACAGAAAATTTTTTTTTGCAAAGAGCCCATAATAAAACCTGAATCACAAGCAGAATATTTGACTAAAAAAAAAATCGAGTAATAGATTTTGAAATATAGAATCTCTGCCTCAACTTTTTGCACTTTAAAGTGCTGTCAATCTTAGAGAAATAATAGAAAATAAACAATCCATTCACAACTAGCTCTGAAGAATTCTACCCAGGGATGAGACTGGTGGAAGTAAGAAAGAACCACCAGTCATCCTTAAGACTATTTTAAAAAAGTTTTTTAAAGGTCTAATGAATTCACACCATGATGTAGTTTAAAACATACACAGGATTTGGGAAAAAAACTGGATCTAGCCCTTGTTCTAGAAATCTAATTTTCAGTTAAGTTCCCCAAGTGATAACTGACAAACCAAAAGTTAAAAAAAGTTTAAATCAAACTTCATGAATCACTGCTTTAAATAATTTTTGTTAATTGAAAAAACAAAGTTATGGAATACTCTTAAAAGGAAAATAATCTGTCTTCTAAAGAAATGGGGCAGTTTCTTTTAGTTCAGCATCAAGCATGGTATAATGAAACCCTTGGTTGGTCTTTGTCCTCAGTCCCTGGGGAAGCCACCACTGAATCTTTGGAATTTCCTGGGTTCTTTGCGTTGGACCCAAGACCACACCTGGTAGGTACAGGGTGGGGTCAGCCACACCTGTCCTCTTTGGGGTGACATGGCCCCACCAGACAGACCAGCCAGGTGATTAGAGGGTTGGGGCTTTGAGTCAGGTCACAGTGGCCCACCTCCCTGACCTCTGGGGACTGCAGATTGAGCTCAACCACAGGGACATTGATTCTGTCAATCACGCCTATGTAATGAGACCCCAGATAAACTCGGGACCCTCGAAGCCCCAATGAGCTTCCACGATTGAGAAAATACATCTCTGTGGCCAGAGGGTGACGTGTGCCAACTCGAGGACATGGAAGCTTGCGTCTGAGAACCTCCCAGACCTCGTCTCCTGCATCCCTTCTTTTGGCTTCTTCTTATTTGTATCCTTTCACTGTAATAAAACTAAAATCACAAGCACATCACTTTCAGTGAGTTCTGGGAGTTGTTCTAGTGAATTATCAAACCCGAAGGCTTGTGGGAGCCCCTGAATTTGTAGCCAGGAGGTCAGAAGTGTGGGTGGCCTGAGCCCCCAAACTTGTGACTGTGCCTGAAGGACAGTCTCTTGGAGGAGGAACCTCCGGGGTCTGGTCTTACTCCAGGTAGAGTCAGAGTTGAACTGTATCGAGCAACTGGCAATGTTTATAGCTGCCGATTGAACCTGTGAATCTGCACAGCTGGTGTGAGAAGCTGTGCGGTAGGAAGTTGTCGACTGAACTTTTTTTAAATTTACTTTTTCGATTGAACTTTTGATACCATGTAAAGGGGAGAAGAATACACACACACATACACACTCCAAATATTTCTCATGTGCAGAAGACACTGGTAACAAAGGCTATTTGTAAAGGGAAGGGGGACTGCTGGGAGCAAGGGTGAGAATATGTACCCTTCCGTGCCTTTTGAATTTTGAATCTTGTGGACATAACACTTACTCTCTCCACCCACCCCCATCCCCTGAAAATGAGTTACACTCAGTTAATGTAATAATTCTCTTATTTTGATTTTTTTTTTTTTTTAAAGAAATAAGTCCCTTTCCCACCTTTCTCCTATACCTCCTAAATTAGCAATGGGAGACTAGATTTCAAGACTAGATTTTCATCTTTAGACTTGAAAAAAAAGGGGGGTCATTTTCGACTTAGTTTAGCTTGTACCAAATAAAATTGAAAAGTTCTTCCTTTATTAATTCTACCACTTATTAATATATAAGGGTCACCTGGCTGAAAAACCTGTCATTGCTGTTGGTATTTAATACTTAATGTTATTCAAATGCCTTTAGGGAACTTTAATTAACCCTATTTTAGATTAACTTAAAATAGTCAAGGGAAGGCGCTGCCGTCTTTTGTTACATAACAGTACGGAGGCAGGGCACCTGCCTTCGGTACAAGAGCCTGAACTGGGCATTGCCCTGGTACCCAAAACAGCTTGACACATAAAATCCAGTTCCTCCGTCCCTGCACTCTGCTTGGATGTGCTTTTCTTTTTTTTTTTTAAGATTTTATTTATTTATTCATTTATCCCCCCCTTGCTGCTTGTGCTCGCTGGGTCAGCTAACCACGCCATGCGGGCGGGCTTGCCTTCACCAGGAGGCCCCGGGAACCGAACCCGGGGCCTCCCATATGGTAAACGGGAGCCCCACTGATTGAGCCACAGCCGCTTCCCCGGATGTGCTTTTCAATGAGCTTTGCTTCTCCAGCGTCAGCCACCTTCAGGGCTCTGAGCTTTCCTCCCAGGACTACACAGTCAGACTTACTTGAGAATGTCTTTTAACATCAATCTGGGTCTCCTCATCTTGATTTGGGCTCGGATGCACCATTGCAGGGCAGGGCTGGAGCATGTGCGCCTCAGTTTCCCACAATTACTCTGGCATGGCAAGGCTGAGAGGATAGCAGAGGGGTGGAGAAAAGAATGGTGAGTTAGGCGGGCTAGGCTTTTCAAAGAGCCTTTATGTGGTATGGACAGACTATGGAATTCTACTCAGCAATAAAAAGGAATGAACTAGCCATTACGTGTGACAACTTGGATGGCTCTCAGGGGAAGCGGGCTGAGTGAAAAAAGCCAATATTAAACAATTACATATTGTATGATTCCATTTGGAGAACATCCTTGAAATGGTAAAATTACAGAAATGGGGAGTGGATTAGGGCTTGCCATGGGTTGGGGCGGGCGTGGCTCAGAGGGGTGGTGCTTCGGTGATGGAGATGTTCTCCGTCTTGCCTGTGTCCATGTCAACATCCCAGTTGTGACTGAGAAGACACAGCCATCTGAGGGAAACTGGGTGAAGCGCACATGGGCTCTCTCTGTATTTTTTCTTACAGCTGCACGTGTGCACCTACGATGATCTCAAAATAAAGGGTGTGATTTTTAAACTTTAGACTAAAAAGTCTTTACCTCTTGGGGAGATATATACAGAAATATTTACACATGAAATGAGATGGTACCTGAGGTCTGCTTTGAAAAAGTGTAGGAAGGAAATAAGTGAGTGGGAGACTAGATGAAACAAGACTGGAGCTAAATTGATGACTACTGAAGCTGGGCGATAGGTACCTGGGGTTCACTGTACAATTCTCTCTACTTTGGTGTATGTTTGAAATTTTCCTATATCAAAAAACTTTAAAAAGTTACATTGAAAAAGGAGAAAGTGTTACATTATATATATATATATATATATATATGGCAATTACATTTTTTTTTCTTTAAAAAAAGAAATCTTCTTGGGTATGAAGATTATCCTTTTGAATTAATTTCCCTCTCAATCTGTCAAGTTCTAAGTAATATTCCAAGGGGTACTGTAGTAGAAATTGGTACTTCTCCCTACATTGGTTTTCTCCTGCCTCCCAACTTAATAGAACTCTGGATTTTAAACCAGGCATGTAGCCTCTCAGAATAAAAACTACAGTTCCCAGCCTCCTTTGAGGCAGGGTGTGGCCTCATGCCTACATTTTAGCCAATGGGATGTGAGCAGAAGTGACGTGTACAACTTTCAGGATGTGTCCCTTGGCATGCTGCCCCTTCCCATTGGCTAAGATGCTGACACACGAGGAGCCACTTTGGACCACACAGAGAGGACATTACCCAAGGCATGGTGGGGTAACAAGAGAAGGCGTTTGGGCCCATGGATGGCCAGGTGGTCAGAGCTGCCATTCCACCTCTGGACTATGATAAGACGGAGAAATAAACTTCTATCTAGTTTAAGCTACTGTTCATTAAAATCAAAGTTTTCCTAACTAATACAAGGACTGTTCTGAATTGGTTACATTGGATTTTAATTTGGGGTCCAGCAGAGATCAGGTGGGACACAATGGGAAACTGAGGCCAGAATGCATGGGATAAGACAGCATGTTACTCACAGGTCCCAGAGAGAAAGTGGGGTGCCACAAGGGGTCCATGGGAGATCAGCTTGGGGGCTTAACCAGCAGGGGGCGGAGCAAACAGGTAGGGCGAGAGGGACCCAGGGGGCTTGTGCCTTTACTGTGGGGTCCAGGGATAGCATAGTAGATTGTCCACGGGAGTCAAGGACTGGTTAGTTTAAAGGAAACACATGAAAAGGGAAAGGGACTGGGGGTCAGAGAGCAGTGGGAACAGTCAGCTTATCATTTGGGACCTGCTGTGGGTTTTGGGTGAGGTGTGTGGGTGGTGGCTGCAGACACAGATTTGGGCTCCAGGGGAGTTTGTGCCGCAGGGCTGGAGAGCTGCTTACTCACTAGGCCACAGGTCAGGTTGAGGCCAGTGGCTTAGCCAGAGTAAGCTACCAAGACAGCACACTAAACATTCTGATAGTCATAACAGGCATCAACTGCTATTATGATCAATTTTATATTAATACATCATGTCTTTATTTCACAGGCCTTTGTACTGGGTGTTTTAAATGAGGTGATCCATGTAAATTGCTTTACACAGTGCCTAGAACATAGAATCTCTCAAATGCTGGCTACTACTGTTTTAAAAAAAAAAAAGGACAACTATAAAAAAGTGTTATCATCAATTGTAACAAAGGTTCCACACCAATGCAAGGTGTTGGTTGGGTGGTGGATGGGAATCCTACATTTTATGCACGATTGTTCTGTAAACCCAAAACTTCTCTAATAAAAACTGTTTTTAAAAAGAAATAATGTCTTTACTGCATTTAGTCTTTCAGCCCAAAGGCAGTCCTATCTCATTCACTTTATTGCCCCCAATAGGGTTTTGCCATTTTCTTTGAAAAAAACTTACATCTCAAAGTAAATGGACACACGAGTATTTAATTTGTTTTTGCTACTGTAAACAATCTCTTTCTCTACTCCAATTCTCTGTTCTCACTGGAGAGCAGGAACTTTTATGGTTACCTAACATTTCATCTGGCAAGTTTCAAAAAGTGGTGATAAGGACCTCATTGGTGAACCTATGCTGAAGAAATGAATGCATTCTTAAGACAGAAGTTAGAACAACTAGGACCCTGGGAGGTTTGTAAACACCACAACTCTGCAGTCACCTAACGTATGGCTAGCCGAGTGGTGGGAACCTAGAACCAGCACATGTATGAAATTAGAGTTTCTAAGATGCTTGGGTCTTTATGACGAGAGAGACATGCAATTCACCCCAAAGTGGACCTCCAGAGAACAAGGCTGATGGTGAGAGTAAGTGGAAGAACCCAGGCTTCATCTCACGCTCTCAGCTCTCTCTGCGCCTCTCTCTCCTTCTTCACCACTGGGGCTGCAAGCCTGCAAACTACATTTTCCAGACTCTCTCTTAGCAACTAGTGGCCTTAAGACCCCTCTCAGAGAACTAGTTGTGATCTCTAGTTTTCATCCATATCTATTCTCTTCGATTTTCTGTTTGATGGAGGAGGGATTGCAACTAAAGTTTCAATGACATAAACAATGAATCACCTGTTAACTGCTGTGGTAATTGGGAGCTATTAATTTCAGTGGTGATTGCCCCTTTGACTAACAAAAAATTATCAGAATGTATCCACAGGTGTAAACAGGGAGACTGTATACCTGTATGTTATCAGCAGAAGGTGCTACTGTGGGTTTATTCCTTTTTCTGATACCTGAATTCTGTACATTACTACTTTTATTTTTGAAAAATTTAAGATATTTTCATTTTGGGGGGGAAATCCCTACATTATGATGAAAAGATACTTGAAAACCACCCAAACAAAATCTTTTTAGGAACCCTGGGTCATCTCTTTAGGACAAACTTGCCCTAACATCTGTTGTTAAGGACACTATCTCATAAATCAAGCCTCTAAAGGTGAAAAAGCAGAAATGAAACTACAAGGTTTTTAGGAGGAGCTTCCATGATGAAAAGACCATTTGTCTGCTGAACTGGAGAGGCAAAATGGAGAATGCTGACACTCCATAAGTCCAGATGGACTCAGGGGCAGACACTGAGTCACCCCTTTTCTTTGTGGACGCATCAAGCCCCACTCTGTTTCAGCAACAAGGGAGCTTCCAAAGAGCTGGTGAACAAATGAACGGGCAAACAAATGGTGGCAGAGGCCCTTTGCCTTCGGAGGGTTCATGCTGTCCCCTGATCTGGACTGGCAGTGCAGCATCAGCTGGAGAATTAGCAGGTAGGACGTGGCCGACATCTCCCCCAAACTGAAGCCACGCATCACGTACACCTCTGTTAATTTTAGTAATCTGTATCCTTTACTTGATTTAAGCAACTAACACAAAGGAAAGACTGCTCAGGCTTGGGAGCGGATGTAGCTCAAGTGGTTGAGCTCCTACTTCCCACGTATGAGGCCCCGGGTTCAGTCCCTGGTACCTCCCCCAAACAAACAAACAAATAAAAAACAAACAAAAAACCCCCAATTAGGGAGTGGATATAGCTCAGTGGTTGACCGCCTGCTTCCCATATACGAGGTCCTGGGTTCAATCCCCAGTACCTCCTAAAAAATAAAAGACTGCTTAGGTTAGACTAATAAAACACTACAGATATGCCCCACTTACCAAAACAGCTTACATGATATTCCTGTACACATGCTTTATTTTGTCTTCAGGGCACTTATCATCGCCAGATGTTGTTATTATTATTATTATTTTTAACTTTTTAGAATGCATGTGACTCTTGGCTCCCCCACTGGAGTGTAGATTCCACGGAAGCAGAGTCTTTTCCTTGGCTCACTGCCATGCCTCTAATGGTAAGAGGCACACAATGGGCATCCAGCAGGTATTTACTGAACAAACAAGAACTCTACTTCTTATAAGTGGTCATTTCAGAGGTGGCGTGGTTAGAGGTGTCTCTCCGAAGCTTTGGCCAGCAGCCATCCGCAAGGGCCTGTCTTCACCTGTCCCCGTCACTCTGCTCCTGTCTCCCCAGGTGGCTCTTTCTCTGCCATCTCCTCAAGTGCCGCGTTCCCAGCTGCAGTCAGCACCTTCATGCAGAAAAGGGCCTGGCTTTCAAAATTATATTTTCCTATGCGTCTGTAAACCTGTGCCCGATGAAGAAATCAATTATTCTTACAAAGGTGGCCCTGATGAAGAAAGGGCGAGGCCTGAGGCTTTCCATCCATTTCTAGAACCTGAACTAACTCTAAATAATGAAGAACTAACCATTTAAAACGAGAGTGGAAAAGACGCCACAGAGAGGAATGTGCTGAGCTGCCAAATTAACCACACAGACCATTTCTGGAGTAAGAGTGGGTGGACACTAATATATACCAGGAGGACTGAGCCTCCACGTTATCAACCTGGATTGTCAGAACACCTGCCTCACTGGCCTGCATGCACCTGACAAGGGTAACGCGTGGGCAAGAGGAGGAGCTGAGAATTCCAGCCGGGTCTACCCATCTCCAAGTCCCCGCCCTCTCCACATGGCGTGGCCTAAGAAGGGGAGGTCTTGAAACAACAGGTGGATATGTTTATCTGTGTATTTTTTTAACTCATAAAGGCAAGCCAGGGAACGGTTTGTTATAAACAAAAATCTGAAGTTGAGAAAGCGCTGAGTAAAGTAACACGGCCAAAGTGGACTGCCTGGGAAGTGGATGGGTATATCTCAGACACTGATATGGCAGCCAGAGGCTGCTGAGAGCCGGAGGCCCTGGCCGCAGGAGGAAGACTGGCCTGCCGTGACATGCCCGCTGGGCTGGAGTGCGGGGGGACAGAATGCTCTGCTGGAGGCCCAGGAGGGAGGGGAGCCTAAGGCCCAGCCTGGTGGGAAGGGAGCAGGCAGGGTTGGACGTGACTCACCGAGAAATGCTGAGCGGAAGATTAATCAGGAAAAAACGCTTGCAAAGATAAATCTGGGGTTCCAGTTACATAAAGAAACAGGAAGAGCGATCAATCACGTCACTTAGTGGCGGCGACCTGAAGTGCCGGATGCAGCTGACTTTCAGACAGCAGGTGGAAGAGGGGGCTGGGGGCTGGCGGAAGGGTCCGGCGTGCCAGCCGGCCTTTCCCGGGGCTGAGAGAATTCAGCCCGAAGGCACCCACCAGCTGGAATGAATGAACCGCTCTCCACTGCCTGGAGACCAGGACCAGTTGTGCTCTGCCCTGAGGAGAGTCCAGAAAACAGTCACTGAAATACCTTTTGGGCTTTTGTGGTTTAGATGAGGAACTCCACAGAGAAAGGAGAACTGAAGACAAGGCAGAGAGGCTGCCCTTGAGACAAAGGCTACGGTGTGACTGGGACGCACACTGCACACCCATCAAACGTGTCAACAGGGTGTGAGCATCAAGAGAGGGACGGAGGGCGGAGCTGGGCGAGGTGAGGGGATGCATGGTGGGTCAAAGGACGGTGGCTGGCCAGTTTGGGGGATGCCAAGAGACTGGGCACGACTAAGAAACTGAGGCTGTGGGGTGGCGCAGGCAGGAGATAAGGGCAGGGCTGTGGGGCTGGTACCTCACCCCACTGCTGCTAAGAGCAAGCAGCTGCTCCCTTCTCTGCCCTCTGACCCCCACCCCACTCCCCATGGAGCAAGGCAAGCTCCGGGGCTCCCGAGGGCTGAGTGGAGACTACGGCTTGGCTCACTCCCTTTCCTGCCCCATGCTCCCTTTTCTCCTGAGAGCTCCCTCCACAAATCATGGGCCCCCAAATCCCTGCTTCAGGTTCTGCTTGCGGGAAACCTGATCTAAGACACGTGGAAGGTCGCAGAAGGTCACGGACTATACCAAGCAGCCCTTGACGATTTCACCCAAGAGGGTGACACAGAACATGTGGAGAGAAGTCTCTGTGGGAGCAGCAAACACAGCGGGCCAGGCTTTCTTGGCAAAAGATCCTGTGGGCCTCAGTGAGGGCGGGGGTGGCAAGGTGGAGAGAAGGGCGCCTGGCGGCAGATGCGGCAGTGAGTGGGTGGCAGAGACAGTAACTCGGTGCCAGGAAGGGCAGAGGAGTCTTTTGTAGAGAGAGGTGACAATGAGGAGGCGCGGTGGTGACAGCTGGGTCAGCTCGGCCTCGCCCAGCCTCACATGCCCGTGGGCCGCTAGGGCTGTCCAGTCCCACCAGCAGCTGGAAGCAGGCTTGAAGCTCTCCAGAGGTGTCCAAGTTGCTCGCATGCCAGGAGTGCACCGGGCTGGATGAAACAGAAACCTAACTTCTGTGGCTTTTTACCAGGGAGGGCTTGATTTTTCTCCTAGAACAGGAAGTTACAAAACCCAGCAGAGCAGGGCTGGGGCAGCAGCTCTGGGATGGCGATGCCCCTAGCTCCTCCAGCCTCTGCTCCTTCAACGTCAGCATGCTGCCAACCTCCCTCCGTACTACAGATGGGAAGGAGAAGAGGGATGAGCTGGGAGGCAAGAGGTGGCACCTACATCTGCAGAAAGCACTGGCAGACTCCCATCTGTCTCTCTTTAGCCAGAGTGACAACACGTGGCCACCCCAGCTGTGGTGCTGCAGACTCTTTTATCAGGCAGGCACAGCTGTTTCCCCAAACAGTATTAGGGTCTGTGGGTAATGAAGAAGGGAAGAGGGTGATGGAGAAGTTGCAGAGACACACCCAGAAGCCATCTCCCAGCCCCCGCCTCCTCACCTATCATGCTTCTATTTCACAAGCTGGGGAAGATGCTAAGTCTAATAAAAAAGACCAGGAAACCGGGGCCCCTCCCTCCAGGGTGGATAAATAGGGCACTGAAACAGTGTGGCTTTTTCTCTTCTCCCCGATGAAAAATGGGGTAGGTAGAGCTGCCATCCACCAACTGACCCAAGGAGATGGGCCACAATGGGATTCTTCCCCCACTCTTTGGGGCCCTGTGTGCTGTGTGAGTGCTCAAGCAGTCATTTGCCGGAAGCTTCTGTTGTGCCTGAGGCTGTGGTCCTGGGATGCCAAGTGGAGCAATTCACTCCAGAGAGGGAATATTTAATGGACAACAGTAGGGTCTGCTAAGCTGTAGATAAGAATCTGCAGGCCGTTCGAATGAAGGTGAAGTTTAGGCTCCCCAAGTGGGAAAACAGAACGAGCAGAGGGACCCCCTCTTAACCTCGGGAAAGCCCACCTTCGGAGGGCTTGGAGTGAGGAAGGTGCACATGAAGTAAGGCTGCAAACTGGAAAAGGAAACCCTGAGCAAAACCAGCAACTCTGAGATGACGATTCCAAGCCAGCATTTCAGAAGCCTCTATGATTCCAAGCGTTTCGAAAAGAAGCACGCTGGTTCTCAAAGAAAACGCCTTTTAGATCGCTTCAACCTTAAAAAGCAACAGGGGCGACCCCGCTGGACACCCAAAATAGGGCGATTTTTGGAAGTAAATTCCACTGACTCCTCCAATGTCTCTGTGAGGCTGTAGGGATTAAACCAGGGAGTCCTGCTCTCTGGAGACTCGAGGTGCAGGAAATAATGGGAACATCACTACGGGAGCATGGTGAGGGCTGAGGAAGGAGACTCGAAGTGTGGTGCTGGACTCCCAGCACTTTCTCCATGGGGGGCTCGCAGATGCCCCCTCCATGAGCTCAACGACAAAAGCAGCGGCGTGGGGGTGGGGGTGGGGGTATCTGGAAGCTGGGAAGCAGGGAGTGGGAGTAAAATTCTAAACCCAACTTTCTTCTACCCCCACCCAAAAGGAAGCGAAGCTGGGGTGAGGGGCAGCAGGAATGCCACTGAGTACACCCGTCCAGGGCCTCACACACGGCTCAGGATGTGCCGGTTGCAACGTCCCTTCCCTCTTCTTGACTCCAGAAGTCAGCCCGTCCTCCCTTGCCCACCCAAGCAGATGGCTGTCCTCACACAATCTAGGGAGCAAATTTCAAAGGAATTTTCACTGTGGAACTCTTTTTTTTTTCCATGGGAAAGCTCCCTCAGAATCCTAATACAGAATATAGAGAACAGGTGCTCAACTGGTATTTTGCAGCTTCTCAACCTCAGTACCATTGACATTTTGGGCCACGTAACTCATTTTGAGCCAGTTCCTCCAAGTGTTATGTGGGTGCAGCACTTTGAGAAGTCTCATTCTCCACCAAGCTTCTCACACCTGGAGGAAAGTGCGTGGAACTGACAAGAGATTTTTAGCCCAAAGATTTTTAGAGCCACTGACCCTCCTCCCAAGTGGGCAAAGTTTCGTGGACCTGTCTCCAGCAATAGAAAACTAAAAGGTTGCTCTGTGGATACACAATCTACACTGCACACATTTTGACCATCCGTTTTAGTATTTCTCAGGTCTGCTTTTTAATTGAATTCACATCAACCAGTATTCCTCTAATGTTGAGAGAACACCAATACTGTCATACAACTGCCTGCTTTAGATGGGTTAGAAAGTGTTGTGGCAAATAATTGAGAACCCTCACGTTCTCCAAAACTAGACCGTGTCTGGCAACTACAGGGGGTCTCTCTCCAAGACTGGGCTGAAGTGGCAGAGTGCAGCCACTCTCTGAGGGCCCAATCCCCCTCCCCCTCCCCCAGACCCTTTCCCACTCTCACTTCCCAGCTGAGCAGGCCCTTCCCTCCCACAGACCCCCACCCTGCCATGGCTGCTCTGGATGCCTTCCTTGACCACACTCTGAAAAGCTGTACTCTGCTTCTCCTTCATGCTTTATTTTTCATACCAGCACTCACTATTATTATATAGTTGTCTGTCTGCTGCTTGCAAGATTTTTTAGGGCAAGGACTCTGTCGATTTTGTTTACCACTATAACTCCAGGACCTAAAAACCTGACGGCCAGCAAATATTCATTGACTGAATGAATGAATGAACAAATGAATGAGTGCACGGATCAGTGGCCTGGAACTGGGTGGCTGCAGAAGAGCCGACTCCAGTTCAGCACGGTCCTAACGAGAGACAGACACGGAGACTGGACTCTTGCCCATGTCCAGAAATCACAATCACTGGGCGTTTATGAACTGTCCAGAGCATACCTGGCACACCAAGGGCAAGGATGGGAGCCCTCTTCTCAAATAAGAACCACTGTGTGTGTGTGCATGTGTGCTGGGGAAGGGTGGTGAGCAAAATGAAATGATTGTCCCGGCAGAGGGTAAAAAAAAAATTTTGATGGCTTTGATTTTTTTTTTAAGAGAGGAAGAGATAAAATACTCAATTTACCAGCTGTTTGAGCTTGGCAAATCCTTAAAGTCTTTACAGACAGGAACATTTGCTTATCTGTAAAAAAGCAGGGTTGGGTGAGAACATTTCTATTGCCTCTTCCCTTACTCAAATTTTATGCTTTTCACTCATCTACTTTCCCAAGTAAGAACAGGAAACATAAAGCTTAGTTTACTCTGTGGCTACTGATAATCATTTACGTTATGGCTGGTTGGGGAAAGGAAGAGGAGGCCAGAATAAGTGGGGGGAGTGGACTTAAGAAGATAAGTGGGAAGGAGAGGAGGGGGATACACAAGAGCAGAGCATCTGGGCAGGAGTGGGGAGGGGCCATAAATTCTGGGAAGGGAGAGACAGAAGTGGAAGACAGGAGAGAAAGGAGATGAGAAGCTGCACCATCTCTTCACTGGCTGGGGAATTTCAGAGGAACCACTAACTTTGCAAATTCTGATAAGCCGATCCACCCACAAACCAGCTTCCCACCCCAACTTTAAGCACTTTCCTCTGAACCCATGAACTGCCCGCCGACACCCCCACCCCTGGTAGACACTCCAGCCAGAAAGAAGCACAGAAGTGTTGCCCTAAACTGGATATAAGGAAGGGGGGCTGGAAAAGGGCCCCATTTCATGTAAATCGCAGGGCAGGATTTCTGCTCCAAACACACAACCTCAGGTTCTGGCTAGGCTGGCCTTTAACTGGCAAACGCTGAGGCTCTGGGAAACGCCATCCTCCGAGGGCCCTGCGCCTTCTTTGCCGGCAAGAGCTGGACCAAAGCACCTTGGAGAGATGTCCTGATGCCTGGCACAGCTACCCTCCATTGTGCTCAGATATACTTTAACATCTACCTTCTGGCTAGGAAGCTGGGCAGGGGTCCGATGCTGCAGGTGTAGCCCAAACCAGGTGAGTCTGTGGGTTAGAGCTCGTTGACTGGAGACCTGTCAGCAGAAACCTGAGGGATCCACCAGGAGGGGAGTTTCCAAGAGAGGCAGCGGTGGTGCCAGCAGTCGGTTAGAGAAAGCACCTTCCAGTCAGGTGAGGCCACACACAAAAGGTCTTCCACCCTTTTTCTGACCATGCCACAGGGAGCAAAACAAATTCTTGAAGGGAGCGCAATGTGGGGAGGAATTTCTTCAGTGGCGACTGCAGAAATGGCCCCACGTGGTTTCTGATGCCAGACTGGCATAACTTTTTATTTTGAAATAATTTTAAACTTTCAGAAAAGTTGCAACGATATTACAAAGAAGTACAGTCGACCCTTCCCCATCTGTTAACATTTTACCATATTTGCACTATGATTCTATTATATATATATTAGGCAGATTATTTTTTCCTTAACCATTTGAAAGAAAGTTTAAGACATGGTGATTCTTTACTCCAAAATATTTTAGTATGCCCTGAAATCAAGACCATTCCCTAATATAACCACAGTACAAGGATAAAAATCAGAAACTGACATCAATTCGCTACTGTTATCCCTGTTATCCAATCAAAAGACCACATACAAATTTCTCTAGTAATCCCAGTAATGAACTTAGAGAAAAAATAAAATTGTTTTTCTGTTCCAGGATCAAATCTGGCCTTCAGTTTGCAGTGGCTCTTTAGTCTCTTTTAATCTGAAACCGTTCCTTTATCTTTCATGACCTTGACATTTTTTTTTTTTTTTTAAAAGTACAGGCCGGTCATTTTGCAGAATTTCTCCATTGGGGTTTCTTGAATGTTTCTGCACGATCAGATGCAAGTTATTCCTTTGGGGCCGGCACATCCCAGCAGCGATGCTGTGTGCGTCTCGGCATTTTCTCAGGCGTCACCAGATTTGTTGATACATTCGGAAATTGGTGGTGTGGAACTGGATCAGTCGGCTGAGGTGCTGTGAGCCAGGTTTCACCAAGGAAAAGTTACTATTTTCCTGCGTAATTAGTAAGTAACGGGATGGGAGATACCAGAAGACTATGCAAATGTGCCGGTCCTCATCAAACCTTTTTGTTCTAGCACCCACCGGCAGGTGCTTGCTGGTATAAAGAAAAAATTCTGTGTGAGGTGAAACCTCAAGAATGAAAATAGAGCTGGATAAAAAGCCAGAGTTGATGAGCAAGAATTAGCCCGTGAGATTTAACTCAAATAGCCCCAGTTTGTAGTCACAATTAGTTATTTTTTTTTAAAAGCCCTCTAGATTTGCGTGTGAGTGCACATTTGAGTGGGAAGCGTGGTTACTTTCTCTCTTGTACCTGGGCTGCTGGATATCTGAACCTTCCACCCCTAAGGCATCTGCTATCTCCAGGTCTCCAGTGAAGGCAAGGAGAGACCTGGGTTCTCAGAGAAGCCAGCCAGCTGCCGGGGCCATCTCACAGACGCAGTCTTCAGGGGCCTGGACCAGTGGGGAGGGGGCAGCGTAGGGGACCACGTTTGAAAACAAAACTATGACTCTGCCGCCTTGTACAGAGGCGCTAGTAGGAACTCCAATTTGGCTTCTTCAAGAAACATTTCAAAACTTTGTTTTATCACAGAGTTAGAAACTCCAAAAAAACAGAAAAAGCAGAAAGAACATTTAGAGATCACGATTACCCCGCCACCCAGCGCACCGCGATTGTTCTGGTCTCTACCGGCCTCTTCTCTTTGCACACGTTTATTTTATCACGCTGGGGAGCATCCTGTCTCTCTCAGGCTGATTCAAGCTGGGCTCCACTGGAGAATTAAGCCCTCTAGAAAAGGACGATCTTCTCAGTTCTCCCCGAGGTGGCAGAAAACCAGAACCTTCTAGAAGCATATCTGAGAAGGTAGTTCATTATGTACAATGGTTGTCTTAGAGTCTTACAGCTTCATCCTCTCCAGGAGCCCCACTCGAGAAGGATAGGTCTGTACTGTATAATTCACTTTGTTCACATGACAATTCTTTAAATAAATATGTAATAAGCACCTTCCCTACACCAGCCACTGGGAAGGTAAAGATAAATAAGACACAGATAGCCCTTTTCCTCTTCAAATGAACAAACCAGTCAGGGACATGGAAAAGACACAAACACTCAAAATACTAAATAATGCTAAGACAGTCTACCTTGGGTGTCCTGGGCAGGGACTCGCTAGCGGCATCTAAGGAAACCAGGAAGGCATCCCTGAGGAGAGGACGTGTAAATTGGTTCCGGAAGGATGAGTGAGATTTCAGACAGAATGGAGAGAGGGACAGGCATTCCAGAAGGAAGTTGTGCCAACGCTGGTTCGCAGGGCCTATGAGAGAGCCAGCAGAAGCTGTAGTAAAAAGGACCCAGGCTTGGGAAGCAGATGTGGCTCAAGTGATTGAGCTCCCGTCTACCATATAGGAAGTCCAGGGTTCAATTCCCGGGGCCTCCTGGTGAAAAGCAGGCTGGCCCACACGGAGAGCTGGCCTGTGCAGAGAGCTGGTGCAGCAAGATGAAGTAACAAAAAGAGACACAGAAGAGAGACAATGAGAGTCACAGCAGGCCAGGGAGCTGAGGTGGCGCAAGAGATTAAGCAGCCTCTCTCCACGCCATCAGGTCCCAGGGTTAGTTCCTGGTGCTGCCTAAAGAAAAGACAAGCAGACACAGAAGTACACACAGAGAGCAGACAGTGAGCCCAGAACAATGGGGGGAGGGGGGAGAGAGAAATAAATAAATAAATCTTAAAAAAAAAAAAAGGACCCAGGCCCTCCAAAAGGAGGCAGCCCCAGACAGTCCTGAGTGGTTCTTCAACAGGGTAGTGGCAAGGTCACGCTGGACGCAGGAGGCCAAGGGGTGTGGGGGACAGGTGGTCAAGAGGCCACTGCAGTCATCCCGGAGCAAGGTGGCAAAGCAAAGTCAGGATAGGGAAGTCGAGAAGGGGACGGAAGCAAGAGACGTGGGCAGGGAAGTCGAGAAGGGGACGAAAGCAAGAGACGTGGGCAGGGAAACTGAGAAGGGGACCAAAGCAAGTAAGATGCCACAGGACTTGGGGTAGGAGGGGATATTCTTGCAGCACCCAGCCAGCCAAGGTACGGCCTGCATGAAAAACTGGGCGCTAAGGGAAAAAGAAAGAAAAAATGACATGCAAGAAGACTTCACCTGCTGCCACCATTCTCCAAGATGATTTGATGGCAGAGGTTCGGGTTCTTCTCAAAGAAGAGGGGGCCCAAGGAACAAAACTGGACAAGTAGAGCAACCTAGGTTTAAAGCGAAGAAACTCCCCACAGAAGGAAACACATGCTTTACATCATAAATAGCTCTTTGGTGATGACTCCACGTGACAACAAATTATACATGGAGACTGTGCAACAAGTGGAAACCTCTGTGGCAGCACCAGGATGGCCACAAAGAAAGCAAAATCTAGAAGTTTATTTAGAAATGGATGATTTCCCTCTTAATCTAAAGGAAAGAGAAGTAATCAGGCTGAATAATTGGCACTTAATAGGAGCACGTGGAAGCCACTGGAATCGACAGTGGACAAAAGCTACTCTGAGGCCACATACATGGGTTCCAACTTGGGGACCTTCCCCGGAACTCGACCAGGTGATGGGAAAATGAATTCTAAAATAACAAAGATCCTGCCACCCTGCAAAGAAAGGGATGAGGGTAAAGGTTCTGTAGGTTTTGGAGTATGAAAGTGGCATCCCCAAAGCGGAGCCTTAGAAATTTTCCTCCAGGAGCAGAGGGCAGATAGAGAGGGAAAATGGGGGAGTCGCGGGGCTGCTTTTGCAATTTAATTCATGGTTTTCAAGAATGCCATTTGTAAGAAACCAGCAAAAATATAGGAACCAAAGGAAGCAGAGGGGCAGTGACAGGGAACAGCCAGCAGGACTCAGCAGGAATGATACTGGAGAGAGGCGGAAGTTTCCTCTGGGCTACTTTAAGCTCGAAACGAGTTAAACATGTTAGAATTTCTAACACCAACAGCATGTGTTTAGGTAAGAGGCTTGACTGAAACACACGATTTCCTTTTACATCTTAATCGCATTTACTCTTTGCTTCAAAAATCTGGGAAACCGGCATTTGGGCGGGCTCCCACACTGGCACACAACATCATTCCTACAACTAGTTTTAAACCCAGGATGGAATACGTGCTTGGGGACACAGCAAAACGCAACACAGACACAGGCTCACCTTTTAAATGCTCTCAAACTCATTTCTGAAAATACAGACAAGATCTACCACCAAGGTGATTACTGTTGTGATTTTTCTTTTATAACTTCTATGTTGGGCAGGAGGACAGCATGTTGTGAGAAGTTTAGATGGTTGTCTAATTCAGATTTGGGGTGTGTGTATGTTTGTGTGTGCGTGCATGTGTGTGTGACTGGGAAGGGTTAGAAATGTCTTCTGCAAGGAAAGAAAATGTTTCTGCGGTGGCTTGGACAGGGATCGGTGAGGCTGGGGGAGGGGTGCGCGGTCTTGGCCGGGGTCGCGGGTCCTGGTGGAAGAGTTTTGGGTGTGCTGAGTCTGATGGACATGGACCAGAAGGAATAAGGAATGCACCGAGAGAGGGGTGGAAAGGCAACAGGCCACACCAGGGGGCCGGAATTTTATCCTAGGAATAAAAGGGGTCCCACCTGTGGGTTTCAGGCTGGAATGGGACTTTGGAGAGATCTTTCTGGAAGCTGCATTGGAGCTGGGGAATGCGTCTCATGAGGATGCCGTGGAGACCCAGAAGAGCAAAAGTAGTGGTGCCTGGGAAGGCACAAACCATGATCAGGGAACAAAGCCATCTCAGCCACCTCATGGGAATTTAGACAGGGGTCGTCCTGAGGGTGGGGTGGGGTGGGGATGCACTGCGTGCTACGAAGATGGGGAGACAAATGCCTTGACCACTGCCAAGCCAGGCTGCCCGAATCTAAATTCCCACTCTGCTCCCTAAAAGTTTCTTAACCTCTCTGTGCCTCAGTTTCTTCATTTTCCACATGGGGATAATAACGACACCCAACTTGTATGGCTCATATGTGAAGAGTAAATGAGCTAATATGCATAAGCATGCCTGGTGAGATGTAAAGTGAGTTAGTCTATGTAAAGCCTTGAAGACAGAAACTGGAACTATTTACATGTTTGCTGTCATTAGCATTATTACGAATTTGGGTCTTTCTTCTGTCTTGTCTACGATTTGTAGCATGGGGGTTCATTTTGCAGGGGGGGTGGGGAGGGGTGACAACACACACACAGACTGCTAAATCCCCAGGTCCCTAGAGACACTTTGCAGAAATAACTGTACCACCATTTGCTCTGACTGTCCCTTTTACCAAGACAAACCAGCTCCACATTGACAGGCGACGTTTAGAGCTGTGCTAATATAGGTGCCATTTGCCACATGTGACTCCTGAGCACCTAAAATCAAGACCCAGTTGAACTGTGTTCCATACAAGAGTAAAATACACACTGGGCTCCAGAAACATAGTTCCAACAGAAGGATGCAAAATAGTTGATTAATAATTATTGTATTGGGGGCGGATGTGGCTCAAATGGTTGGGCGTCCGTGTGCCATATGGAGGGACCTGGGTTTGATCCCGGGGACCTCCCGGTAAAATAAAAAATATATATATATAGAGAGAGAAGGCGCATGGGCTGCCAGGCTCTGTGTGCCGGTGAGCCGCCAGGCCCTGGGAGCCATGCAGCAAGACGATGACGTAACAGGAGAGAGACAAGACAAGATGCTCCGAAAGCTCTGAAAACCAGGAACCGAGGTGGCGCCGGTGGCAGAACACCTCTCTCCTACATCAGAGGTCTCCAGGATCAAATCCTGGTGAAGACTGGAGGAAGAGGATGAGAAGAGATGGCAGGAAACAGACACAGAGAATTGCCCAGCGAATGGACACAAAACAGCAAATGGGGAAGGGAAGGTTTAAAATGGATAAAGTAAATAAATAAACCTTTAAAAAATAATTATTGTATTGATCAGAAGCAGATGTGGCTCAAGTGACTGGACTCCTGTCTACCATATAGGAGGTCCAGGGTTCAATTCCCAGGGCCTCCTGGTGAAAAGCAAGCTGGCCTGAGAGGAGAGCTGGCCCATGTGGAGTGCTGGCCCACTCAGGAGTGCTGACCCGTGCAGGAGTGCTGGCTCACACGGAAAGCTGGTGCAGCAAGATGATGCAACAAAAAGAGACACAGAGGAGAGACAATAAGAGATGCAGCAGACCAGGGAGCTGAGGTGGTGCAAGAGATTGAGCAGCCACTCTTCTACTCTGGAAGGTCCCAGGGTCAGTTCTCAGTGCTGCCTAAAGAGAAGACAAGCAGACACAGAAGAACACACAGAGAGCAGGCAGCGAGCACAAAACACGAGGAGGGCGGAGGAAAAATAAATAAATTTTAAAAATAATAATAATTATTATTGTATTGAATCCCCAATATGTTGGACATCTAGGATTAAATAAAATACATTAAAAATTCATTTCACTGGTTTCTTTCTAATTTTTCACATGTAGCTATAGAACACTCTTGAATTGCACGTGTGGCTTGGATTATATTTCTATTGACATTACTTTAAGTAGGATAAGTAATAAGCCTGTGCCAGCCTTCAAATCCTGGGTGGCTAAGAACTTGACTGCAGGAAATGACAGACCAAGAGAAAAGGCCCTGTTACAGCACCACATTTTGTCCTCCCACCTCTCTTGTAACTGGAGTTGAGATAAGAAATGAGAACAGGATGTTTGTGAAAAGGCAGAAAGTGGGGTGAAGAACAAGATAGGAGAGGATGAAACAGCAGAGCCTGAGAAGGAGAGAGGAAGGCCAAGCAAAAAGAAACTCAACCCGTGGAAGAGAAAAACGGCGCCTGCTTGGAACTCAATACATGTATGCCTTCAAGGGTGAAAACAATACAGTCTTAAAAACAGCCTTAAAAGCTCAAAAGACAGGCATCTTCCATCAGAGTAGACTTTTTTTATTTAATTTGTTTTGATCATTTTTTTTCCCTCTTAGAATAAATAAAATTATATCCCAAACTATGATGACTATTATAAATCCAGGTGTTATAAACTGAAAGGGTAAAAGGGATGACTTCGTGGGTATATTAGTTGGTGAGCCATCCAACAAGAGGAATCCTGGATATTTTCTAGCGAAGATGTCTTGGATGGCCTTGAGAGATCATACAAGAGGAAAGAGGTTTTTCTTCTAGGGCATGGGGGAATTGTGAAGCAATGAGTGAGACACTACAGGCACAGGCGGGATCAGGATGAAACTCAAAAAGCAAATAGCTGTGTCCATCCTGTGCCCAGGTAAGACCAGCATGTAGTGTCCTTGAACCCCAATCTCCTTGTCTTCCTGTCCCCTACCACTCGTGCTCCAGCTGGCTTTCTCCACGGAGAGCCCTCTGCACCTATTTGTGGCTTCCTCCCATAAAGGGTGCCCTTGACTCACCCCAATTTCGGATGCTACCCAGACTGATCGAGCTCTTGCTTCTCCTTCCTCGGCAGCCAGGGAGTCGCTATTATCTGTGCCTATTTCCAGTTGGGCCAAGGCTTCCCAGCTACACTAAAAACACAAAGCCCTCAGGGAACCTTCTCAATCCTTCCTGGTGGCAGCAAGGATGAAATTGTTATCCAGGAGCTCTTGGCCTGTGGAAGGGGAAGCTTTCTGTTCTCCTGGGAACTGCTGGCTCTGATACCCCTGCCTCTTCCCCCAGCACCTGAGGTGGTCTCCCACAGAGAACTCCTTCCACTCCCAAGAGCCAGCCTCCTCTGCCCACAGTACAATGGCCCTGCCAGGGAAGCAGGCAAGAAGTGGAAGCGACCAGGAGTCCATTCTTCCTGGCCCATAACTGTCTGCCTTTAACGTGTTCTTACAAATTCACTGCCATTCAATTTTAATTACATGTGACAACCTAGTAATCTACCGCAACTGTAAGGGTTTCCCACATGGTTTTGGTAGGAGAGCAAGTCACAAATGTGGGTTTGCATACCTGTATGCCCCACCCCCACGCCAACCATGCCTTCCCATCTTGCCCATTTTTTCCTCCTCATCTACAGGAAAAAATGGCTACTAACCATGACCAAGGATATCCCAGATTTATTTCATCACACCGAGAGGGCAGCACCAATATAATGTCATAAGTGTAAAGACTTGTGACCTTCTTGTGACAGTGCTCTCAGGTCCTCTTAGTTTCTCCTTGTTCCACCCTAGGGCTGGCATTTAGGTGGTCCTGGGCTCTGGGACCAGAAATGTAAGACATTGCTCTGAGCTGTCAAGCTTTCAGGGTTATACAGGTGAAACCATAAACCGTCTGGACTCTATTAAAGTCACTCAACAGAAATGGATTCCTCTTCCACAGCTTCAGTTTGAAGACATGTCTCCTCCTATAGAAGAGGCTTAGCAGTCATCTGCCAAGAGAAAGGCTGGCTAAACACCAGGGGACAGCAGCTGACTCTCCTTCCTCCTTTGTAAACCCCAAAACACCCAGTCTGGTGCTTGGCGCCAGGAGTGGGTAACCCGTGGGTGCCGGGGCGAACTATAGCACGGTAAAACCATTTCTCGTTTTAAATGAACGATACCTAACACAGCCAAGCCAGATAGGTGAATTAAGCCAGAAGACCATAAGTTCATCTTTCAAGTCAGCTAGTAATTCGGCAGGAACTTCCTCCCTCGTAAACACATATTTTGTGGTCAGAATCACAGAACTGGGGGCCTGAGAAGGGGCCTCAGCCACCTGCAGGTCAAGTCTCTCAGGACAGATCAGGAACCGAGCCCCACCGGGGGGCGAGTGTCTCGCCAAGGTCACCCGGCTGTGGAGGGGCAGGAGATGCTCTCCGAGAAAGCCTGGCCTCACTTACGCACCAAGGCGCAGGATGAATGCATGCACGCCCGCGTCAAGCCGCTGCTTACAATTCAGAAGAAACCCAAAGGTCTCCAAAGCGTGTTTCCTTCGCAGGGCTGGCGGCAGAGGGCGGGCAAAAAAGGTCACTGGCGACTTTCTACCCGCAGAGCCCACTCTTCGCGACTTCGCGATGGATGTACGGGGCGGTTTCGGGCGCTGCTCGTTCTCCTGCAGAATCCCTCCGGCCCGGCCGGGGGAAACGCGTTAACTCGGCCGGGCTGGCTCGGAAGCTTCCAGTAATGAATTAAATCCCGATCCGCTGCGGAGAGCTCCAAGGGCCACTGCGGGGGGACCCAACTCCCCAGCCCGGGAGCCCTCCACGGCGCGGAGGCCGCCCGGCCAGGCCCGGTCATGGGGATCCGCACCTGCCCCGCGCCGCGGCGCCCCCCGCCCCATGTCCGCGGCGCCGGTCTCCAGCCAGGAGCATCTGGACTGGCGCCGCGGCCGGGGGTGCGGCCCGCGGGGAGTGCTGGCGCGGAGCCGCGGGGCCCACCCAGGCCGATCAGGGGCGGGGTCGTCGCCCCCCGCCCGCGCCCCCCCAGAGGAGGGGGCCGCGCCACGTACCTTCACCGGCAGGTGCCGCCGCACTGGCCAGTGGCTGCAAGGGACCCCGTCGCGCGCCGCCCGCCGCCGCCGTCCGCAGCCCAGGGAGGGGGCGCCGCCGCTCGCCAGCCCCGGGCCCCCACGCCACCCTCGCGCCCATTCAGCCCCGCGCCCCTCCCGCCCCAGGCAGAGGAGGGGCGCGGGGCCGTCCCGGGAGTCACGAGGGCGCGGGTGGCCAATCGGCGCGCGCCAGCCTCCCGCGGCACCCGGTCCCCAGGCCGCGCACCTCCCCCAGCCCTGGGTCTGGGGGAGCGGGCCGCGCCTGCGGGGACGCGCGGGAGGACCCCAGGTTCCCTCCGGCTGTGCGCGCGCCGAGACTGTGCGAGGCAGGAGGTGCCCTTGAGAAAGGTGGGCTTCTGCTGCGCCCGAGGATCGGGGGAGCCGAGCGCGCGCCTGGGTGGGGGGGCTTGACGCAGTCACATGCTGTCCTCGCCGGCACGGCCCCCCTGGGGCTCACGGCCACCAGCGCGGGGGCCCTGCCGGGGATGTCTGGGCCTCGCCCAGTTTGATGTCATCCAGTGGGTAGGTGAGAAAAGGGGTAGCGCTATTTTGCAAGCCAGCCCCCCTGGTTTTACAATTGGGGCCGCTGAAGCGAGTTGAGTTGCCCTGGCTCATTGGGCCATTGGGTGGCAGAGCTAGGATGAGAACCGGGGCTGGGAGCCCTCCTTGATCCCGGAGAGGGAAGGCCATACAATTTTTTTAAAAAACATGATTATCAGTGAATCTCTAAATCCAGGCATTAAAAAAAAAAAAAAAAAAAAGTTTAAAGCGCGGATAGGTGATTTGTTTAATCCACCCGAGCGGGTATCATGTCCCTGCACCTTGCGTGTGCTTTAACCTTTCTCAACTCTTCAGCGAAGCCAGTGCAGGTGGTCTGCTTTCGGAATTTCTTTCCAGATGGACATAGTGCATCACGGCCTTGTGCCTAGGAGACGCGTTCCGGTTTGCAAAGGAAGGTCCTAGATGATGCGCCCAACGTATTTGCATGAACGGAGAACCTGGCGCAGGGCAGCTGGTCTCCGTTCTTACCCCCAGTGGGGCAGGGGTGCTGGGAAAATGTGGCACCTGGGTAAAAAGTTCAGGAGGGTAGACGTTGGAAAGGAAAGGATGGAGGACTCTGCTTTCACACCTCCCGGAGGAATTTTGCCATTAAAATCCTGAATTAATCAAAGGTAAGGACACTGGAGCCTTTTGAAAATATCGGAGAAAGAGCTGTTGCTGGGAGCTCTATAGCCAGTGGATTGGAAGTCTGGACAGGCCAAGCGGCTGCCTGGGTCAGTGACAGCTGCAAAGAGAGAATGCTAAGCTCCTCCCCCCCCACCCCTTCCCCCTCCCCCTTCTTGCAGACCGGACCGGGGCATGGCTGCTAAATCAGACCTCTTACCTCTCTTTGCCTCAACTGCTCCTTCTCTTCTCCTTGGCTCCTAGAAACCCCTTCGTCCCCCTTGCCATCTTTCAATCTCTGTCCTTTTCCTCTTCTGTAAAGCCAGACCCTGGTGACATTACGCCGGCATGGAGATCCGGCTGGCCTGGCCAGGGAGGGTGGGTGTGTGGTGCTGGGGTGGGAAGAGAGGAGTCTTGAAGCCCTCTCCCGTCTGGGCCAGCAGGACAGCCATTAAGTTTATCTTGCACCCACCACTCCTTCCACACCACTCACATGCAGTGCAAAGACAGACTGACCTGTTTATGGAGTGCAGCTAGATGAGCTCTGTCCCTAAGCCTCCTTTCCATCAGCTGTAGACCCACCCTTAGCTCTAGGTTCTGGATTAAGCAGAGATCCCAAACATTAGATCAGTATCAACCATGAGATCGCAAAGCCTTGCCTGGTGCCACTTTAAGCCAGTGACAGGCTCAGAGAAACTTCTGGATGCAAACTAGCAGAGGGGTCAGATTACTTGTAAGTCAGGGACAGCAACTCTGAGGATGTTCTGATTTCATTATTACTTCCTAATAATTCTTGATTCCGTCCTGATATTACTTCACTGCTTTTGTCGTTCTGGTGGCAGGTATTGTTTTTGTCCCCAACGTCCATCCTGCCCTCCCTCTTTGTGATCCAGCGTGCAGTTTATTTAGGGACGTTTGCCCCTCTCGGCAATATGGGTGAGCACCATTAATTGGTCTAAGCCAGCAGTTCTCCAAGTAAGGTCTGTGGATCCCTGGGGATTCCCAAGAATGTTTTAGGGAATCTGGGAAATCAAGACTATTTTGTAATAATCTGAGACATTATCATTGATGGAACAAAAGCGATGGTGGGTAAAACTGCTGACCAAAATCAAGGCAAATTCTATTAATAATCTATTAATATTTAAGCTCACTGGAGCCTTTGGTGCCCAGAGTTTTCACTGGGCTTGATTGTGTACTGCCGACATGACTGACCTTTGGTCCCCAGGGCCCCCCAGCTGTTGGATTGATACCTTTAAAATTTCCAGTCCATTCTGGAGGCAAAACTGAAACCATCATAGATCACCTTAGACTGTCTGGTGGCCAAATCCCCCAGGTAAAGACAGATATGCCTATGAGGTATGACATTCCAAGGACCTATGGCTCACCTCCTGGTGTCTGAGAGAAAAGACCAGGCCTCTCTTTCGGTCAAGTTAATTCTTCACGACATATACACATAAAACACTTCTGCTACACACTGAAGTGTGATGGTCATCTCAAGGAAAAACACTTGTGCAGTCCTGGAGTTGAGAGCTAAACAAGCAGCTGTTGTGGCAGATCACCTCTTGTACTTGAAAAAATGACTGACAAATGATAGTTATTTGGACTTGACATCAAGGAAAACAATTGACAGCATTTATTGCAAAGGGTTAAAAAGTCCAACTTTCAGGAAGCGGATGTGGCTCAAGCTGCTGTTGTGCCTACTACATGGGAGGTCCTGAGTTCGGTTCCCATGCCTCCTAAAGAAGATGAGCAAGCCAGCGAGCTGACACAACAGGCTGGCGCAGCGAGCTGATGCAACAAGGTGACACAACGAGGCAACAAAATGAGAGACACAACAAGTGGGAGCGGAGGTGGCTCAAGCCATTGGGTACCTCCCTTGCACATGGGAGGTCCTGGGTTGGGTTCCTGGTGCCTTCTAAAAAGAAGATGAGCACACAACAGACACAGAGCAGACAGCAAGCACAAAACAACAAGGGGAGAGGGGAGAAAGAAAGAAACATGTAAAAAAAAAGTCCAACTTTCAAGAGAAATTTAGAGTTTGGAAAACTTGTATGTACCACCATGACCTTGATAGAGTCCCAATTTTAAAGACTTTTCTGATGAGATCGATGGTTGTTTCAATTTCCTTGGCTGTTCAAGCAAATACCATGAAATGGCTTGACTTAAACAATGGAAATTTATTTGCGCACATTTTTTTTTTATTTCTTTTTTATTGTGGGTAAAAATCAAAATTTTCACAATACATACCACTATTTGTAAAATGATATATAAATATATATGCATATATGTGCATTTGCTTACAAAAATGTTATTTATATATATATAAATATATTTTAAGAGGTGCTTAGATTACCGAAAATATTACACGGAACCCCCTGGGATTCCCATGTTGCCCACCTCCCACACCTCCCACCACATCCCACACAAACATCCCCCACAAGTGTGGCCCACTACCCTCAATGGACTTACACATCCTGGGGCCTTGCCACAGTTTTAAGGATGGGAAAATGTTCAGATCAAGGCATTATCAAGGCGATGTTTTCTCCCTGAAGACTGCAGCATTCTGGGCCAGTGATCCTTGGTTCCCCTGTCACATGGCAAGGCACATGGTGTCTTCTCTTCCAGTTCCATTTCAGCTTCTTGCTGCCCATGGCTTTCTCTGTGTGTGCCTATATTCATTCCATTTATAAAGGACTCCAATAAGAGGATTAAGACCCATCCTGATTGAGGTGGATCACACCTTAACTGATGTAACCTCATCAAAAGGTCCTACTTACAATGGGTTCACATTCATAGAAATGAGTTAACTTTAAGAACATGTTTTTCTGGGGTACATGCAGTTCCAAACCACCACAATGGTGGCATTAATGAATGTGATTTTTGGATACTGTATAATGAAATGCGGCAACATTTGGAAGATCTGCATTTAATCAGTGAACCTCTAGTTGCCATTATGGCTAATGCACATTGTTATAAAATCATGCCTAGGCAGAAGATCCATTTAAAGTGCAAGACTAACAATAGATTTTAATTTACCCATACGAAAAGATACAAATAGTGTTTCAGATTCCACTGTGCAACAAACCTTTAAGAAACTATCGCTTGTAGAGTTTTGGGATAGTATTGAGTAGTTGCAGTCTTATTTCCTTTTAATAGTCAGGATCAAATATCCTGGCCAGTGCAGCAATTCTTCTCTGCCTGTTGATTCAGAGGCATGATAAGCCCAAAATGGCTTAACTTCCAGTCCAGTGGAGTTGTGGTTGTGTCTCCTGGTAGAAGCACTTTTCCTTTTGGAATTAGATCTGTAGACCAGCAGAGTTTAAGGTTGCAGAGACAGGAAGCAAATTTTTTTTTTAATGGATCACTAGCGGTAATAGTGAGTGGTGCCACTTCCACTTCCACCCACTTGATTCCTGGACCCATGAACCCTGGCTATTGGAGAAACAGCACCATATAGTGGATGCTGATTTAGACCATACACAGCCTTCTGGAGAGCATTGCCCTAACCCTGCAAAGGAATGCCACCCAGTTGGCACCGTAATTGAGTCTTCAAAAGGCCATTTCATGTTTAAAATATTTAGTAGAAAATTTCCACTCTAGAGCACGTACAGAAAGGATTATTGGCCTTGGAATAAACTGAGTGCATACATATTCAGGTAGTTTAATTAGTAGCTTAGGTTATCTCAGTGCTAATCACTTTTCAAATTAAATAAAAATTACAAAACAAAACAAAAGGCCATTTCATCATTCTGTCGATCCAGCTGCCTCAGGATGATGGGGAACATGGTAAGACCAGTGAATTCCATGAGCATGTACCCATTCCTGCACTTCATTTGCTGTGAAGTGGGTTACTTGATCAGAAGGATCGTAGAATACCATGATGGTAGATGAAACATTTGGTAAGTCCACAGATGGTAGTTTAGGAAGAAGCATTATGTGAAGGGAAAGCAAACCCATAGTGGGAGTATGTGTCTATTCTAGTTAGAACAAAACATTGCTCCCTCTAGGATGGAAGTGGTCCAATGTAATCATCCTGCCACCAGGTAGCAGGCTGATCACCTTGGGAAAAGGTGCCATATTGGAGGTTTAGTGTGGGTTTTTGCTGCTGGCAGATTGGGCATTCAGCAGTGGCTGTAGCCAAGTCAGCCTTGGTGAGTGGAAGTCCTTGTTGCTGAGCCCATGCATAACCTACATTCCTACCACCATGGCCACTTTGTTCATGAGCTCATTGGGCAATGACAGGAGTGGCTGGGGAAAGAGGCTAAGTGTTAGCCACAGAGCGGGCCATCTTATCCACTTGATTATTAAAATCTTCCTCTGCTGAAGTCACCCTCTGGTGAGCATTCACATGGAACATAAATAGCTTCATGTTTTTTGGCCACTCAGGTCTATCCACATACCTCTTCCCTAAGACATCTTTGTCCCCAATTTTCTGATTGTGTTCCTTCCAAATCTCTGACCATCCAGCCAAACCATTGGCCACGGCCCATGAATCAGTAAACAAATGCACCTCCAACTATTCTTCTTCCAAGAAAAATGAACAACCAGGTGCACTGCTCAAAGTTCTGCCCCCTGGGAGAATTTCCCCTTACCACTGTCCTACAGAGATGTCCTAGAAAGGGGCTGCAGTGTTGCAGCTGTCCACTTCCAGGAGGTACCTGCATATAATGCAGAACCAGGCCCAAGTTTTCTCTTCCTTAGTCAACTGATCATGGGGAAGTCCCCAAGAGGCCATAGCTGTGGGCTAAGAAGTAGAAGGTAATGTGGCAGGAGTGGGGGCCATGAGCCTTTGGGCCACTTCCTCATATAACTTATTTGTGCCTTCAGGGCCTGCTTGAGCCAATCTTGTATGTACAACTTCCACTTTATAATGGAGTGCTGCTGTGTACACCCAACTTTATGGCTTGGCAGGTCAGCCAACACCCAGCTCATGGTAGGCAACTAAGGTCTCATGGTAACTTGGTGGCCCATGGTTAAGTGTTCAGTTTGCACTAAGGCCCAGTAGCAGGCCAAAAGTTTTTTTCAAGAGGAGAGTAGTTGTGATGGTTTGAAGTTTTTTTGTGAATCCCAGAAAAGATCATGTTCTTAGAACTAATCCATTCATGTGGGTGTGAAACCCTTTGATTGCATTAGATTTAGTTAAGGGACCTTTTGATTAAATCATTTGGTTAGATTGCTCTAGGGCCTTTGATTGGACTACGTTAGTAAGGCATGATCCATGTTCTATCTCTACCCTCCTCTGGAGTCTTATATAAACTGAGAACTGAAAGCAGAAACACACAGAAAGGCAGCTGCCATTTTACCCTGCCATGTGAAAGAGGACTAGAGAAGTCCCGCAAGGCCAAGAGAAGTCCCAGAGGCTGGAGGCTGGAATTGGCAGAGGACAGAGTCATGGAAAGAGGCCCCTGAGAGGCAAGGCCCATGAAGCAGCTTCAGGTTGAAGAGACAAGCCCTGCCATGTGCTTGATTGCCCACAGCTGAGCTCGGGGAGGAAGCAGCCTGGAGGAGAAGGCAGAGACCCAGGCAGAGAGTCTCCATTTTGCCTTGTCACATGGCAGGAGTCCAGGATCCAGTAGCCAACTTTTGGTGAGAAAGCATTTCTGATGATGCCTTGATAAGGACATTTTCACAGCCTAGGAACTGTAAGCTTTTACCCTAATAAGTTCCCTTTATAAAAGCCAACCCATTTCTATTTTTTTGCCTCAGCAGTCTTAGCAAACCAAAACAGTAGTCATCTGCAGAGGATGATAGGGCTTTGCTCCAAAGTCTAAGGGTCTGTGCTGTGACTCCTATAGGGGTCTGCCAAAGGCTCCAGACAGCAACTCTATCTGTGACTCTCCTATAGGGGCCTGCCAAAGGCTCCAGACAGCAACTCTATTTGCCACTGACACTTCCAGCACCATTGGGTCTGTGGATCATATGACCCAAGTGGCAGAGCAGCTTGTACAGCAGCCTGGACCTATCTGAGAGCCTCCTCTTGTTCTGGTCTCCACTCAAAATTAGCAGTTTTTTTTTTTTTTGTCACTTGGTAAATGGGCCAGAGTAGCATACCCAAATGAGGAATATGTTGTGCCTCTATTTTTTTTGTAGGAGGAACCAGATGCAACAGCTTACCCTTCACCTTAGAAGGGACATTGCAACATGCCCATACCACTGGATACCTAGAAATTTCACTGAGGGAAGGACCCTGGATTTTTGTTGGATTTATCTCTCACCCTCTGATATGCAAATACCTTACCAATAAGTTTAGAGTTGTTACTAGTTCTTGCTCACTAGGTCCAGTCAACATGATATCACCAATGTAATAGACAAGCGTGATGTCTTGTGGGAGGGAGAGATGATCAAGGTCCCTGTGGACAATATTATGACATAGGACTGGAGAGGTGCTATACCTCTGAGGAAGGACTGTGAAGGTGTATTGCTGGCCTTGCCAGCTAAAAACAAACTGTTTCTGGTGGTCCTTACTAGCAGCAATTGAAAAAAAAGCATTTTCTGTATCCATAACTGCATACCAGGTACCAGAGGATGTGTTGATTTGCTCAAGCAATGATACCACATCTGGAACAGCAGCTGCAATTGGAGTCACCACCTGGTTAAGTTTACAATGATCCACTGTCATCCTTCAAGATCCATCTGTTTTCTGCATTGATGGCACTGATCACTGCAATCCCTCCAGTAAATCCGATTTACTATTTTGCTAGGTAGGGGAAGTTCTAGTGGCTTCCACTTGGCCTTTCCTACCATAATAGCCCTCACTCCATAAGTCAAGGAATCAAAGTGGAGATTCTGCTAATTACTGCGTATGTGTATTTCAATTATGCATTCCAGAACCAGGGAAATAACCACAGAATGAGTCCAGGGACACATTGGCCCCACTGTGAGATGGATCTGTGCTAAAACTCCATCAATCACCTGACCTCCATTAGCCTCTACTCCAACTGGTGGACCACAGTGATGTTTGGGGTCTCCTGAAATTAATGTCACTTCTGAGCCAGTATCTAATAACCTCCAAAATGTCTGATTGTTTCATTTTCCCCAGTGCAGTTACCTTGGTAAAAGGCTGTAGGTCTTTTTGGGGAAGGCTGGGAGGAATTTTAACAGTATAAATTTTTGGCAATGTAACAGGGTCCTTCCCTGTGGAGACCTGGCCTTCCCCTCAATTCAAGGGGCTTTGGTTCTATAAATTATCTCAAGTCTGGGAATTGATTAAAGGGCCATGACTGTCTGTTTTTTAATTCAAGTTAGATGTTTGTTCCACTTGACCTAGAACACTTCTGCTTATACAGAGCAAGTAAGAATTTAGTAGACTGCCCATCTATTTTACTTCTAGGTACCCCATGATCTATTAGCCAATGCCATAGGTCTCCGAGAATCAAACCATTTTGATTGCTGCTTTGAGTCTGCTGTCCATTATGGTAGCCATGCCCACCTTATCTTTGGCAAGTAAGTGCCACCACTTGGCTTCTGCCAACCAGGGATCCGATCAGCCCATTGTGTTTAAGGATTCAAGTTCAGTGACAGCAATTCCCACAGTAATATCTGACCTGCAGAGAAGAATGACCACAGAGCTCTTCAGGGGTAATGGAGTTAGTCTCGTAAACATATTCCTCAAATTCCTGGAGAAAGGTGTATTCTCTGGACATTCCTGGGTCAGGTGAGCAGGTCATACATGATAAATCCACTCTAACATTCCAATTTTCTCTAAGCCTTTGGATCCCCTCATCTACATTACATCAGGGCAGTTCTGGCATTTCAACCTCAGGCAATGTCAGCTACCTTTTAGTCCATGTTTCAAACACCCAAACAAACTGTCAGAGCTCTTTCTAACCCCTTGGCTATAACATTGACTCCAGAATCTCTGCTTAGTGGACCATATCAATAAATTCAGCCTCATCCAACTTTATATTCCTTCTACCATTATCCCATACTCTTAATATCCATTCCCACACATATTCCCCTGATTTCTGTCCATATAAACTGGAAAGCTCATGCAGTTCTTTTGGAGTTTAGCATACTTCCTCATGGGCCCCACTTTGTAACTCACCTTTCAGGGCCTGTTGGAACATCAGTCTAGTTTTAGATCTGAAATAAAATAAGGGTGATGTGGGTGCATCAAGAGAGGAATTAGAAGTGCTTTGTAAGCCAGTTACCTCAGGGAATTCCATTGCAGTTTCATCTAGTGAAACAGGATTAATCTCTTCAGACAGAGGTGTGAGGACTGTTTCTTCAGGAGAGGTGGTTATGGGTTTATTTATCACAGCAGGGTTAATCTCTTCAGGTACAGGTTGGATGGCTGATTTCTCAGGGTAGATTGGAGATTGGGTGGCTGATTCCTCAGAGCATTATAGGTTTATCTGGCAGACACTCAGCAGAATCTAGGGTTTCAATGGCCCCACCATCATCCTCATCAACTCATATGCCCCCATTCCAATTTTTAGGATCACATTCCTTTCCAATCAATGCCCTCACTTTAACAGCAGACACCCTGCAAGGTGTAAATTTACATTGTAATTCATCCACTTGCACAATGAAACTCTGGGTCTGGTTTTCAGTAATCTTAGGTCTGTGGCTATACAAAATAAGAGTTTCTCTCAGGGCACACATAGAAACTTTATGTGGCACTTAAGCTGGGAATTTGAAGCCTTGAGCTAATCCCTTTCTTTTATAACTGTACAGCATATTTAGGAACAAGCAGCCAACATCATTATACTTTTTAATTCCATAAAACTTTGTTCAGGTGTCAAAAACACTCTGACCCAGGGCCTTGCCTCTTATAAACATTTGAGAAGCTATACCCAGGGGTGATATTGCATATCTCTATTGCCAACTCATGCCATGGGCTATCGGTGCCATCTTGATCATTGGAAATAGAGTCATTAGTGCCCTTGAGTCTAATCAGATTAGAGAACCAATTCCAAAAACCCCAGAACCAACTCGGAAATCTCATCCTTAAGATTCTATTTTTAAAGAACCACTCCCAGCATGAAATCTGTATTAGTCAAAGTTCTTTAGGGAAACAGAATTGACAGGATATGTGTATGTGTGTGTGTAATGTAAATATTGTGAGATTTATTATAGGAATTGGCTCATGCAACTGTGGGGATGGACAAGTCCAAATTCTGTAGGGCAGGTCACAAGCTGGGAACTCCAATGAAGGTTTTTAATGAATTCCCCAGGAGAAGCTGGCTGGCTGAAGTAGAGATGGAAGTTCTTCCTTTTGACTGCTGAAATCATTACTTCTCCTTTTGAGGCCTTCAACTGATTAGATGAGCCATCTCTCATTGTTGAAGACAATCTCCTCAGGTGGTTGTAGATGTAATTAGCCATGATGCAATCAATTTAATGATGATTTAAATACATGAAATATCCCCACAGTAACAATCAGGTCAGTGCTTGCTTGACCAAACAATTAGACACCAAAACCGGCCCAAGTTGTGACATGAACTTAACCATCACAAGTATCAAAGAAGAATATCCACAATTATCTTAAGAGGCTCTTAAAATACTCCTCCCTTTTTCAGTGACATATCAGCGTGAGGCCAGATTTTCTTTACATACTTCAATCAGAACAATTTGTAACAGATTGAATGCAAAGCAAATATGAAACTCCAGCTGCCTTCTATTAAACCAAACATTAAAGAGACCTGCAAAAATATAAAACAATGCCATTCTGGTAATCTTTTTTGTTGTTTTGGAAAACAGTTTTTTTGTTTTTTTTTTTTAATCAACATGCTTCGTAGACAAGTAATGGGTTTATTATTTTCAATGGATAAATATTTTTTAAATTTCTCAGTTTTAATTTCTCATTTAATAAATGCAATAGATAAAACCGTAATTCACAAAAATCTTTGGGATCATCAGTGACTTTTTTTTAAGATTGTAAAGGGGTCCTAAGACCAAAGAATTTGATACCCACTAGTCCAAGCCACCCAGAGTTGTCCCATCCTCCTTGCTACTGGAATTGATTCATGGGTGGCCATGGTTGATCCAATCAGAGCAAATCCCAGGAATTTATTGGATGGTGTGGAAGAGATGCTTCCATTTCCTATTAGACGGGAGCCAGGCAGCAGACAGCCTCAGAAGCCTTTGGACCACGAGAAGAGCATACTTTAGGAAGAGAGAGCTGTGGGACACAGAGGAGAGAGGTTAGAAAGAAACCATTTCCTTTTGACATTGTTGGGTCACTAGATCAAACTAAGCCTGCAGCCCATCTTGCCTTGATGCATTCTAGTGACATGAGCCAATGACCCAGCGAATTCCTCTGTGAGTCAAACCAGCTTGCATTGGGCTCTTTGCCACTGGCTACCTTGGGCACCCGAGCTGATGCACTGTGTACCTGCTTGTGCATATTAAAAAAAAAAATTTCAATAGGCACCTGGTTCTCAGGACCATATGCTTTCTAGGGTTTACTCATTCAGCCGTCATCACTGCAGCACAGGTTAGTCTCTGGAATGGAGTTGGAGGGAAAAGCTGGATCCTAGAGGAAAGGAATCCGGCACAGGGGAGTGGTATCAAAAGTGTCAACTATGCATCTGAGGGCGGGCAGGAACAGTGGGCTCTGGCATGTAGCAAGATTATAGCAGATTGTTATTTCCTTCCGCTTTGCTGTGTTTCCCAAATTGGACAATATCAGTGGGCATTGCTTTTGTGTGGAGGAAAACAGAGATCCTGTATTATGTTTTTGTAGAGAGCAGGTTGGGGGTTGGGACATGGCAAGGGAATATAGGCTCTCGGTCTAAAATTGCTAGGAGGGAAGAAAGGAGATCTGTAAGGGATGCAGATGGACCCAAAAAAGCAAACTTCCTTTTATTTACAGCTTTGCCAAGAGCCAACCTCAGTGATTCAGGCAGAGGAGTAAGAAGTTCCAGGAGTTAAGGAATTATCAAGTCTCAAATATTTGCCACAAAAAAGGAGGCCAATGTAAAGATTTGTCAACACTTGAAATGGCTTAGGATATTATATTAAATACGGTGAGGGGGAAAAAGAAAAGAACACAATGTGTATGCAAACTTCTACCAAGTGACCTAAAACTGGGAGAGAACTTAGAAAAACAAAAGTTGTGGTGTTAAGGTGGTGGGGTTATGAGTCATTTTTTTTTCCTTTTTTAAAAAATTTCCTTTAATGTCATTATAATGTTGTGGTTTTTTGCAATAAATAGAAACAAGGGAAGTCATCGGTTCAAATTACAGAGGTCTCAGAGGCCTCTCCAGATGGCCTGTTTCTTAATGCTGGCCAAGCCACTGTCAGACGCCAAGACTGAAGCTGTGTCTCCTCAGGGGCCTCCTGGAAGATTTGAAGGTGTCAAGGGCGACACCGTTGTGATGGTTTTGTGGGTAGCTGTATTAGTCAGCCAAAGGGGTGCTTATGTGAATACCAAAAATGGATTGGTCTTTATAAAGGGTATTTATTTGGGGTAGAAATCCACAGATACCAGGCCATAAAGCGTTAAGTTTCTTCTCACCAAAGTCCATTGCCACGTGTTGGAGCAAGACAGCTGCTGACATTTGCCAGGGTTCAGGCTTCTTGGGTTCCTCTCTTCCTGGGGCTGCATTTCTCTCTAGGCTTAGCTCCTCTGTTTCCTCCACAAGGTCAGCTGTAGACTATCAGGCAAACGGCTCACTTCTCTTCTTCTGGGGCCTTTTCTCCAACATCAAAACTGCTTCTCAAAAACTTCTTCAACTCTGTTCTTTGCCTTACCTTTTATATTCGATTCCCCACCCACCAAGGGGTGGGGCTCAACGCCCTACTCACCTGGCCCAGTCAACGCCCTAATCATAACTTAATCATGCCCAGATTAACAGATCAGTTTACAAGCATGATCCAATTATATTTTTGGAATTCATAATTACATTAAATTGGCCAACGGCTACAGTAGCCAAAAGGAAAAGAGAGAAGGAAGGTGTCGTTGGCAACCCTGAGGAGGTGGGAGGTGGGGGTGGGGGGAAGGAATCCCTCGTCCCCTCGACACAACCTTGCCTTTGGTTTTTGGGCCTAGGCTTGACTTGCTAAAGCATCATCTTTACCTTTTTCTTCACCTTCTGTTTGACTCCTCTGGCCTTCTCCTGAGGTGTTGCCCCTTTCCTCAGCCCCTGAGAGGCTGCCGCACAGCTGTCATCCAACAGAACAGACTCTGTCTGCTGCCCTGAAGCATAAAGGGAATTAGTCTCTTGAGGTTTTTCTAGAAATGTTTCCTGTGAGCGATCAAAGGAGAAGCCGGAGTAAAACAAACAGGGGGGAAAGAGCCATTGCACAAACATCATGGGTAGGCTGCCTGTTGACAGAGGGCGGCTGAGGCTGAGGGAACAACCCTGTGCTGACTCAATCCTTCTGGAAGTCCTGTGACACACAGATTCAGGCACGTCTTGAAGACCCTCATAGTTGATCCTTCACCCAGGGATTCATCTCACAAACATTTGCTGAGAGCCTGTTGTGTGCCAGGCATTGTGTTAAGTGATAATTTCATTTTATCGGGAAGCGGCTGTGGCTCAATCAGTAGGGCTCCCGTTTACCATATGGGAGGCCCTGGGTTCGGTTCCCGGGACCTCCTGGTGAAGGCAAAGCCCGCCCGCACGGCGTGGTTAGCTGACCCAGCAAGCATAAGCAGCAAGGGGGGGATAAATGAATAAATAAATAAAATCTTTAAAAAATAATAATAATAATAATAATTTCATTTTATCTTCACAACACCTCTTTGAATTAGGGATTTATTATCCCCGTCTCTTACATAAGGAAGCTAAGGCTTAGAGAAATTAAATCACCTGCTACATGGCTGAGAAGTAGCAAAGCCAGGATTTGAACCCAGAGCTCATCTAGGACATGGTCCTTGCCTTCAAGTGTCTTATGGTCTAATTGAAGAGAAAGACAATTTAAAAAGAACAAACTTTCTGAGGGGAGGGGAGGAAAGAATGGATGGAGCATGGTGCATTTTTAGGGCATTGGAATTGTTTTGCATGATCTTGCAATGATGGATACAAGCCATTATGCATTTTGTTAGAACTTATAAAGTGTATGGTACAAAATGTGACCCATGATGTAAACCATTGACCATGATTAGTGGCACTGCTTCAATATTTTTTCCTCAATTGTAACAAGTGTACCATAATCATGTAAAATGTTATTAATAGGGGAAAATGTGAGGGCAGTGTGGTGTATATGGGAACCCCCTATATTTTCTATGTGACTTTTCTGTAACCTAAAACTTCCTTGAAAATAAAGTGGAAAAAGACACTGGGGGAACATACAGAAGAAATTGTTACTGTATATAATAGATAGATCTTATGGTGATGAAAGACATGATGCAAAAAAATTATTTTATTTATTTTTATTTTTGGCTTTCTTTGGGGGGAGGTTTGGGATTGCAGAAGAGTTGCAAATGTGGCAGGGGAGGATCACTGGTGCAGGGTGTCAGTGATGGAAAGATGTGTGGGGCAGGGTGCACCTGGGGCATGCCTCTATGGAATATGAATATATTCAAGTGGTCATGGGATGTTGTCTTGGTGGGTGGAGACCCACACAATAATGGAAAGAATATTGAATTCCTATCCTGCGGAGTCCTGATACATTCTCTAATAGAGTACCAAGAATCCCAAGAGTACATGGGCAGTGCCTAGTGAAAGAGGACAGACCGATATGCCAGGCCTTTCATATTCATGCTTGTACTTATGAACCTTGTTCTTGTGAAATTGAAACTTAGCCTAGTATTACATATTGCCTAAGAGTTATAGCCTGAAAGCCTCCTTGTAGCTCAAATGTGGCCTCTCTCTAAACCAAACTCTGCATATAAACTCACTACCTTGCCCTCAGTGTGGGACATGACTCCCAGGGATAAGTATCCCTGGCACTGAGGGATTATTACCAATTGCCAACTAGTGATGCATTTGGAAAAAGACCTTGACCCAAAGGGGGAAATATTAAATACAAATGAGTTTTTATGACTAAGTGATTTCAAAGTGAATTGGGTGGTTATTCTAGAGCTTACACTTATGCATGTCTTAGGAGCAGCTCACTGACTATCACAGTAAACCGTGCCTCAAGCAGGGGAGCTCCTGAAGGCTCTAGAGACATCTGGACATTATGGGCAGGACAGACAACCCCAGGAATTTGGCACCCTGTCAGTGGACCTTGCCTTGGAATATATGATAACCCATCTCCCCAATGTATCAGAGTTGGACTCATTTATAATCTTCCTACACATGGATCTTAGGCCCCTTTTATTTGAACCTATAATTAGCACTATTCTTGTTAATTATATGTCCCAGAGACTTAAATCTTCTGGCTGTTCATATGCTGGTTGAGCCCTGAATCTCAGCATAGTTGCAGCCAATACCTACTCCAGCTGACTGGACAATTAACAAACAGATGATGATGGATAACACCCATGCCCCAAAACAGAGAGTATCTACAACTGAAAGCAAGAAAGTTACACCCACCTGCCCCACTGGATCTAAACCCCCTCTCAATCAGAAGCAGAGTGGGCACCACCATCCCCAAATCCTCAAGATTGAGGAATGAACGAACATAAGGGGGGTATGCAGCTATGGACTCAAGTAGATTTATTATTATTCTAGTAATGGAAGAACTTGTAACATTGATATAAAGGCAGTGGTCACCAGAGGTTCTGAGGGGAGGGAGAGGGAAGAACAGGTGTAACATTGGGCATTTTGGGGACATTGGAATTGTTCTGCATGACATTGCAATGACAGACATAGGCCATTATACATTTTGTCAAAATCTATAAAATTGTGTGGTGCAAAGTGTAAATCATAATGTAAACTATAGACCATGGTTTGTAGCAATGGTTTAATATGTGTTCATCAACTGTAACAAATATACCACACTAAGGAAAGATGTTAATGGGGAAAAGTGTGGGAGGGGGAGGAGGTATATGGGAATCCCCTATATTTTTGATGTAACATTTATATAACCTAAATCTTCTTTAAAAAAAAAAAAAAAAAAAGAACTAAAGAACAAAACCAGTGGTACAACATAATATGAGAGAAAGAATGTCAACAAGGAGCCATAGGCACATTGAGCAGGGTGCAGCTAGATTTGCCTCAGAGCACGACATCTCTTGGAGGGGTGAGACTTGAATCTGGTTTTGAAGGATAAAGTAGGTGTATTAGTTTAGGTCTTAATTAGTTTTCTATTGCTGTGTAACAAATTACTGCCAACTTAAGGTCAGAAGTCCAGGCGCCGTGTGACTGAATCCTCTGCTCGGGGTCTTACCTGACCAAAATCAAGGAGTTGGCCACAGGCCACGCTCTGCAGGTAGGGAGGGCTGCCCACCATTTGTTGCCAAGTGGTCCCACAGGAAGTTTACAACGTGGATGTTTGCTTTCTTCCAGGCCAGCCAGAGCACAGCTCTATGGATTTCTCTTCTGCAATTAACCAGAGAAAATTCACTGCTTTTATTATATGATTAGGTCAGGACTCCCTGAAAGATCTTCCTATCATAAGGTCCCCTGAATTTCATCTGCAAAATCCCTTAACGGCCACGCCTAGATTAGTTTAATTGAATAACTGAAAGAAGGTGTGCATATACCAGGGGCTGGAATATGGGGAGCCATTTTGGATTTTTGCCTACCAAAGTAGGATTTGGCATATGGAGGAGATGAGGAAGGAGCATTTCAGGAAGAGGAAATAGGACGAGCAAAGGATTCTGGGGGACTGTGGGAAAATGAAGGTAGAAAAGAGAGTTTCTTGCAACCATGACAGACTGGATTCTGCAGAAATCCTCCATGTCAAAAACCCTAAAATGCTGGAGAAACTATTAAAAGCGTCTTTTACAAACAAGGCTAAGTTGGTACAAGTGGGAGGAAATCTTTCTGAGGCAAAAACAATGAAAAAGTGAATCCAGAGAGGTAAGCAAAAGCCAGCGTTTGCCATGGGGTCATCTGATAATTCTGGTGGCAAAGAGCTTCCATGTCGATGGGCCAAGCAGGCTAGAGACAGGAGATAAAACCTGCTAATCATGTGGTATCTGTGGGCTGTGTGTGGATGGCAGGAGCTCCAGCAAGAATGGGGGCCAAGGAGGTTGGGGGAAGGGAGTTGAAAGGAATGGAAGAAGTAACTGGGCCACTTCTGCTCATCCCAGAGAGGCACCTCATCTTCTTGGTGGCCATTTTACTAGGGTCAACAAGGAAAAATCACATCTAATTTTGGGGCACTTAAATAAAAAATTTGGCAAAAAAACACATGAAGAAATGCTCAACATCACTCATGATTAGGGAAATGCAAATCAAAACTACAATGAGATATCATTTCACACCTATCAGAATGGCTACTATTAAAAAGACAGATAACTACAAGTGTTGGAGAGGATGTGGAGAGATAGGAACACTTCTTCACTGTTGGTGGGAATGCAGAATGGTACAGCCACTATGGAGGACTGTTTGGCAGTTCCTAAAGAAGTTGAATATAGACTTGCCACGTGACCCAGCAATACCACTACTGGGTATATACCCAGAAGACCTGAGAGCAGTGACACAAATAGACATCTGCATACCGATGTTCATAACAACATTATTTACCATTGCCAAAAGTTGGAAACAGCCCAGGTGTCCATCAACAGATGAATGGATAAACAAACTGTGGTCTATTCACACGATGGAATATTATGCAGCTGTAAGAAGAAATGAAGTCATAAAGCATATGACAACATGGATGGACCTGGAGGACATGATGTTGAGCGAAGCAAGCCAGACACAAAAGGACAAATACTATATGAATGCGTTACTATGAACCAAATATATTGTGTAACATATTGTTTGATTAAAAAAAAAATTATATGTATCCATTACATTTAATTAAGAAATGTATATATTTATTCATCTGTGTTTACTTTTTAGTTTTTAATTGTTTATATTTTCAATTATTAAATGTACAAAATAAAGTTAAAAAAAATTAATCAATGTAAGAGAACTACCCAAAGTTCAAAAATCATAAGTGTACAGCTTGATGAGAGCTCTCTAATCAAACTTACTGTGTAACTGCTCATGTCATGATACAGAACATTCCAGAACATTCCAGAAGCCCGCCTCGCACCACCTTTGGTCACCACCTTCACCCTCCTCCTGCAATGATAGCCTGTCTTCTGACTTCCACACCATCCAGGTTGGTTTATCCTGCTGTTGAATTTTTATGTAAAAAAGATATCCTACAGCATGGACTCTTTGTATCTGGTTTCTTTCATTCCATGTTGGGTTCTTGAGGTTCATCTATGTTGCTGCATGTAGCTTAAATTTGTTCCTTTTCATCACTGGATAGTAAGTAAAGATATACGACAGGTGTTTTTGTTTGTTTGTTTGTTTTGTTTTGTTTAAATCCCCTTGATGGACATTTGGCTTTTTTCTAATTTGGGACCATAACAAAGAGTGCTTCTGTGAGTGTTCTTGTTGGTGTATTTCCTGGTTTGTCTTTTGTGGACCCCAGAAAATTGCGTTCTTAAGGTAACCCATTCCTGTGCCTGTAAACACAGTGTAGACATGACCTTTTGATTAGATTCAGTTAAGGGAACTTTAATTAGATCACTTTTAATTAGAATCCTTTAGGGCCTTTGACTGGACTGTCAGTGAGGCATGACCCAGGTTGGGTCTCTGCTCTCTTGCTGGGGTCTTATTTAGGCACAGAACTGAAAGCAGAAACAGAGAAAGGAAGCTGCCATTTTGTCCCTTCCGTGTGAGAGAGAGGATTCCAGAGGCCGGCTGCCATCTTGCCTCACCACATGGCAGGACTCCAGGATCTGCTAGCAGCTGACCTTTGGTGAGAAAGCATCTCTGATGATACCTTAATTTGGACATTTTTGTAGCCTCGGAACTGTAAGCTTTTACCCTAATAAATCCTCATTATAAAAGCCAACACATTTCTGTTATTTTTACATTGGCAGCCTTAGCAAACTAAAACAATGTTTTTTGGTGGCCTTGTGTTTTTTTTAACTGTCAAGGAGAAGACCAATCCAAAGAGAGTACTGCAACAACTAGGATTCTTGCAGTTATGTCGTCATATTCCTCATGATCAGAACATCCTAATGAATTAAGATAACCTGAAAGTACATTATAACAGTTCCTATTTTTTTCTTATTCTCAACATAGCAACATGTGGCTTCTTAGAAACTCAGAGTGTCAGAGCTGGAAGAAATCATCAAGTCTGACATTTCCTAAACTTCAGTCATACAAATGCCATCTGGGTGATTTTCCCATATCTTAGGACTACTCATACTCTTACTCAAAATTTTTCTTTAAATTGTCTTTGTATCATTTAAATATTTACTTTAAGCCTTATCCCAAGCACTAACAGCTGTGAGCTCGTAGTTTTCATGTGCTAGCTATATTCTTTTGATTGCTCTTTATTTTTATTACTTTTCTTTATAAGCATTTATTTCATTACTTCTGTTCCATATTATATTTATTACACAATATTATTATTACATGTAAACACATAGCTGTTAAAATAAATTTGTCAGCCTACCACCTTTGTGAGATAATTCTCCCTGGCCTCCTCTGATTTAATCCCTGCCCTGTTCTGTCTGGGAAGCTGACAGCTATGGAGTGCTGCTCCTGGCTCTCTTGCCCTCTGACCTTTAGGTGGGCTTAGCCAATGAGCAGCACTAGAGGGTGGTCAGAGATCGAGGTAATTATTCCTCTATCTCCCTCCACATACACACACACGCACGCCCCTCCCCTGGCCCTGTCCTGTCACAGTTGGCAGTGGCAGCATTCTCTATGGAAGCCCACAGCTCCAGTCAGGCCACCTGTTTCCCATACTAACAGCTTTATCCTTGCCCCTTCAGGGCCAGGGCTGTGATAACAGCTTCCAGCTGCTTCAAGCCCTGGGTGCTTCACCACCTCTTGTTAGTTCCTTCAACCATGCCCATACATTCCCTTCATTTAAGGTTTCATCAATTTCTCCCTTGGACGGGGCCACCTGTTTCCCAATAGGGTTGACTGTCCCACCACCCCCGATAGGCATCTATTGCCCACATTCTTTTTTCAGGTGCTAGCCGAGGGCCAGGAGGGACCCCGTTGCCCAAGGTTCTCATAGCCTGCGAGGGCCAGAGCTGGGAATGGTCTCCCGGGGTCAATGCCTTGCTCACTGTAGATGCTACTCCTCAAGAGAAAGGAGATCACAAATCTCTTGACTAATCCTTCTCCTCTACTCCTGTTCCTATCCTAATCCATTTCCTGTGTGGCATGGGATCACGGCCTGCTCACCTCTTCCCTCTGCTCCCCTGAATCTTCCATATATTATGCATCAGCCATACCAGACCACCTGCATTTCCACCTTCTCCTTTTATCATGGATCCTTCCTGGGAAAGACCCAAAGGCCCATCCTAAGCGTTTCTTCCTCCATAAGCCCGTTGCCTTTTCCTCCTCTATCCAGAAATAACCATTGCCTCCCCTGTCCTCCCTTAGCACTGAACAGTGACCAACCATGTGTGTGTCTTCTTGACTAGACTGTAACTGTCCCTAAGACCACGTTGACTTCCTCTATTATATCATCAGCATCCAGCACAAGCCTGGTTCAGGCTGGCCCTCCACCATGCTATGTTGAATGCCATTGCTTTCATCAGCCCATCAAGAACATTAATGTGTGAAAGATATTCTAATCGGTCACAGATGAATTCCCAATCTGGTAATTTTTAACAATTTTTTGTTTTTAAATTAGATGCTGGAGACTAGAGTAGACTTGCTGGTATTCTACTATAGACTTATTGTGATTCTAGCAATGGAAGAAACTATATCATTCATGTGGAGGCAGTGGCCACTGGACATTCTGAGGGCAGGGAGAGGGAAATACAGGTGAAATATGGGGGTATTTTGGGGACTTGGGAATTTTCCTGAATGACATTACAATGACAGATACAGGCCATTACATATCTTGCCATAACCTACAAAATTGTGTGGGAGAGAGTGTAAACTGCAATGTAAACTATAATCCATGCTTAGTGGCAATGCTCCAAAATGTTTTCATCAATTGTAATGAATATGCCACACTAATGAAAGATGTTGTTAATGTGGGAAAATGTGGGAGGTGTAGAAGCAGGGCATATGGGAATCCCCTATATTTTTATGTAACATTTATGTAATCTAAATACTTTTTTTTAAAAAAATAAAAAATATATTAAAATAATTGTGTAACATATTGTTTGATTAAAAAAAAATTTATAAGTATCCAGTACATTTAATTGAGATATGTATGTATCTATTCATCTGTGTTTACTTTTTAGTTTTTAATTGTTTATATATTCAATTATTAAATGTACAAAATAAAGTTTAAAAAAATCTTCTAAATATATATATATGTATATATATATATATATATATATATATGAAAATAAATAATATGCTGGAGACATGGTCTGAGTCAACTGACTCTTCCCGGTTTCTCTTTCTTGCCTCCTGAAGCTGGAAGGAAAGGGGCAGGGAGGTGATCATCCAGTTTCATCCTGCTTCATTGGTCCTCAAGTCAAGGTCTGCGGGGCAACGCTGGACCTGCAAACCCCTGGTAATCGCATGCAAAATATTGCGCAAGTGTGTGCTCTGGGGAGGAGGGGAGGCAGAGCTCAGGGCTCTCCCTGAATTCTCAAAGGGGCCCAGCCCCCAAAGAGCCCTTTGTCTTCCTTCCTGAACATGAAGGAGGTCTTGACAATTCCCAGGCTGGGACCAAGTTCCCCCCAGTTACAAATCACTCCTTCCCCTGACCTTTCCCTCTGTGCATGGACCTCCCACTGGGACCTGGGCTTTGGCCTCCAAGAGGCAGCTTATCTGGGGTCAGAGTTATGGCCATTTCTCTGTCTCTATCAGACATGGTTCCTGTGAGTGTTTGCCCAGAGCCGGAGCTTGGAAGACAAAGCTGCCCGCTGACGGTGGGCTCACCAATGCGCAGTCAAACCAGAGCTCTGCGCACCCCCAGGGCCTTGGAATGCAAGCTAGGGTAATCAAGGCAAGAGGGCAGAGTTCCCAGGATGGGCCAAGCCCATGCCTGGAGCCCTTGCCTCTGACCCTGGAGAGCTGGAGTGCCTGCGATTGGAGGGCTGGCTCTACAAGGCAGTTAATCAGAGGAGCCAGGGACTCAGATGGAGGGTTTGGTTTGGGGTTGATGGGTAGTCCAAGGTTTACTGCTTGCTATTCTCGTTTCCTCTTCTGTCTCACACAGAACGGAGGGGCTAGGCCTTGACAATTGTCGAGATTTGGGGGAGGCTGACTATGGTTCAACCCAAGCAGGGGGTGGTGTACCCCAAGGAGTTTCCCAGCTCCTGTTCTCTGAGGCCTTCTAGATACCACCCCCCAACCCCCACCCCCACACACACTCACATACTCTGGAAGAGTGCCTTTCACCCCTCCAGACCTTCACAGCTCCCACTTCGCCAGCCATGCTCCAACTGGAAGTGAGGAGCCCTGGGTTCAAGTCCCAGCTCTGCAAGTCCTGGCATCTCCCTATGCTCTTGGGCAAGTCACTTATCCTCTCTGGGACTTCATTTCCTCAGCTGTGAGATGAAGCTAATAATCCCATAAAAGGCCCTCAGGCTTGGCACAAGGATCAAGATTGTGAGTGTGAAAGAAAGTCGGGGAGTGGAGGTGGCTCAAGCTGTTGAACACCTGCTTCCCACATGGGACGTCCCAGGTTCAATACCCGGTTCCCATACCTCATAAAACAAAACAAAAGAGAACAACAACAACAAAAAACAAACTCTAAAGTGTGATGAGTATTTATTATGATTTATCCTAGAACCTCTTTCTTCCTCTGGGCCCTGCTTAATGAACCATGTTGTTAATGGTTAATAAGGAACCTTTTGTTTTTCAGTCCCGACAATTATTTGTACTTGTAACCAGGTCCTTCAATGCTTTCACGCAGAGAAAAAAATAAGAAATACATTCCAAGGATGCAGGCAGGACGGGGGAAGGGTGACTTCTGTGCGGGAGGCCCTGCCTCCTTCGCTATCTTGCTGGCAGTGGCACCTCTGCTCACAGAAGGATGGACCTTTGTTATCTGTGTCCTTGTGCAGAAGTCTGATGGGAAGAGAATTTCAAGGACAAACACCCGCCAGGAAACCCAGTTTCACAAACTTCCTTAATTTGCTGAGGCTATTTTCAGCTGAAAACACCACAGCAGTGGGAAAGAAAAACAATTCTTTCCTCACATTCCAGTGTGATGCTGGGGAAGGGGGAGAAACCTGCCCAAAAGTCTGGTAACATTTGAAGTCCCTCGTCGTGTTTAACGTGTTTATTTCCATTTGGCTAGGTTGGAAGCCACCTTCTTTCTCTCTGGCTCAGTCACCCTCCCGCATTCCATCAGCGTTCTTACTTCCTAGCCAAAGGGCTCAATTCCTTTCTGAGGAATTCCTGTTTTCTAGTCTCCCATCTCCTCTGCCCCCCATAAATATGGACACCGGTAGGTCGGGAAGAGTTTCACACTTAACTTTGTGTAGCCCTGCCTCACCTCTCAGTGTCTAGCTCGTAAATGAATTCTCTAAGTCTAACTCAATTCACATGTCACTCCTCTGTTCCCAAACTCTCAGAAGGCTCCTTATTATCCCCAGAATTATGTTCCATCTCCCAAGCCTGGCCTTAGAGTTCTTCCTCCAGCTCGGAGGACAAATGGCACCGTTTCCGCAGACTAAAGCAGCCTCGTGCCTGGGTGCAGGGCTCAGAAAGGGGAATTTGACCTGGGCATTAGCCCTGCTGTACCCACTTGCCCAGGTGCCTTTCTCAGGCCTGGTCCAAGCCAGCCTCCCCAGCCTCATCTACTTCTCCCTGTCCCCTAAACTGTTGTCTGCCCCAGTGCCCGACTCACTGTTTCTCCCAAAGGCACTGTTTCACACTGCCCTGTCTCTGCAGATTTGTCCTGCTATCCCCTCCACCCAGTATTCATTCATTTATTTCTTCAAGTCCCACAAGGCCCTCCTCACGTGTGGATGGAGCTTGACGGTGTGGAGCTTTTCTGTAGGGGAACTGGGCAGGCTGTTTACTAAGGATCCCATGAGGCGGTGGCATTGGGTTTTTCCTCTTGGGATGCTTAGACTGCCCGGTAAAGAGTCTTCCAGGCTCCCACCTGGAGGGTGGGGTTAGACTGCCAGCGCATTTTGTGTCCGAAGCAGCACCAAGGGCTGGGAGCCCCTGAGTTTAGAAAGCAAAGCCGTCCAGGGCCTCGAGCCCTCATTCTGTACCCCTACACTCCACTGTGCCTGGCTCCCCAGCCCAGAGGCCCCTCTCTTACCCTCCCCAGAGGGTCAAACTCCAGATTTCTGCTGGGGTGGAAGAGGAGCAGGCAGCCAATGGAATGAAGCAAGAGAGGACCCAAGCAACCTAGAAATTAAAATAATAATAATTATACTAACAGCAGACACTCGTTTTATTGTTTACCAAGTGCAAATATTGCTTAGTATCTGTTCAAAGCAATTTACGTAATTAGTTCAAACTACCTGTTAAACAGCTCTCCTTGGTCCTCTCCATTCCAACTACCCTTCACCTCCCCCCTAGGTCCAGAAATTCCTGGGGGCTTCTGATTCCTCCTTCTGAGGAATCTGTGATATAAAAACATTGGTTCCAGCTTCCTTCAAGTTGGATTGGGGATTTGACTTTTTTGAGCCTGCTCAGTCATTCTTCATGGGTTTGCTTTTCCTGCTTCCAAAATGTTATTGCTATCGTCTCCTCAGAAAATTCCTTCCCACAAAACATCACTGGATATCATGTTAATAGTCTAATTAGAGAGAGTTGCCCTTCCACACACACACACCCCTGTGCTGCCACAACCAACTCCCCACTCTCTCCCTGGGCACAAAGTCTCCCCAAGAATCAAGAGGCTCAGGCTGGTAGCATATGTGGCTCAAATGGTTGAGCGCCCGCCTCCCACATGGAATGTACCGGGTTTGGTTCCCGGTGCCTCCTGAAAAAACAACAAGCAAAACATATGAAAAAAACCAACTCAGGAAGCCAATGTGGCTCAGTGGTTGAGCGCCAGCTTCCCCAACACAAGGTCCCGGGTTCAATCCCTGGCCCCTGGTACTTAAAAAAAAAGAGGACTAGGCTCAAGGATGGGCTTCTGTGGGCTCTGGGCATACTTGCTCTGACTCAGGCTTGCTCTCAAAGCAGCAAGTCAGCAGGGTAAAAGGTGGGCACAGTAGGAGGACAAGCTGCCACCTCATGTGGGCAGTCCTGGAATTTGGCAGGCTTGGCGGCCCGGGTGGAAGAGCCTAGAGTTATGGGCGTCTGGTCTCTTGTACCCCCAGCCACACCAGCATCCAGAAACCAATGACTCTGCCGTATGTGACATTAATTCTGCCATTGAGAAGGCCACGCCTACTGGCTCCACGTGTGGGTTCTGAGCCCTGAGTTTCTTGCTGAGCCAACCCTGGGCCCTCTCTCCTTCTCTGCCTCTGGGCTACAGGGCCCCATCGAGTTTTCTGTTTAGGTCCATTGCTCAGCTCTCCATAGGTGGGTCTCACACAGCCTTTCACTCCTCAAGGCTCTGAAGGGATTTTTATCTCAAACCCCAAAGCTGCTGTTTGAGCTTGCTAAAGGCTGCCAAGGCAAAATACCAGAAATGGGGTGACTTTTCCAATGGGGATTTATCAACTTTCAAGCTTACTGTTCTGAGGTTGTGAAAGTGTCCAAATCAAGGCATCATCAGGAGATGCTTTCTCCCTGAGCTGTAGCCATGGGTAATCAGGCACAAGGCAACATCTGTTCATCTCCCTCTCCTCTGGGCCTCATTGCTTTCAGCTTCTGGCTTCAGTGGCCTCTTCTCAGCTTTTGTGTTCTGTTGATTTCAGCTTCTGGCTCCTGGGGCCTCCTCTCTCAGCTTCTAGGAGTGCTTCTCTGTTTCTGGAGCTCTGCCAAATCCAGTTTATAAAGGACTCTGGAGGAAGCAGATGTGGCTCAAGTGATTGGGCATCTGTCTACCATATGGGAGGACCTGGGTTCAATCCCTGGGACTTCCTGGTAAAAAATGAAAAAAAAAAAAAAAAAAAAGGCAAGCAGGCGAGCCAGGCCCGCGCAGCGAACCACGCAACAAGATGATGATGCAACAAAAAAAGAGAGACACAGGGGAGAGTCAAAGCGAGACACACCAGAAACCAAAAACTGAGGTGGCACAAGTGACAGGGTGCCTCTTTCCCACATTGGAGGTTCCTAGGATCGAATCCCGGTGAAGCCTGGAGGAGAAAAATGAGAAGAGAAGGCAAGAAACAGACACAGAAGATTACACAGCGTGCGGGGTGGGAGAAGGGAAACAAAAAAAAAAAATGATGAAAAAATAAATAAAATAAAGGACTCTAGTAAGAGAATTAAGATCCACCCTGGGCTATGCCTTACTGGAGTACTCTAATTAAATGGCTCTTAACTGAGTCTAACCTAATCAAAGGGTCACAATTAGGTTCACACCCACAGGAATGGACCAACTTAAGAACATAATTTTCTGGGGTCCACAAAAGACTGAAATTGCCACAATTGCTTCCAGGTAGGCAAAGCTAGGACCCTGGAGGACACCTAGTCTTGGACAGCATTAGGATATAGACCAGACCATCATTTGCCTTTGAGAAAACTGGGAAATGATATCCCTTGGAAATGTGTAATAAACACACAAAGTGCTAATGTCTAATGAGGAGAATGGTGCTCTCTTTGATGTGGTGCTCTTGTGCAGTTTACTACCTGGGCAGCTGTACACAGTGGACCTGGGTCCACAGCCACAGCAGACCAACATTCTCTTCTGGCCATTCCCCTGAATGCACAACAAAATCTTTCCCTTCTTTCTGTTTCCGTTCTCTTGGTTAGGAGATATCTGGCTGAGAAATACTCAGAGTGAAAAGCAAGAATGAGAGGGTGTTCTCTAATATGTTTTTTATTTTTTTCAATGCCTTTTTTTTTTTTTTATTTAAAAATTTCCAAAACTTACACTCTATCCCCACCAAGCTGCAACTGTCCCTTCCCAACTAAACCTTTTCCCAGATAACTTCTAAACCCCAGTAACTTCTAATCTACTTCTGTCCCTACGAATTTGCTATTTCTAGAGATTTCATATAAATGGAATCATACAATATTGGTCCTTCCATGCCTGGCTTCTTTTACTCTGTGTAATGTCTTCAAAGTTTATCCATGTTGCAGCATGTCACAGCACATCATTCCTTCTTACAGTGAACAATATTCCACTGTGTGTATCTACCATATTTTCTTTATGCATTCATCAGTTGATGGACTCTTGGGTTGCTTCCACCTTTTGGCAATTGTGATTAATGCCAACACGAATATCGGTGTTCAAATATCTGTTTCGTTTCCTGATTTTAATTCCTTTGGATCTACACTGAGGGGTGGATTGCTGGATCAGATGGTGATTCTATACTTACATAAGCTTATTTTTTAAGCCTGAATGCTCTACTGCCCACAAATGCTGACCAACCTACCTTGGTGTCCCTCCTCCTCTGGTCAGAGTAGGAACAGAGGTGGGGGGAGGGGCCTGGAGACTGGGAGTCCCCTTGAAGGCCAGCACCCCTCAGCCATTTATTCTTTTCTTCTGTGGGCCTAACACCACCCCTGGAAGGAGACTGGGCCACACAAAGCTGTAAAGACTAAATTTACTACTTCCCTCCCTTCCTCCTTCCTGGAATGCCTCACATCAGATCCTGGAGAAGGGAGAGGAAGCCAGCACTCCCTTAAGAAAACATCCAGTGAAAACCCAAGTCCTTCTGTTTTGAGGTGATGTATTAAAACAAGTTTATAAATTCTCATTTTTCCATTATATCCAGATGTTGGTAGAAAGCATCTGTTTCATCATACTGGCAAAGAGTGCCTGTCAAAAACAGGGGTTTGCCTTGTGTACAAGAAGGGTTTCCAATAACAGAGTCAAGGCATGATCCTGCCAAAAAAAACAACTCTGGTTGTCCTGTTTGCACAGCAAGGACACTGCCATATGAATGGGGGGATATTCAAAATATTTAGCAACTAGTGTGCATTTGAATGCATAGAGTTAGACTGTGCTAAGTAGCAATCCTCAAGTGCTGGCACTTTAAAACTAAAAGATTTATGTCTTGGTCACGTTCCCTGTCCTGCCCTCACTGATAGGGTTGGGGAGGTGAGTGGGTGACTCATTCTGCCAATGACTATTCATCAGAAGGACACTTGAATTCATCATGAGGTCTGCAGGGGTCTCGGACAAGTCCAGCTTCATGGATGTGTGACTTCCATAGTCGTCCGGAGCCCCACATGCGGTTGGGTCTCGGGCGCCAAAAGGTCCTGCACCTGGTTTGAAAGTCTAACGTCACCATCTTGAAATTCTTGATACTTCTTGAACAAGGGGCCCCGCATTTTCATCTTGCTCTGGACTCTGAATGGTACTCCAGAAGTGGGGAATAGTGATGATTCACCAACAGTATGGAAGTATTTCCATAGTTTAAGGATGGGCATGGAACAAGTACATGTTGAACGACCACCAGCTGGATCCACGGGTTGACACACTGTGCCCTGGGGTATTAGCACGATGACGGCCATTTGGGGGTAGATGTGATTCCTTCGCTTGGAAGCCAGAATCCAGAGAGCAGGTCTGAGCCAGGTGAGGGACCCCCATCTCTAAGTCTTTCTTTCTTGAGTCTAGATTTTTGAGGATGAGAAATAAAGAGATGTGACTTCCTGGATGGTGGGCATTAAAGATGACACTGTCTCCATGAAATGGGATGGATCTTCTAAGTTCCGATGACCAAGTCTGCATGGGTAAACAGTACTACCATTTTTATCTCTCTATGGCTCTTGCCTGCCTTGAAATCATGTAGCTCAGGGTTGGCAAGTACTCAACACACACCAACTGTCCTCTTCTATGTCAAAGCACTCATTCCCATGGTTCCTGGACATAGCCTTGGAAACCTCCACATGGCACCCTAGATGGGCACCAGAGCATAGCAAGTTTGGACCCAAGATGAACCAGAGACATCACAGTGCTAGCCTGAGCCAGGTCCAGCTTAAACATTTCAGCCTTGGGGTAGCCATGCTATGAGATAGGAAAGGCGAGGAGGAAGCCACACACACACAAACACACCCACCCTGCAGCTGCCATGATGGCCAAAGGGTTGCAGACAAAGAGGTCAACAAGGGCAAAGTGAGTCTTTGCCGACCTTGGGGGAAGTGGGCTTTGGTAATGGAAGTGTCATGTGAGCTGCTCCAGGCCTCGGTGGGTACCAATGGGATCACGGTCATGATCCTAAGTCTCAAATTCTTCCCCCCACACCCACCCCTGCCACCCTTCTTTGCCATGCCCTGGCTTCTGGTCGGTATTCAGCCAATAGGACTGCACCAGGGTAGGGACCTGGATGGAAGAGAGTGAGGTAGAGGTGCCTATTCCCTACCTGGGGCAGGGACCTGGCTGCATCCCTCCAACAGGTAGCCCAGATTCTCCTAGGCACACCCTCCTCTCTCCCCTTCTGGTCCCAGACCCGTAGGTTGACCTTAGCCCTGTCCATGTTCTTTGTGAATGGTCCTTCATGGATTCTCCTCAGATACCCAGTTGGAGATGCCATTTGCTTCCTGTCAGGAACTTGACGACACACACCCATGGCTGTCTTCACTGGATACACAACCTCAGGCCACCCCACCATCTCCTGGGCAGCCCCTGGGATCCCACCGCCTCCTATTGAACCGGAGCCCCCCACATGTGCCGATGCTGCTTGGTGGGATGGAGAGTAGGAGCGACTGTCTCTCCCCAGCTCTGTTTCCCTCGATGGGGGTGGTCTCCGAGTGACATGCTGTTTGGGCTGCAGTGTCTTCTAGAACTTTGGATGAAACAGCTCCTTCTGTTTCACCTGCACGAGGCTAGTGGAAGTGCCCCGGGAGCAGAAGGCACCGAGTTGCAAGGGGAGCTGGATGCTATCTCTTGCCAAGGGTTTGCTGCCTGGGCTCTGGCTCTGCCGCTGAGCGTCTGTGTGACCTTGGACAAGTCACTCACCGTTTTAGGCCTCAGTTTCCTTACCTGGATCACAGGGTTGGACTCAGTGATGCTCAAGCTGCCCTGGGCCCCCAGCCTCACTTTAGCCAGAGCAGTCGCTGTTTGATTCCATTTCAAAATTTGTGTTTTTGTGATGATTTCCCTTAAAGAATGGGTGTCACTGATTGAAAAATTCTTGAAAACAACTGGCCTGGAAGATTCTAAGGTCCCTTCCAGCCCTGACATTTTATGAGCATAAAAGGTACTTTGTCTTCCTCACCAATGTGCCAGGGAGGCTCTGGTTCCAAGAATTAATGGAAACCTGATGATGAAAGGCCCATCTTCTGCCAGGTTCTCTGCCACGGCAAATCGACCGTGACTGGGTAAGTGGTTTTGTCCCCTCATCCATTCTCTGCGCCTTCTCACATATTTGTCACTTAATTCTGCTACTGCTCCATGGCAAGGATAAGAAAGGGAAGTTTTAAATCACTTGCATTAAAATGCAAGCCAGCCCAGCAAACAAAAATGTGGAAAAGATGGGCAAGGGAATACCTCCTTGTGCTTTTTCAGCTTTAGGAACTGGCCCCAGGAGCTTTGAAGAGACTCAGCCAGGGTCGGCAGGAACGAGTAGCCCCTCAGTAATTGGAGCCTGGAGAGAATTACGGAGCAGTGATGAATAGTTTGTGCTCTGGAGTCCCACAAATACGGGTTCAAATCTCAGTGTCGCCTTTTGCCAACTGGGTGATCTTGAACAAGTTACTTACCCCTGCAAGCCTTTTTTCCTTATCTGTAAAATCAGGGTAATAAGAATATCTGCTTCACAGATTTGTCATGAGGCATCAGAGCCGGACGATACCCATACAATGTTCAGCAAAGTGCTAGGCAAATAGAACGCACCTAATAAATCTGAGCTATTTGCAGTTACTGTCGTTAGAACCGTTCCCCTTGGCTTCCAGGAAGCTCTGAGATGAGAGCTCAGTTGAGTATTTCATGGAGAACTCCTTACCTGGGTTTCTGGTATCGTTCTCTTCCTCTCTTCCCCCATTTCAGAGCTTCTTTTAAAACACTTGTCATTTGTTGAAAGTTCACTCTGTGCCAGGATTTGCAGATGTTACTCAACATCCATAGCACAGTGCATATAACAGAATAAGTAAATGACCATTTTCATTGTTTCCAGCAACCTTGAGCAGTAGAGATCATTGTCACCCTTATGGACTCGTTTTTTGTCATCATTGCACAGCATCTGAGCCTGTTTCCTGACTGTGGGGAATCTGCTTTTGTGGGAAGGTCCCACTCTGGACACGGGGAAGGGGAAAACTCCCTTTCACCTGTGGCAGATAAACCATATTTGGCCAATTGCATTGGGACATCTAAATCCAGACCGAACAGTGTGATTTGAGCCTTTCTGGTAGGGCTGATGGCACCCGGTGCCCTGTGGCATTGGTGGCATGGGGGCCAAAGGCAGTGGCCTAGCGTCCAGCTACCTAAAATCCTTTCTGGAAGCAGGTAAGGTTTCATCAATGATATCCTATGACATTTGTCTTGCCAGAGAGTTTCTACATCTTGCTAGCCTATGACTTTTTCAGTATATCCTCCGGCAAGTTTGTGTGTCCTTGAGACTCGATTTCCTTCGAACTCTCCCAAGTGATTATTCTCTCAGGATGCTTGGCTTCATCCCCTCAGCAGATGTTGAGGCAGTGCTTGTTGTCTCTGAGAAGACAGAGCAAAACCTCTTCTTTTCTTCCCTCTTCCTCTTCCTGCCCATTTTATGCCCACTGTGCCAAGACAAATGGACTCTTACCTCCTTGGAAGTGAGAAGCCAGAGCTACTCTTTTCTACTAGAATGATTCTTGCTACCACATATGCCTGTGCTTGGGTTAAGCTGAAGGGAAAAAGGCCCTGGGGTGAGCTGGCAAAAGGTGGGCTTTCATTGATTTGATTTTTAGCCCCTTCTTGAGCCCCTCCCCTACTCCACGTCCTATGTTAGACCTCACAGGGAATACAAAGGAATAAATGCACAAGGAAAATGAGGAAAAGGATGTTGGACTTAGAATCAAGAGACTTGATGGAACCCTGGCTCAGTTACTTACCATATGCGAGAACCTGGGTAGGTTACCTGATCTCTCTGAGTGTCAGTTTCTTTATCTGTACAATGGGCTCAGCCATGGTTATATTCATGGGTAGTTGGGAAGTTTATGTAAGAAAGCATTTAAAAGCATCCACCCAAGTTGCTCGCTCATAGAAGACCCCCCATAAGTGTGTGTTGCTGTCGTATGAAAGTCCTCCAGATGATGAAACCCAAACAGAAGATGCCCCATTCCTCCAGCCACCCTAAGGTGGGGGGAAGAGGGGTACATTTGAGAGCTGGGGTACATGGCAATGTAGGAGAAGCTATTTACAATTATGTTATATGTTGGCCTATGTAGTAGTTTGTCAAAGGCTGCCAATGCAAAAATACCAGAAATGTGTTGGCTTTTGCAATAGGAATTTATTAGAAGGAAAATCTTCCAGTTCTGAGGCCATGAAATGTCCAAATCAAGGCACCATCAGAGATGCTTTCTCACCAAGGTCATCTGCTGGCAGATCCTGGCATCCTACCACGTGGCAAAGCAAGATGGCGGCTGAGCTCTACTGAGGTCCCTGCCTTCCCCTCCAGGCCCATTGTCTCCAGGAATTCAGCTGTAGGAGATCAGGCATATGGCTTGTCTCTTCAGCCTTTAGCTGCTCCGTGGGTCCAGCCCCTCGGGGGCCTCTTTCCATACCTCTGTGCTGTGCTGATTCCAGACTCCAGGACCTCTCTCAGCCTCTCAGAGCTCTCTGTCTCCCTGCAGTCCTCTCTCTCACATGGCAGAGTTAAAATGGCATCTGTATTCTCTGTGTGTCTCAGTTTAGACCCAACCTGGGTCATGCCTCCCTGATGTAGTCCAATCAAAAGGAATCTAATCAAGTGATCTAATCAAGGTCTCTTAACTGAATTAATGCAATCAAAGGGTCTCACACAGACAGGAATGGATTAATTAAAAAACATAATCTTTTCTGGGATTCACAAAAGAACTTTGGGCTGTCACAGTCTATATCAAACATCTTTTTATAATTTTGTGGCAAGAGTGCTTGCAACATAGGGAGTTCAGGAATCCTGCATAACCAGAGCCGTTGGCCTATGAGAGAGGGTAACCAGGGCTGGCTACTGAGACAGAGAAGAAGGTGTTAACAGGTAGAGCTGAACACAAGCTTTATCCATAACTCAGTGTTATCTGCATAGTCCCTGAATCCAACTTCCTTGTGGCCAAGGGGAGCCAAACATGCCTGTGTAGCGAAGGGGAGGCAGCGTGGGTGCTGGCATCAGGAGACCCACTGTCAGTCCTCACTCTGACATTTATGAGGTATAACTGAGAGAGCCACGCAGGCTCTCTGAGACTTAGTTTCATGTATTGTAGTATAAGGGGGTGGGGGTTAATAATACCTGTCTTGCGATAGTCTAAACAATGAACAAGAGATTCCATTTTTAACAGCTTTATTGAAAGAGAATTGCATACCATGAAATTCACCCTTTCAAGCATACAATTCAATTGTTTTTATAGTAGAATTTGCAGTCGTGCAACCATCACTTCTATCTCATTTTTATCACCTCAAAAATAACCTGTACTCCCCACTCTCTCTCCTAAGATATTTCTTTTTTAACTATATAGTAGTGTACACATTTTGATTAATATGTGTAACAGTTGATCATTGAGGGCACAGTAGTCTGCTTATAACTAATATCACAATTATTTATTAAATTTAGTAAAAACCGGCTTGAGAACCATGTAAGCAGTGAACTTAGCCATGGAATATTAGAGACAAAGAGACCTAAAGAACACAGCAGTTTATTTCTCTTTCATATAATAGTCCAGGTCGCCACAGGCCCCATCAAGCTCACTGTTCCTTCTTCCCTCGTATAAGTTATGGCCTTTTCCCTCAGGAGACAAAATGTCAGCTAGAGCTCCAGCGATCATATCATTGTTCCACATGACAGGGTGAAGAAGGGATGAAGGTTGCATGCTACTAGTTTTTAAGGAAGGTCTCAGAAGCTGCCCCACAACATGTCTACTAACTCAGTAGAACTCACTGTGGTGAGACTTGCTCAGTTATAATAATTCTGCATAACAAACCACCCCAAAACTCAATGGCTTCTAGCAATAAGCATTTATTTTTCTTGCTCTCAGGTCTACAGGTTGGCTGGAGAAGCCCTGCTTAAGGTTACAGGTCTGCTGGGCTTGGATCAAGGCTTCCAGTTGGGCTCATGTCTAGCCATCTCCATATTTTCCTTAGACCAGTAATACTAGGGCATATTCTTCTCAAGGCAAATGGCAGGAAGTTGAACAGGAGCACATGATATATCTTGAGGCCTCATGAGTCACTCCAGCCCCTACTCCACTGACCACAGCAAGTCACATGGCCAAGTCAACATCAATGGTAGGAAGTAGCACTGCAAAATCACAGGGCTTTCCAGAGAAACAGAGCCAACAGATTATATATATGCATAAATATTAAGAGATTTGATATAGGAATTGTCTCGTGCAACCATGGAGATTGGCAAGTCCAGTTTCCTTAGGGCAGACTGCAAATTGGGACTTCCAAGGATGAATCCTCTGAGAGCCGCTGGCTGGCTGAAGTAGAGATAGAAGTTCTCCCTTCTGACTGCTGAAATCCTCCATTCTCCCTTTAAGGCCTTCCACTGATTGCTGAAGGCAATCTCCTTTGTTGATTGTAGATGCAATAAACTGGCTAATGATTTAAATCCATGAGATACCAATATCAGGCCAGTGCTTGCTTGGGCAAACAATTGGACGCCATCACCCAGCCAAGATGATGCATGAACTTAACCATCACATATGGCCAAGAGAGTGAGTGTAAAATTCTAATATAGGAAAGGCCTGAAAACTGGTGAACAATGATTCATTCTACTACAGAGGATGACCTATATTTCCAGGAAATGCAAATATCGGTAGTTTTGGTCCCCCAGGACCTCCCAGGGATCTGCCATTCTTGCTGTTCCTGCAACTACAGTCTCCTGGTCTAGCTTCTCAGTTCTGATGATGCCGTCCCCTTTACTTTCCATGTGGGGACCCCACTTTCCAGGCACTAAGCTGGTCCAGCCCTCACATAGGTTTCTCGGCCACAGTGGATAGTTCTCAGCTTCCCAGGCCCCCTACATCCATTTCCTCTGGGGCCTCGCCAACAGAAGCAGGACTTCCAAGGGGCTCGTGACTCCTCCCAGTGGGACCTCCACACCATTCCCAGGGTACCATCCAGGGCCAGACCCCTTTCTCCCCCAAACACAACAGCTTTATCATGCCTCTCCCTCCTGCAGTCTGGCCTGATGCTACATCTAGAAGAGAGTGAAGACCTGGAAACCTTCATTCAAATCACAGAAAAACCTTGTTTATCTTCCCTGGGGAAAAGCAGTGAAAATTGGCAACTCAGGTTAGCTTTTCAAAGGGGTCACCTTTCCATAGCTTCCATTCTCAATGTCACTCTGTTAAATTATAATAGGCTGAGCCTTAGGGCAAATTTCCCAAAGAGTTCATCAACCTTTTGATGCAAGCAGCCTTCTGTGTATCTCAAGACTGCCACTTTGTTTAGTCCACTTCCATTAGAAACGTGAGCAGGCATTTTCTTGGAGACAGCCCAAAGTTCGCACCAATTATGAAACCTACTCAGGAGATGGTTAAAGCAGTCAATGACAGCTGTTTGCCGTTAGAACTGTGACCTTCCCACTCTCTCTGCGTGAAGTTTGTTTTGGTGTGGTCTTTGCCCAGCATGAAAATTCAAGCTAATTTCTAAATCTCCTTTCAGGAAGGTGACATAATGGAAGGCCACAAGCTTCCATTAAGGTTAAACATACCACCTCTGTTATGACTCTGGAATTCCACACCTAGGTATTTACCCAAGACAAATAGAAAATGTGTGTCTATCCAAAGGTCTGTACATAAATGTTCATAGCAGCTTTATTCTTAATAGCCAAAAACTGGCAACAACCCAAGTGTCTATCAACAGATGAATGGAAAGACAAATTGTGGAATATCCTTCTAGTGGAAAACTATTCAGCAACAAAGAGGAAAGGACCACTGATACAGCGTACATGAATCTCACAGATATTAGGCAGTTTGAGATTACTTATGAATCCCAAAAAAAGAAAGATTATGATTATAAACGAATCTATTCCTCTGGGTGTGATACCTTTGATTATATCAAGTTCAGTCAAGGGAACTTTGATTAGATTACCTGTTAAGATTGCTTTGAGGGCTTTTTGATTTGACCACGTCACTAAGGCCTGACTCAGGTTAAGTTCCTGCCCCATTGGTGGATCTGATATAAATAGACTCTCGCACAGAGGAAGAGAGAGCTTTGTCATTTTTTTCTTAAAGATTTATTTATTTATTTACCCCCCACCCCCTATTGTCTGCTCTGTGTCCGTTCGCTGTGTGTTCTTCTGTGTCTGCTTGTCTTCTCTTTAGGCGGCAGCAGGAACCGATCCATGGGACCTTCTGGAGTTGGAGAAAGGTGCTTAATCTCTTGCGCCACCTCAGCTCCCTGGTCTGCTGTGTCTCTTATTGTCTCTCCTCTGTGTCTCTTTTGTTGTGTCATCTTGCTGCACCAGCTCTCTGTGTGGGCCAGCACTCCTGCGCAGGCCAGCACTCTGCATGGGCCAGTACTCCATGTGGGCCAGCTCTCCGCTCAGGCCAGCTTGTCTTCACCAGGAGGCCCTGGGAATAGAACCCTGGACCTCCTATATGGCAGAAGGGAGCCCAATCACTTGAGCCACATCCACTTCCTTAGCTTTGTCATTTTTGATCCTGCCATGTGACAGAAAGGAGAAGGCTCAAAGAGCTAAACCCCCAGGGAGAGATGGACGATTTGCCTGAGAACTTACAGCTGACCTTAGAAGAGAGCTGAAACTGAGAAGCCCTGAAAAACAAGCCCTATGCCAGCCTACAGCTGAGATCGGGAAGAAGCAGAACAGCTCGGCCTGAGAGAGGAAGCCCAGTGGGGAAGGCTGAAACCCCACAGAGATCACCCGCCATCTTACTTCAACACATGGCAGCTGACTTTGGTGAGAAATTACCTCTTAAGGTTGGATTTCCACAGCCTTGGGACTGTAAGTTTTTACTCCAAATAAATATGCTTTATAAAAGCCAAAAGATTTCTGGTACTTTGCATTGGCAGCCCTTTGATGGACTAATACATAGGCTGAGTAAAGGAAACCAGACACAAAAGATTATATCCTGTATGAACCCACTCTAAAAAAGACAAAACTAGTTTATGAGGATAGATATCAGAACAGTTGGGATTGATTGGAAAAGGGCAAGAAGGAATTTTTAGGTGATGGAAATGTATGTCTTGATTGACATGGTGCTTACATGACAGTATACATTTGTCAAAATTCATCAAACTGTAGAGCTTAAATTTGAGCATTTTACTGTGTATAGATTATATCTCAAATATATATATATATATTAAAAAATCAGCTCAGCAGAGTTGCAACACCTACTTTCCAGCTCATTGTACTCACCCAGGACAACTAACAAGGAGGTGAGGATTGACAACCACCATACCAAGGAAACAAGAGAGCCTACAACTGCAAGCAAGAAAGTCCCATCCATTGGCTGTATGGGATCGAAGCCCTCTCTCAATTAGAGGTGGAGTGGACATCATCATCCCAGAATCCTCAGGATTGGGGAATGGACTATGGACTAGAGTGGATTTATTGGTATTCTACTGTGGACTTATTGTGATTCTAGCAATGGAAGAAATTACAGCGTTGATCAGGAGGCAGTGGCCACTGGAGGCTCTGGGGGCAGGGAGAGGGAAAAACAGTTGTAATATGGGGGCTTTTTCGGGACTTGGGAATTGTCCTGAATAACATTGTAAGGACAGATATAGGCCGTTTTATATCGCCCCATAACATGCAGAACTGTGTGGGAGAGAGTGTAGACTACAGTGTGAACTATGGTCCATGCTCAGTGGCAATGGCCCAGGATGCGTTTATCAATTGCAATGAATGTGCCACGCTAATGAAGGATGTTTATGTTGGGAGGGTGTGGGAGGTGTGGAGAGTGGGGCATATGGGAATCCTTATATTTTTTGTGTAATATTTATGTAATCTAAGTATCTTAAAAAAATTTATTTTTAATTATTATATATTTTTAAAAATCAGGCCATTTCCTCCAATGTCCAAGGAGCAAACTTAGGAGACCAGTTTCCTGGATGTTAATGAAAACACAGGGGGCTTTTCAAGCTGGAGAGGTGGTTTATTTCAGGTGGGCCAGCTGACAACATTTTCATTTTATGTCACCAGTTAATCATTTATGAAGGGATTTTCTGAAAATGGAGCATAAGACCCATCCAACTAGGAGCTTAAAATAATTTTTCAAGTGGATCTTCGGTTCTCCTCTGTCAACCCAAAAGTCATGGCGGGATGCTTTGATGTCATGGGGTGCCCTTGCTGAGGAGGAGGGGCTGTTCAGGCCCTCAGACTCGGAGTCTGAAGAGACTGTGGCATGTTGGTCAGACGAAGCACCCCTCCAGCCTGAGGTGAAACGTGAGATTCAGAAGGCGCCGTAGAGCTCAAGGAGACCACAGACCTCCTGTTAGAGCTTGGGCAGCCTGGGGTTAGACTTTGCCCTTCCAATAACCTACACTGGTCAATAAATCCATCCGGGGCCCTGCCAATGCTTAGCTACAGAGAAAACAGTGACCTGACCTTGGGCAAGGCATTGGCTACTTCTTATCCAGTCCACCCTAGAAGCCCAGAGGCTTCTAGGACTGGACGTCACTGACCAAAATCCTTTAATCCCCATGCTTCAGTCCTTGCCAGGAAAAGCAAAAATACTCCTTGAGCTGAAGGCCTCACTTTGTTTGATGTCTTTTTCCCAACATGTTCAATTGGGCAAGCTCTTTTGGCACAGAGCTATGGTGGAAAAAAAACACAAAAACAAACCCAGCCCATAACACCTCATCAGTAGCTGCAAAAGAAACTAGCTAAAGAAGAAGCTTCTTCCTTTTTTGACCTCGGGAGTGTACTTCCCTTCCCACCCTGTGATGGTGTGGGGGGTCCGGGTGGGACCACTGCCCAGTGCTCTATCACCCTCTTCTCCATTTCTCTGTCTGTCCCAGACAGGTGGGGTCTCCTCTCCACTTGGATGATTTGCAGGATCACCCACAGTGCACACAAGACTTGGCTAAGGGGGGCTCCCTTCCATTCTTTTCTCTTCCAGGCATCATCTTCTCAGTCTCATCCAGAACTCTTGCCTCAGCACCTTTGTGACACACACACCACGAACACACAACTACATCTCTACAACCTACAGCACAGAAACACACACACAACATATACCACACCCATGACCCCCTCCCACATGCACAGACCATACACAAATACATCTCACATGTAGACACACTTACGGCACATATGCAGACATCTAACACACTCACGCTCAACTATTGTGTTAGGCAGGAATTGAGTCGTACCCAGCGCCTGGCCTCCCACGGCTGGAAGTCAAAGAGAAATGCGGCTAGGGGCTGACTTCCATCTCCACAATAAGTTGCTGATACCCACAATGAGGCTAGTTTAGGCGACTGAAAAGTTCTCCAGTCCTTCCACCCACTCCAGTTCCGAAGAATTTGCCTTTTCAGGGAAATCGCTGGTACAACAAACAACGCGCGCAGCTGGAACACACCGGGATGGCGTCATTTGAAATATTTCTGTGTCAGTTGACAAATGGCTGTTGACCTGAACCCCCTGCTGCTCTGACTTCTTCCCCAGGCCTTCCCAGGATCCAGCAACTAAAGGGTTAATGCTTTGCCTATTAAGGGAATCCCAGAGGACCTGTGGTTAGTGATCAGGGAATGGGTACAAAGGGGCTGCCTACCAAGCCTTGAGGTCTTTGGGGATTGCCGAGCTTACTTTTTTGTTTGTTTGTTAAGTCCGGGTTAAGCCCCTGCTGGGTGAATGGGCCATAGCTAGAGACCCAACAGGATATGGCCCAATTAGTGGCTGTGGAATGGGAAACCCAGAGGGACTAGGACCAGCCAGGTGGGTCAGACTGGGGCTGGGGAAGGCTCCGGGAGGCCCTCCAGTCCAGCAGATCTGGGGGATGAAACAACAGCAGCAGGTGGACTCCCGGCTGGCAGCCAGCAGTGTGGAGCATGTGTTTCATGCATGACTTTAGGAGACAGGAGCCTGGGGACAGACCCACCCTGCACCAGGTGCAGCCAGGCAGGCTGCCCAAACAGGGATGGAGGCCGTGCTGACCAGTCACTCCTTAACTCACCAGCCCACAAGTACTGATGTGAGGCTAACCACACAGGTTACAGCAGTGGGCAAGTTTAGCCCAGTTCTCGTGCTAACAGCAGGGGATGGAGATGTAAAAAGGCCTTTAGGATACAGTGAAGGATTCTACAAGGGGGAAGTGCAGACATGCACAAGAGCACAGGGGAAGGGCACTGACTCAGACCCGTCGGATCTAGGAAGAGCTTCCTGGAGGCCACACATTCTCAGCTGACACTAATGAGTAAGTGGAAGGTGTTCCAGTGAAAGATGGGGAGGTGAGTAAGCCAGAAGAAGGAACAGCATGTACCAAGACCCAGAGGCAAGAGAGACACTGGATCACTCAAAAGTGGAAAGGAATTGATCAGTGCTGGGGCTCTGAGTAGAAGAGGGAAAGGTGGTGATACGGGAGGCTGCTGTGGGCCAGGGCAGGAAGCATCTTGGCAGCTGGTTTCCAAGGCAATGGAGAAGATGGGTCAAAGGAAAGGGTTTGGGGAAATAACTGCCTGGGGTGTGACTAGCTGGGTGACCTTGGGAATATCATAGGGTGTCCTTTACCGCAGTTACCAAATCTATAAAACAGAATCATTTTAGTGTTTACCTCCAAAGGATGCTGGGGACAGATAATGCATGCAACACGTCTAGAACTGCCTGGCATGTGACTGGTGTCAATTCCCGTCAGTGGTTACTGGGCTGGAGCCCCTAAATCCCTCCAGCAGGTCCCCGTATCTGAGAGTGGGAGATGGGGCTAGGCCTGCAGGTGGGGTAGTCAAAGCTAGTCAGGGGATTGTTGCCCTTAGAGAAATACTCAATATCAGATAAAAAAAAAAACAAAAAAAAAAAACACTCTGCCTCCCCCCACCACCCACCGCCCTGTGTTATAATCACCAGACTACCCACGGTTCTCTTTCAAAGAGCATTTTAGAGTTTGCAACATGATCACCACACACCTGCCTGCCAAAGAATTGAAACTTATTCTGTAAAAGAAAGCAGTGGCTCTCATTTAAAAAAAAAAAAACAAAAACCAAAAACAAAACTTTTTACAGTATTTGGACATAATCTCAAATTTACAGGATAGTTACAAAAATAATTCAAAGTCCGTACAGAGAACTTCAACATACCGCCCCCCACTCAAATATCCAGACCCACCAACTTTTAACATTTGGCCATATTTATGTTCTCTTCCCTCTCCTCCCCCCCCCTTCCATCCCCTTCCCTTCCCTTCCTCTCTCTATCTCTCTCTCTATCTCTTCAGAACACTTCAGTGATAAGATATCTTGATTATATCACAACCAGGTACTCAACTAAATGTTTTAATTGCTTTCAATTTTAAGCTTCTCAATAGACTTAAGAGGTAGGCACTAGTTCTCTTTTCTATCTTTCAGATGAGGAAATTGAGGCTTGTAGAGCATAAGAACTTACCCAAGGTCATGTAGCAGGATGGAAGCCCAGAGAAAGCCTCAACTGAGAAGGAAGAAAAGTGTTTCTGGCAGAGGAACATTATATATGTCCTTTAAATCCTTGCTGTCACAAAGATGGGATACCACATCAGGATCTCCTGGAAGCGTGTTAGAAATACAAAGTCTTGGGGGCGGATGTGGCTCAAGTGGTTGGGTGTCTGTCTGCCATATGGAGGGACCTGGGTTTGATCCCTGGGACCTCCTGGTAAAATAAAAAAAATAAAATAAAATAAAAAATAAAGAAAGAAATACAAAGTCTTGGGTTCTACTCCAGACCTACTGAATCAAAACCTACATTTCATAAGATCCTTAGGTGATTTATATGCACATTTAAATTTGAGAAGCTCTGATCTAAATGATCATACTCCTTGGGACTTAGAGGGACTTATAAGGGACTGCTCTGCAAACCAATGTGGGTACATGTCAGATCCCAAACCAACTCTTTTGAGAAGCAGGAGATCTCAGGTCAGTTTTTTGGAGGTTTGGAGCTAAATGTTAATATCACACAGGTACAAACTCATGGTGGACTCATTTCACTTCCTAAGAATTTTTCCTCTTTTTTTAGGCAAGGGAGGGTAAGTGCATATATGCATATCTGAGTGCATTTATATGTATTGATATGTGATTAGGCGAAGGGAACTAACCTTGTTTTATTTCCTATAGCCCCTATTATATTAAGCACTGTGCTACTGTAGCAGAAATATACCTTAGACCACAAATAAGCATATACCAGAAAGTTCACATTTGCATTTCATCAACTTAAATTAGGTTCTACTCCAAAATTATATGTACTATTTTTTTAATCAGGAGGAAAACTATTTTTAAAGGTTCCTGTGTCCCCATCCCGCTCAGCGGTTATTGAGCCTCTCTCCCCATATCAGACACTGTGAATACCACCTCACACATCCTCTCAGCCTTAGCTCCAACTGTAGTCATGGCTGTGGCAAACAGATCCCTGCAGGCTTCTACTTTCTTTGCACCAACAGCACCTCCCTTCAAGCTTGTGCCTTGCTTCTCTCACTTACTTTCTGCTCCAGGGCCCCTCTGGTTCCTTGCTGTGGGTGCCTGTAGGAGCCTGTTCAACACTCACACACATACAAACCAGAGAGGTTAATGCCCCAACCTGTGGGAATGAGAGCAGATCGACCAATGCTTCTCCCTCTTCTTTATCCCTTTAGCAGACAATTTTGATGCAAGCCCATAGCAGTGACCAACTTGATAATGCAACCTTGTATTAATTTCTGCCCCATACTCCTGCCCCATGTAATTACTTCCCAAATAAATTCCCATAATCCAAAACAAACAAACAAACAAACAAACAAAAAACACGTCAGTGTAGATTGTATACATCATTCTCCTTGAACATTTTATACTTCTGAGTATATTTCTGTGCATATTGTATATATTGTGTAATATATTGTTTGATTAAAAAAATTTACATGTATCTATTACATTTAATTGAGAAATGTATATATTTATTCATCTGTGTTTACTTTTTAGTTTTTAATTGTTTATGTTTTCAATTATTAAATGTACAAAATAAAGTTAAAAAACAAAACAAAACACGTCAGTGTAGATTGTATACATCATTCTCCTTGAACATTTTATACTTCTGTGTATATTTCTGGAAAAGAAAGATATTCACTTATATACAATTATTTTAAATTCAAGCAATTTAACATTGACATAAAGCTTAGAGTCTATATTCTAGTTTTTTCATATATCCCAATATTATCATTTGGGCCTTTTCCCTTCCATTATTAGTTCCAGTCCAGAATCATGGATTGCATTAAATTGTCAATGTCTATTTAGTTGCTCTTTTTCGTTTTTAATTGTGGAAACATATACAAGACAAATCTCCCCATTTCAACACTGCCAAGCTTATAGTTCAGTGAGATTAATCACATTCACAGTGTTGCAGAGCCCTTACCACCATCTATTAGCAGTGTCCCTCTTTTTACAGAAAATGAGATTTTTGCCTGGAAAGTCTGGTGCCTGGAGTGGACCAGGTTCTTGGACCCACTCCATTGCACACGAGTTGGAAGGCTCTGCTCATTTCCCTGGATCTCCCACCCAACACCCCTCCAATCTGCCCCCGGGGCCAGGCCCAGCAGGAGAGCTACTGCCCCTTCTCAAAAGCCAGCTTCCCTGGGCAGAGCCACTGTGGGTGTACCCACTGGTCCATAGCCCCTCTAGCCTCCTGGGAGTTCCCCCAGTTGCCAGGGCACACATAGAGGTGGTCTCTCCATCGGTAGGCCTCTTCAGTTGTGCCTGTGACCCAACTGTCCATCAAGCATGCCCCTCTCCGATCTCAGCAGTCTTCTCAAGGAATGTTCTCCTTGACCCTGCTCTTATCAGGCTGGATGGATAAGTGGGGCTTCCTTGGAACAGACTCCATGCATCACTTTGGATGAGTGTGGGAGTTGGATTCTGAGACCCACACCAAACCATCCTGCCTGAGAGTAAAAGGAGCTCTTGGGCAGTGCAGAGCTCCCTTTTCCAGCTCGCCCTGCTCTCCTCCCCCAGAACATGGGGTGAGTGGGTGCAGCAACTGTCATCAGTCTGTTCAGGCACCCCGCTGACGCAGCGCACCCTGGGCAGGCCGCGTGAGGGCGTCTAAACAGGCCACAGGGCCCCCACCCCACCCCGGACTCCTGGCACAGCCACGCCTTTGAGTAGGTTACCAAGAAGGTATTTAGGAAACCAGAGTCCTTAAAACATGGCCTTGGAGTTGATTTAGAAACCAGGGTATGAAGCAATGGGGTGGGGAAAAGTGCTAGGCCTGTGAACACCGGGTTGGGTGGACGTACCGGTGTGGCAGTGGAAAGTCGGGACTACAGCATTTCCTCAAAGGAGGTTCTCCAAGGGGGGAAAAGGTGGGCAGTTCTCTCTACAGGGACTACCGTCATCTGGTTCAAATTCCTGCTCTGCCATTTGTTAACCATGTGTCCTCAGAAAACAGTGTGCTTTCTGAGCTCCCATTTCTTCGGCTATAAACCAGGCCCATTAGTGAAAAGAATAATGGTTATAAAATAACTGTGTAGCATCATGAAGATCTTGGCAGGTCTTTGGCCCCAGTTTCTGGGGAAGCAACCTTTGACTCTTTGGGATCTCTTGTGACAGGATAATTTTTTGCTCTTTATTTTGAGCCCAGGACCACACCCAATAGGGGTCTCTTTGGGGTGATGTGGCTCTACCAGAGAGACCAACCAGATGATTAGGGGGTTGGGGCTTCAAGTCAGGTCACAATGGGCCACCTCCCTGACCTTTGGGGGCTGCAGATTGAACTCAACTACAGGGATACTGATTCCATCAATCATGCCTACATAATGAGACCCCAGATAAACTCGGGACCCTCGAAGCCCCCGATGAGCCTCCACAATTGAGAAAATACATCTCTGTGCCCAGAGGGCGACATGTGTCGACTCGAGGACACCTTGTGTCTGAGAACCTCCCAGACCTCACCTCCTGCATCTCCTCTTTTGGTTTCTTCTCATTTGTATCCCTTCATTGTAATAAAACTAAAATCACAAGTACAGCACAGTTGGTCTGGTCCAACTCCAGGTAGAGTCAGAAATGAATTGGATCGAGTGTTGTATTCACAAATGTTGGCATTGAAGATTGAACTTTTGTTAGCCTGCACAGTGAGGAAAATCAATTTGGTAAACAGCAAAATGTTGGAGGCCTGTTATTTTTCTGCTTCTTCTCCAGGAGTGGCCTATCTTTGCCTTCTTTTTAGTCAGCATTTTCCCACCCTTCGCGTCCCAGTTCACGTTGCTCTACTTTCCTGAAATTTTCTCTATTTTGGTCCCACCACTGGTCCCTTACCTTTCCCAGGCTCTTGCATTTAGGAATTATCATAAGGCTCTGCTTAATTGTCCTATAATTCTCTCATGTTAGGTCTCTCTCCCACCTTAAACTCCTTGGGGTGAGAAATTGTGTCTTCTACTTTTTTGCTGTGTCCATAGTACAGCACCAGTTATGGGATGGTTGTGCAAGAACTGCTTGCAAGTCATACATTTACAATTGACAAATATACCCTGAAGGGTGTGAATCCCTCTACTGCATTGCCAAGGAAATCAAGGAAATGAATCATCAGAAAATGGCTTGGCAACTAAGAAATATGAGATCAAATCGCTGGACTTGAGCAGTTATTTCATAGTCTTGGCCCAGGATGGGTTCATGAAAGGATTTATCGTAAGGACACTTAGGAAACACACCTGCCGAAAGGACAGCCAGGTCTCACAAAACCTGGTAAGCCAACGCAGCTTCTCTCTCTCTCTCTCTTCTTCCCTCCCCATGTTCCTTTATTGCTGCTTCTTTCCACTTTGGCGGTAGACTTGTAATATCTCCTGCCCCACGATAACTCATTGTTTTGCTTTTCATGCTACTAAAAATGGCCTCAACGTTCCATAATCTTACAATTCCAGTGGCCCACACAACTTGAATTGTTTCTGTGTATTTTCTTTTGAATTCTCAAGAGATAATCTAATTGGCTCAGCTCAGCTCAGTGCCCCCCACCCCATGTGACCAGGGGTGGGGTTCTCAGGAAAACATGGCTTCTTGGGCCGCCCCTTCTTCTGAGAGGATTCGAGTGCTTCCCAAGGAAAGGGTTTGGGCTGTGCATCCCATAGCTCTGAGCACACTTAACTACCTGCTATGCAGGACCTCAAATTCCCCTTTCCTCTACACAGACACTCACCTAGGGAAAGGCCCATGCATCCCCACAAACATTCACTGGCTGCCCTGTCCCTTTCCAGAATGCTTTAGGCCTTGGAAAGAGAAAGAAAGTGTTGTAATGAAAGGATCTTGACCTCCAAGATCTTCTTCTAGTGGTAGGGTCTCAACCACCCAACCCAAGAGTTAGTCAAAGGTTAGAACATGGAGTAGGTATAGTAATTTTAGAGGCAGAAACATGGGGGAATGAACCTGAAAGACAGGCCAACAACAATGTGTCAAAATCAGATGGCAGGGAGCAGATGTGGCTTAAGCGATTGGGCTCCCGTCTACCATATAGGAGGTCCAGGGTTCGATTTCTGGGCCTCCTGGTGAAAGGCAAGCTGGCCAACGTGGCGAGCTGGCCTGAGCGGGGACCTGGCCCATGTGGAGTGCTGGCCTGCGTAGAGATTTGGTGCAGGAAGATGACGCAACAGAAAGAGACACAGAAGAGAGACAATAATAGATGCGGCAGACCAGGGAGCTGAGGTGGTGCAAGAGATTAAGTGCCTCTCTCCCACTCCGGAGGGTCCCAGTATTAGTTCCCAGTGCCTCCTAAAGAGAAGACAAGCAGACACAGAAGAACACACAGAGAGCAGACAGTGAGCACAAAAAAACAAAACAAAAACAAAACAAAAAACAAACAAAAAAAAAACAATGGGGGAGGAGGAGAAATAAATAAAATAAATCTTAAAAAAAAAAGTCAGATTGTCAAATACTGAGAAGACTGATATCACCCAATGTGGGACAACATGGGGGAAATAGGGGCATCTGGCAATATCTATCAAGGTAGGAAATAGGCATCTCCTTTAACCCACCAATTCCACATCCAGAAATTTCTTATGTAAATAATTGAATAAGGGGTCAAGTATGTTTATAACTGCAAGTGGAGGCAGTGTTCAGAGGAAGATTTTTAGAAAATCACTTAAATGGCATACAAGCTTGCTTAGGTAAATCATAGTAAAATGGAATATCATGAAACTACTAAAATAATGATGTAGCACTATTTTGATTGACAAGGTAAGATAGCCTGGATGTATTGTTGTGTGAAAAAAAAGAAGATGATAAACGAACAATTCACATAGGACCTGATTTATATAAAAGTTCTCACATTCAACTCTGTGGACCTTAGGCACAGCCTGGAAGAAATAACCAAAATGTTAAGGGAAGGTCAAGATTCAAGGGATTGCTACTCTCGACCTTATATTTACTGTATTGCTTGGATCTACATTATTATTTATTTTCATAATTTTCATAATTAGAAAAAAATCAACAAAAGCCAGTTTTTCTCTTTGTCTTTTTAAAACTAAAATTTCAATTTTAGAATTTGCAGAAAAATTGCAACAATTGTACAAAGTTCCCATATACCCTGTGGTGACCCTCCCACAAAAAAAACCCCACAAACAAACATGTTCTCAAACCTAATTGTAGGTTTAAGTAAATAAGACCTTTTGAAGATGTTATTTTTAGTTAAGTTGTGGCCAACTAAATCAGTATGGATCTTACTTCCATTACCGGAGGACTTAATAGGAAAAAAAAAAGTCACAAGAAGGAGAGAGAAGCTGGAAATCAACAAACACAGAAGAGAAAGAAGAAGATGCCTCCATGTGCATTGCCATGTGACAGAAGAGCCAAAGACTTAAGGATCGCAGGCAGCCAGCCCCAGAATGCCACAATCTTCAAGGTTATTGCCTTGCTGAAGTCTCCTAGCCTCAAAACCGTGAGTTGATAAATTCCCATTCTTTAAGCCAGCTCACTGTATAGTATTTGTTTTAGCACCTGGGGAACTGACATATAACCCCTACCCTATAGTTTCTCTGATTATGAACTTCTTACATTAATATGGTACATTTGTCACAATTAATGAACTGATATTGATGCATTATTATTATTAACTAAAGTCCATACTTATTCAGATTTCCTGATTTTTCCCCTAATGCCCTTTTTCCATTGCAGGGTCTTATCTGGTACGCCACGTTACATTTAGTCGGTGTGTCACTTGGGCTCCTCTTGATGTTCCTCATTTTTCATGATCTTGATGGTTTTGAGGAACATGGGTCAGGTGTTTTGTAGGATATCCATCAATTGGGATTTGCCATATGTTTTTCTTATCATTAGATTGGAGTGATGGGTTTTGGAGTGGAAAAACCACAGAGATAAGTACCCTTCTCATCACATCATACCCAGGAGGCATACTATTTAATTCACTTCTCACTGTTGATATTGACCTTGATCACCTGGCTGAGAAAGTGCTTGCCAGGTTTCTCCTATGTCAAGTTACTCTTTCCCCCACTTTTCATCGACTATACTCTTGAAGGAAGTCACTATGTTCAGACCACACTTAGGGGATGGGGAGGCATGTTCCATCTCCTTGAGGATAAAGTATCTACATAAATTATTTAGCCTTCTTTTGTATAGATTTGTCTCTTCTCACCCATTGATTTATTTACTCAATCACATTTTTTCTCTGTCTGGACTCATGAATATTTACTTAAAGCTTTGGGTTATAACCCCATCCTACTTTAATTATTTTGTTGCTCAGATTGCCCCAGCTTTGTCCACTGGGGGCTCTTTCAGTTGGCTCCTGTGTCCCCTTTGACACACACCGCATCAATGTGTTCTTGATGTGATCATTGTTGGATTACTTCCTTACTGGCACTACAAGATGCTCCCAGTTCATCTTGTGTATTTCTGGTCCCTGTCCTATAACCAGCCATTTCTCTAAGGAGAAATGTTGGAGAGTGGCCTTAGAAACCAAATATGGGCACTGGGTGTGCTCTATACTACTAGGGGAAGAGAGCCAGCTTTATTTTGAAAAATTAGGCAAAATAGGTAGCCAGTGAGGCCCTGTGGCAGAACAAGAGTCCCTAATAGGAGGGCAAGCAGGACTGGGGGCTGGCTCTGGGTGAAGGACCCATAGAGTCAAGGTGGGAAGCCACCTGGCCCTGTCCTGGCCCTATCCCGGCCCTATCCCAGGGTTCCTCCTGAGCATTCCATGGACAGCTCTGCTCTCTCCCTCCTCCGTTCTCTCCCCAGAACCAAGTCTGGAAAAGGTCAATTCAGCCTCAGGCCTCCTCCCCAGCTGCCTCCTCCTGGGCTTGGGGGCATCCCCAGTCCAGGTTCTGCTCTATGTCTCCCCACACCTGACTCAGGGGACCTCTGGGGTGACATTGAAGCTTGTGTCAGCCGTGGCAACTGGTCACTCTCTTTGGTTGCTTGGAAGTAACTCACGCCCATACAGAGCTGAGGAAATCCTGCCATGGGCACCTTGAAGGCAGGCTATCCAGCACAGAGGCCAAGAGGTGGTGCTGGCTCTCCCAGCAGGCCTCCTGGCTGGCACATAGCACATGACCTGCCGGGCCATGGCATGTAACCTGCCAGGCCATGGCACGTGACCCATCAGGCTGTGGCACAGGACCCACATACTGGCAGTACTTGTGTGATCAAGCCGAGCACCTAAGACTGGTTTTCGTTGGCCATGGAAGTATGAGCTGCCGAGGCCTAGCTTGGGAGCCTGATATTGGTGAATAAAAATACAGGACATATGTAGATTAAATAGAACATAGTTATATATATAATTCTTGTTTATCCTTGTTAAAATTTAACTCAGCATCCTGGATTTTATCTGGTAACCTCAGCCAGGAGGCCCATCTGAGGACTGTCTCAGGCCCTGACAACATGGGCTGAGCTTGTGTCCACTCCAGGGCTTCTTTTCTTAAGTCACGTATCGAGTCATCTCTAATCCAAATACCTGGAAGCGTGATAATATACAACACAATCATCTCCAGTTGATCAATGACCATGAGAAATGCCAGCATTTGATTTGCCCGGAGACAGGGCGGGGGACACCGGCTGTGTCATTTACCCTCAGTTGAGCTCAGTACCAGGGGCTGAACGTCATCAAGGTGATATCCAAGGGGCTCAGACACACCCCCTGAAGGGTTTGGAAATGCCAAAGAGGACATCTAAAGAGAGAATAGGGAGCTTCCACAAGAGTGGGATAACCAGGAAAGACGGGAGAGTAATGAATTTTTATGGGACAATGGGGAGGAGGGTGTGGATGAAGTAGATGACATTGGCCAACACTCGGTTGGATTTGTGCCCTTTTCTGTTGTGTGTGTTGGGAAGGGTTGGGTGACTCCACTTCCTACCACTCCCACACTTTCCCACAATAACAACATCCTTCATTAGTGTGGTACATTTTTTACAATTGGTAAACACATATTGAAGCATTGCTACTAACTGTGGATTATAGTTTACATTATAGTTTACACTCTGTCCTATGCAATTTTATCAAAACTGACCAAGCAGAAGAGAAGAAATAAAAGTGCTATTATTTGTAGATGACATGCTTATATATGTAGAAAATCCAAAAGAATTTCAAACTATTAGAATTAATAAGCAAATTTAGCAAGGCTGAGGGATACAATCTGTAATATACAAAAATCAACCATACCCAGAATAGCCAAAACAATCTTGCAAAAGAAAAACAAAGTTAAAGGACCAGCACTTCTTAATTTCAAATTACTACAAAGAATTATAATAAAGACAGTGTGGTACTGGCATAAGGACAGACAGATCAGTGGAATAGAATTACAATCTCAGAAATAAACCCTCACATTTACAGTCAATTAATTTCAACCAGGGTGTTAAGACAATTCAATGAGGAAAATAATGGTCTTTTCAGCATATGGTGTTGGAATAACTGGATATCTACACATAAAAGAATGAAGTTGGACCCCTACCTATACTGTATACAAAAATTAACTCAAAATGGATCAAAGACCTAAATATAAAAGCTAAAACTATAAAAACTCTTAAACATAGGGGTAAATCTTTGTGACCTTGAATTAGATAGGACACTAAAAGCACAAGCAACAAAAGAAAAAATAGACAAATTAGATTTCATCAAAATGAAATCTCATCAAAATTTTGTGCTTCATAGGACACTATTAAGAAAGCAAAAAGGCAAGCTTCAAAATAGGAGAAAATTTTTGCAAATCATATCTCTGATAAAAGACTTGTATCTAGAATATAGAAAGAACTAAAAAAGGGAAGCGGCTGTGGCTCAATCAGTAGGGCTCCCGTTTACCATATGGGAGGCCCCGGGTTCGGTTCCTGGGGCCTCCTGGTGAAGGCAAGCCCGCCCGCACGGTGTGGTTAGCTGACCCAGCGAGCACAAGCAGCAAGGGGGGGATAAATGAATAAATAAATAAAATCTTTAAAAAAAAAAAAAAGAAAGAAAGAACTAAAAAACTCCTATTACTCAATAACAAAAAGACAAATAACCCAATTTTTTTAAATGGGCAAAGGATCTGAACAGACATGTCTCCAAAGAAGATATGCAAATTGTCAATAAGGATATGAAAAGCTGCTCCACAGGATTTAGCCTTCAGGGAAATACAAAATTCATACATATGTCCACCTAACTGATGACAAAGATGACACCAGCACTGCAGGGAAAGGGGGAAAAGGTCCTTTCAAGTGCAATTGAATAGCCAAATGGAAAAAATAGATTTTGACCTCTCCATCACCTCATTCACAAAAATCAATTCCAGATGGATGGTAAGTCCACATGTGAAAGATTAAAACAATAAATCTTTTAGAAGAAAACTTGGGGTAGGCAAATATTTTTTATCATGCCACAAAAAGGAAAAAAAGAAAGAGATAAATCAGACTACATTAAAATCAAGAACTCCTGGGGGTGGATGTGGCTCAAATGGTTGGGCGTCCATTTCCCATATCGAGGGACCTGGGTTCAATCCCCGGAACAGCCCAGTAAAAATTTAAAAAAGAAAAATATAGAAGGTGCGGGGGCTGCCAGGCCCCATGCCTGGGTGCGTCGTCAGGCCCCAGGAGCATGTGAGCCCCCCAGGCCTCGCATGCTGTTGTGTCATCAGGTCCCACAAACGGGTGTGCTGTCAGGCCCCGCCGAGCCCCACAGCAAGATGATGACATAACAGGAGAGTGACACAAGGGAGAGCCAAGATGAGATGCACCAAAAAACCAGGAACTAAGATGGTGCAGGTGGTAGGACATCTCTCTTCCACATTGGAGTTTCCTAGGATCAAATCCCGGTGAAGACAGGAGGAGAAGGATGAGAAGAGAGGGCAGGAAACAGACACAGAGAATTGCCCAGCAAATGGACACAAAAACAGCAAAACAACAATAAAAAACAAAAACACAAAAACACGGCAGGGGGGGTGTAAAAATGGATAAAAGTAAATAAATAAATCTTTTAAAAAATATATCAAGAATTCCTGGTTATCCAAACACACTGTTAAAAGTGTGAAGGCCAATATAGACTTGGAGAAGACATTTACAATATAGGACTCATGTAGCAGACATGGAGATACACTGTTTGGATCCCCCTTCAAGAAAGAACTTTGAGCTTTGAGGAGTATGGTTGACTCACAAGCTCCTGCTGTTAGCCCTCCTTGGCTTCTAAGCCAAGGTCATGCTGTTCTTAGGATGGCCCTTGGCCAATGATTGAGAAAGGCAATGATAACCAAGCATGTTCCTTGTGGAGTGGTTCCCAGCAAATGACTTGTTCAGCCAATGAATAAGGCAGAGGTACAGACCCTGGCTATTTCAACCAACGTTGGCCTCCTCTAACAGAGCTTCCTGCTCCAGAGCTTCCTGTTGAGCTGCCAGAGAGTCTCAGATCTGCATCGCAGTCTGATGGCCTGCCCTCGACAATCCTACTTCCTCTCCTTTTCTTCCATAGGTGTTATTCCCCAATAAACCTTTTTACTTCTAACTCCATCTAGGTGTCTGCTTCCCAGAGAACTCAAACCAGTTGGTTTTATATCCAGAATATGTAAAAAAGAACCCCTACAAATCAATAAGCAAAAAGACAGACAACCCAATAGAAAAATGGGCAAGATACTTGAACAGGCACTTCATAAAAGAGGCTATCCAAATGACTGATAAACTTATGAAAATGTGCTTGTGTGTTAGTTTTCTAGGGCTGCTGTAACAAATGACCACAACCCTAGTGGCTTCCAACAAGAGAAAAGTATTATCTCACAGTTCTGGAAGTTGGAAGTCCAAACGCAAGCTGTCAGCAGGGCTGAGCTCCCTCTGGACCATCTGGGGGAGAATGTTCTTCCAGACTCTTCTAGCTGCTGCTGGCTGTGCTTGGCATTCTGTGGCTTGTGGCTGCATCACTCCAATCTTTGCCTCTGTCTTCACATCACCTTCCCCTCAGTGTGTGTCTAATCTCCCTCTACCTCTCTCTTAAAAGAACACTTGTGATAGCATTTAGAGCCCACCTGGATGATTCAGGATAATCTCCTCTTCTCAAGATTCTTTTTTTTTTTTTTTTTTTTAAAGATTTTATTTATTTATTCATTTATCCCCCCCTTGCTGCTTGTGCTCGCCGGGTCAGCCAACCACGCCATGCGGGAGGGCTTGCCTTCACCAGGAGGCCCCAGGAACCGAACCCGGGGCCTCCCACATGGCAAACGGGAGCCCCACTGATTGAGCCACAGCCACCTCCCTCAAGATTCTTAATTTAACCACTGCTGCAAAAACTTTATCAGATGAACTAACACTCATAGACCCAAAATGAGAATTTGATATCTTTGGGGGAGCAAAATGCAGCCCACGATAGCTTGCATCGTTAGTCATCAGGGAAATGCAAAGGAAACTCAAATTAAAATCTCAATGCTATACTACTTCAGACCCACCAGAATAGCTAAAATGAAAGGGGCAGCACCAAGTGTTGTCAAGAATGTGGGTCTACCAGAGCTCCCATATACTGTACATGGGAGTATGAGTTGATACAGCTACTTTGTAAAACAGGTTGGTAGTACCAGAGCTGAATGTATACATTCCATATAACCCAGAAATTCCCATCTTATTTATATGTGTATTGCTGCAGAGTCTTTGACACTCCTTTCATCAAGAGGCAGGGATCTATATCCACAGTTTCTGAATCATGGAGGGCTTGTGTCTGGGTTGACCTATAGAGTGTGGTGGAGGTGATACTCCATGACTGTTGAAGTTAGGTCATAAAAGGCCTTGCAGCCTCCACTTTGCTTGCTTGAATACTTGCTCTTAGAGTCCTGAGTCTCCATGTGAGAAGTCTGGTCACATTGAGGCCACTGTGAGGAAGCCTAACCCACCCAGAGAGGCTGTGGATTGGTACTCTGGGATAGAGTCCAAGCTGAGCCTAGACTTCAAGTTATCCAAGGCAAAGCATCAGAGATACGAGTGAAGAAATCTCCACCCCATCTGTTTAAGTTTCTCCCATCTGAAACTCCAGACAAGAGAGAGCGCAGATATATCATACCTTCTGTACTCAATCGAAATTCCTCACCCATGAAATCAGGGAGTATAAAAAAGTGGTTGCTGCTTTATGCCACTACATTTTGGGGCACTATGTTTGCAGCAATAGGTAAATGGGACAAAAACATGCACATAAATTCATCAAAAGACAAGTACAAGAATATTTGTAGCAACACTATTTGTACTAGCTCCAAACTGGAAACTACCCCCAAAACATCCATCAACAATGGAATGGATAAATAATTTGTGGTACATTCACACAATGGAATACTACACAACAATAAGTATAAACAAATCACAGCCACACAGAGCAATATGGATGATTTTCATTAACATAACATTGAACAACAGAATCCAGACACAAAAAGAGCACATGCTGATCATTCCATTTATACATAATTTAAAAATAGGCAAAACTAATCAATGATGTTAGAAGTCAGGATAGTGGTTTCTCGGAAGAGAAGTTGTACCTGCTAGGGAGCATGAGTTTTGTTTGGTTTCCTTGATCTGAGTGTTCACTTTGTGAACATTTATCAAGCCGTATACTATGATTTGTGCACTTTTATGTAAATATGTTATAGATCCACAAAAAGTTCAAGAAAGGGGTGTTTTAAAAGCAATGAAATATGGCATTTCAAAGAGAGAGACAGGCAGAACAGAGATAGTAACTAAAAGATGAGAGATTCTTGGTTCAAAGTGAAAGCAAAAAGCCTGGAAACCTACTAGGTTTTAAGGGAACTGTATTGCCAAAGAAATCCCCTGACTACATGCCACAACCTGTGACAGTCAAACCCCCAAAGCACACCCCAAGTCCCAAATCTGCATTGCAGGAAGCAAACTGTAAAAGCCATGCAGCCCCCAGTAACATACTTTCCATCTCAGATGTGACCACGGAGGAAAAGAGACAAGAAAGAACCTCAGAGAAGGCAGAACCATGGCCACCAAGGACAATAGACTGGGACCTTCCTCCAAGAGAGGAAAACATGGAATTTCCAGATGGGTTCACCAAGCTGTTTTACCTGACTGCCAGGGTTGCAAGTCTCTGCTAGTCCTAACCAGTTGGACTTGGTGATTGCTATGGACCATTGATTGCTGTATGTGTCTCATTTTCCCCTTTTCTGAATGAGAGTTTCACTTGTGCTAACCTATTCCTTTCAATCATTGTTTATTGGATGAGTAGCCTTTTAGTTTATAGGTCTCTAGAACAATAACATTCACATCTGAACCTGATGGGAGAACTCTATGTAACCTGAAGATAGTGGCCTTTGAACTAGATGTATAAGTTGGTGTGATACATGAGATGTTTATTTTTGGAGGATGTGTTCTATCCGTAGGAAGAGAAGTGTAAAATGGATGCTTAATAGCTAAAGGTGGACTGTGGTAGTGGTCCATCCCAATAGTCAGTCTCTTCCTCTTCCTTATATCAGAACCACAGATTTATTTAGAATGGCAATGCAGTGTTCTATAATTCCCAACTTCCTTGGTAGCTGGATGTATTAGTTTCCTTGGGCTGTCATAATAAATTACTACAAAAATAATGTGCCTATTCAAGTCCTTTGCCCTTTTTTTAGTTGGTCAGTGTATTAGTCAGCCAAAGGGGTGCTAATGTGAAGTACCAAAAAGGGGTTAGTATTCATAAAGGGTATTTATTTGGGGTAGAAGTCCACAGATACCAGGCCATAAAGCGTTAAGTTTCTTCTCTCACCACAATCCATTGCCACGTGTTAGAGCAAGACAGCTGCCAGCGTTTGCCAGGGTTCAGGCTTCTGGGGTTCCTCTCTTCCTGGGGCTGCGTTTCTCTCCGGGCTTAGCTCCTGTTTCCTCCACAAGGTCAGCTGTAGACGATCAGGTGAACGGCTCACTTCTCTTCTCCTGGGGCCTTCTTTCCAACATCAAAACTGCTTCTCAAAACACTGCCTCAACTCTGTTCTTGCCATGCCTTTTATATTCAATTCTCCACCCACCAAGGGATGGGGCTCAACACCTCTGCTGATGTGACTTAATCATGTCCAGATTAACAGATCAGTTTACAAGCATGATCCAATTATATTTTTGGAATTCATAATTACATCAAACTGCCCAACTGCAACAGGTGGTTTGTCTTTGTTGTTGAGTTGTAAAAGTTTATATATACTAGATACTAAACCCTTATATGATATATGGTTTGAAACCATTTTCTCCTATTCTGTAGATTGTCTTTTCACTTTCTTGACAATTTCCTTAAGAGCACAAAAGTTCTTAATTTTGATCAAGTCAAAAAAATTTTTAAAGGTTGATTTATTTACTTTATCCATTTTAACCCCCCCCTTCCCCATTTGCTGTTTTGTGTCTGTTCGCTGGGCAATTCTCTGTGTCTGTTTCCTGCCATCTCTTCTCATCCTTCTCCTCCAGTCTTCACCAGGATTCGATCCTGAAGACCTCTGATGTAGGAGAGAGGTGATCTGCCTCCTGCGCCACCTCGGTTCCTGGTTTTCAGAGCTTTCAGAGCATTTCGTCTTGTCTCTCCCCTGCGTCTCTCTCATGTTAGGTCATCATCTTGCTGCATGGCTCCCGGGGCCTGGCGGCTCACCAGCACACAGAGCCTGACAGCCCATGCGCCTTCTCTCTCTCTCTATATATATATATTTTTTTATTTTACCGGGAGGTCCTCGGGGATCGAACCCAGGTCCCTCCATGTGGCAGATGGATGTCCAACCATTTGAGCCACATCCACCCCCAAGTCAAATTTATCTATTGTTTTTTGTGGTTGTTGCTTGTGCTTTTGGTGTCATATCTGAGAATCCATTGCTGAATCCCAGGTCATTAGGATTTGTCCCTATGTTATCTTCTAAGTGTTTTATAGTTTTATTTCTTATATTTAGGTCCTTGATCCATTTTGAGTTGATTTTTGTATATGGTGTGAAGTAAGGGTCTAATACTATTCTTCTGTATGTGGATATCCAATTTTCACAACACCATTTGTTGAAGAGATGGTTATTTCCCCAACTGCATGTACTTAGCACCCTTGTCAAAAATCAATTGGCCACTCTGTTCCACTGATGTATTTGTCTATATTTGTGCTAGTACCACGCTATTTTGATTATTGTCACTTTGTAATACAATTTGAAATCAGGAAGTATGAGTCCTCCAAGCCTGTATATCTTTTTCAATATTGTTTTGGCTTTTCAGGGCCCCTTGCAGTTCCATATCGATTTGAGGAATGATTTTTCCATTTCTGCCATAAAAAAAAAAAAAGAAAGAAAAAGAAAGAAAGAAAGAAAGAAAGAAAGAAAGAAAGAAAGAAAGA